>VWZU01006793.1:93375-107264 GCA_013397095.1 Sterrhoptilus dennistouni
AACCAAAACCAAACAAAAAAACCCCACGCCCACTCCCCAAGAAAAGAAAAAAAACCAAAAAAGCACCAAAACCCCACATCCCTGAGAAGTTTTGGGGCCTGTGTGGTACCAAGGGGGGATTGCACTCCACAGATTGGGCTGGGGGCTGAGAGCAGTGTGATGTGGAACATCCCCTGATCATGGAACATCCCCTGGAGGGGAGGTTGGGGTGTTCTGAGGACACTCAGGGTGAGGGAGGAGCAGCCCCACACTCCTGGGATTGGGGACAGGACAAGGACAGAGGCAAACCTCCCCAGGCCTGGGGCTGGAAGGGGCAGAGCTGTGGCTGGGGGTGCTGATGTCCCATCCCTGGAGGTGTCCAAGGCCAGGTTGGATGAGCCTGGGATAGTGAAGGTGTCCCTGTCCCATCCTGGGTGGGATGAGGTGGTTCCCAAAACCCAAACCAGTCTGAGATTCTGGGATTTCGTGTCTGTAACTCCAGGGAGTGTTGGAATTCTGCAGGGCAGGAGCCCAAACCCTGCCCAGGCAGTGCTGCCAGCCTGATCCTGGGAAAAGGAAGGGAAGGGGGAAAAAAAAGGAAAAGGAAAGAGAAAAGGAAAGAGGAAAGGAAAGGAAAAAGGAAAGGGAAAAAGGAAAGGGAAAAAGGAAGTCCAGGGTGAGCTCCCGTGGCTGCTCAGCCCCAGCCGCTGGCCCCGGGCCCCTGCGGGGTTTTCCTCCTCTCAGGGTTTTGTTGCTTTAATCAGATCGGCCCTTAAGGCGATTCTGACGCTCGGCAGGAGGAGTCACGGGGGTCTGGGATGGAGCTGGGATGGAGCCGGGAGCTCAGAGCATCTCCTGGGGTGGGACTCAGGGTCCCCCCTGCCCGGGCTGCCCCCACTTTGCTGTTGGTTCAGGAAGTTTGTGTTGCAGGGGCAAAGCAGAGGCCAAACTCCCGGGGCAGAGGTGCTTCCTCTTCCAGTGAGAAGTGTGGGATTGAGTCTTTTCCACCCTTGTTCAGTCTTTTTTTCTTGCTTTTCTTCTGTTTTCAGCCAGCTTTTCCCCCATCCAGGCATTTCTGGAGTTTCTAGGGATGCCATAAGGCACAGCCTGTGTTGGTTTTTGTGACTGACTGTGTACAACCCTGCCCTGGGCTCAAAAAAACCCCAAAATATCCCCCTCCCTGCACCTCCTGACCAGAGACAGCTCTTAAAACCACCAGGAACCCAAATTCCCTGGCAAAGAGTGGCTCCTCTTCTGCTCTGAGCCAGAGAAGGGTTGTCCCCAAGGACTTCTGTTGGGGGGGAAATTCTGGTCAGGACATTGCCAGCCCCAAAGAGCTGGGGCTGTGAGGTGGAAATTCGGGTGGGGACATTTTCAACTCCAAAAAGAAGCAGCTATGGGGTGGAAATTGGGGTCTGGACATCGCCAACCCCAAAGAGTAGCAGCTATGGGGCTGTGGGGTGGAAATTCAGATCAGGATGCTGCCAACCCCTGAAAGCAGCAGCTGTGGGGTGGAAATTTGGGTTGGGATGCTACCAACCCCAAAGAGCAGCAGCTATGGGGTGGAAATTTGGGTCAGGACATTTTCAAGTCCAAAAAACAGCAGCTGTGGGGTGGAAATTGGGGTCGGGACATTTCCAACCCCCCAGAGCAGCAGCCGTGGGGCCCAGGCCCCATCCCGGGGTGTTCCAGCCCCCTGAGCTGTCCCTTTCCCCGCAGGCTCTGCCGTCCCTGGCAAAGGGAAGATGAACAAGATGAAGAACTTCAAGAGGAGGTTTTCTCTCTCGGTGCCGCGCACAGAGACCATCGAGGAGTCGCTGACAGAGTTCACCGAGCAGTTCAACCAACTCAACAACCACAGGAATGAAGGTGAGGAGCCCCCAGGACCCTGCAGAGGGGCTGGGGCTGCTCAGGACCCTTTTGGGGTGGGGGAAAACCTCTCCAGCCCCTCCCAGCCGTTCCCGGGGTGTGTGGGGAGTGTCTGCCTCTCATTCTGTGTTGTTTTCCCCATTGTCTCCCCGTGGGGGTGGAGAACTCCTCGTCATTAAAGCCGAGGACAGATTTATCCTCCTGCAGGAAAGGCTGATGGGGGGAAAGGAATTTGTGGTTAAGGTGGAGAGAAGTGTGGATCTCCTCCTGCTCCCCAAAAGAGGGATGTGACCCCTCTGGGGGCTCCAGGCCGGTGTTACCCCAAACCAAAGGGGGGTTCTGTGTCCTGGGCAGCACCCGGGGCAATTCCTGCTCTGAGAAACCCCCACTGAGCCCATCCATAACCTGCTTTGATCCTTTGATCAGGATCTGATCTGGATCAGGAAAGATGCAGGGAACAACAAAGACTGAGGAGAATGAGGAAAAGGAGGAGAAACCATCTCTCCATCTCCCAAAAATCTGTGGATGCTTTACAGGGCACCAGCTCCTCACCCGGGGCTGGCTGGAGCAGCCTTTGCCCGGTTGGTTTTCACCATCCCGGGGAGGCTGAGGGTTAAATCCCGGCCTGGGCCTCGCAGGGCACATCCCCTGTGCAAACAGCAGCCCCCGGGGCGGGCTGGGGCAGGCTCCGGGCGGGCTCCGGGGATGCTGCAGGCGCTGGGAGCAGCCCGTGCTGGGGTAGAGCCGGGCCGGGCTCNCTTGCCGAGCCCTGGGCTCCCGTCCCGGCTCTGCGAGCGGGGGCTGAGCTTTGATGTCAGCGCCTGGCACCGGCTCTGCCCGGCGGGGAGGGCCCGGCCGTGCCAGCCGAGGATGCTGTGACCTCATTTAGAGCCTCCCTCCCTCTCTCCCTCCCGCAGCTCCCCGGGCTCTCCTGTGTCCCTGCAGACACCCCAGCAGCATCCCCGGGGGGCTCCCGCCCACCCGCACCCCTCTGTGAGGGTTCTAATTAGCGCTGAGCCCTTAATTAGCCGTGCAGGATAAAATGGGATGAGGCTGAGGACGTCCTGGGCGCTGCTCCTGCTGCTGCCTGGCTTTTCTCTGGGATGTGGGATCGTTATCTCATCCCTTATCTCCTCCCTGCAACCCCCAGACATGATTTCCCTCTTATTTACCCTCTGATTCAGCTTTAATGAGACACCAGTCACAGGTTTTCCTTTGCCTTTGGGTGGTGGAAAGGGCCAGCAGGACCTGCCAGCCCCACCCCGGGGTTTTGGGGTTGATCCTGAGGTGGCCAAGGAGGGAACAGGAGCAAAGTCTGACCTGTGGGTCTGTGGTTTGGGGTGTTCACCTGCCGGCCTCTCACAGGGTTTGGAGCTGAGTTTGGGTCTCTCTGAGGGTTTGATCCCCGTTTTCCAGGAGGAAAATCAAAGTGCAGAGAGGAGAAGTGACTGCTGCAGCTGCGGGAGCTGAGCCTGCAGCCAGGGCAGCCTCTGCCCCATCAAACAGCTTTGCTGCAGGTCTTCAGGATTTATCTGTGCTCCTTGTCAGGGTCTCTGGGGCTGTCCCTGGGCTCTCTGTGTCCCCAAGCCCATCCTGGCCCTCCTGGGGACAGCTCAGGCACTGTGAGCATCATCAACACCTCTGTCCTCCTTTCCTGCTGGAAAGTTCCTCCTGGGGTTTGTTTTCCCTCCCAGCCTCAGAATTCCCCACTTCACAGGTTTCCCAGCCCCAAAATCCCACATTTTAGTGGCTGTGAGTGCCTGGGCCCATCCTTGGGGAGCAGGAGGCCAGTTTTCCTCAAGAATCCCAAAATCAGGGAATGGTTTGGGTTGGAAGAGACCCCAAAACTCCTCCCATTCCACCCAGGACAGGGGAAGGGACACTCCCACTCCCCCAGGCTGCTCCAGAGCTGCTCTGGCTCCTGTGAGGGGACAAACAGGGGACAAACCTGCCCCATCTGTGGTGAGAAATCCCCAGCTCCGTCCTCCCCATCCCATAACTCTCATGACTCCCGTAATTCTCATGGCCTCACCCCCACAGATGCTGATAAAAGGAGGGAAAAACAGGTTTTTTTTTGTTTGTTTTTTTTTTTGTTTTTAGCCCAGGCTGGAAAATCAAACAGCTTTCCACATCCTGTCACCAGCAATGTCACCTTGGTGGAACCTGAGTCTGGTTTTTTTGTTTTGTTTTGCTTTTAGAGGGAGGAGAGGTTGGTTTGCTTTGATAAGAACTGGGGGCATCCAGCAGCAGCCCCAAACACCTCCAGGCTGGACAAAACTCAATGTCTGGGCTGGAAAGAGATAAAACAGAGCCAGCTCTGACCTTGGGAGCAGCAGGCCCTGAAGAAATGATGACGAGGGGGAGGAAGGAGGATGAAAAACTGGAGGGGAGAGCAGCTCAC
Organism: Sterrhoptilus dennistouni; assembly: GCA_013397095.1. Taxonomy (NCBI): domain Eukaryota; kingdom Metazoa; phylum Chordata; class Aves; order Passeriformes; family Zosteropidae; genus Sterrhoptilus; species Sterrhoptilus dennistouni. Next base: position 97,625 of record VWZU01006793.1, read on the forward strand.
CCTCAGCAAAGCAATTCAGAGTTCTGGGTTCAGACAGGCAGCAGAGGGTTCTGGCCCCTTTCCTTGGCAGATCAAAGCTTGTTTTGGCAGAGGAGGGGTTTAAATAGATTTATTAAAAGGCCTCGATTTCGTTCTCTTTGATGGCGCAGCAGCCTCGATCTGCCAGGGCTCCCCGGGATTCAGGGGAATGAATTCCCCTGAGGTCTGCACGCCCACACCCGGGTCCTGAGAGCCCCGAGGGCACCTCCAGCCCTTTGGCATCTGAAATCTGCCGAGCAGCAGCTCCCAGTGAGGTCCTGAGAGCCTTGAGGGCATCTCCAGCCTTTTGGGATTGGGAATCTGCCCAGTACTGAGCCCCAAGTGAGGTCCTGAGAGTCCTGAGTGCAATTCTGGCCCTTTGGAATTGGGAATCTGCCGAACCCCAAGGACAATTCTGGCCCTTTGGGATTGGGAATCTGCCAAGCACCAGCCCCCAGTGAGGTCCTGCGAGCCCTGAGGGCACCTCCAGCCCTTTGGGCTCAGGAATCTCCCGGTGACAGCCCAGGGAGGGCTGGGCTGGCACATCCCCACCCCAGGGCAGCCCAAACCCCTCTCCCCTCTCCTCTTTGAGCCTTCTGTGAATTTTTACCTCTTTCCCCATCATTTTTGGTCCACTGCAGTGTCCAGGTTGTCGATTCACCTCTGATTTTACACCTAAAGTGACAAAGGGGTTGACTCTGATCTGCTTGTGCAGAGTCAGAGCTGCTGGTTTGCAGTTTTTATCCAGCTTTGGGTTTGTCTCACCTGTGGGAACTGGCACAAATTCACCCAAAATTCGTGTTTTGGGTTGATTTGTCGGGCTCCTTTCAGCCCTACCTTAAATGGCCTTTTGGTTTCCTTGAGTATAATTCACTCGGGAAAGGAGGAAGTGAAAAGGATTTGGTGCAGTCCAATGAATCCCCGTTCTTTTCATACCTGTGGTTAACTCAGGGGATGTTTCCTGGTTGTTGCTGTAAAGACAGAGGGAGGGGAAGGGACAGGGAGCACAGGAGGGGTTTTATCCTTGTGCCCAAACCCCCTGGAACCGTTCCAGCCCCTCTGCAGCCCCCTGGCACGGGCTGGACCCACCACTCAGGTGTGGATTGGGCACCCGGAGCACACCTCTCCCCTCCCTGCCCGTGGCTCAATCCCACAGCCTTTGCCAGGTCACTTGTCTGCCACCTCTCATCCGTCAGCCCCGCGAACCGCGGCCAGTCCCGGCCCTGCTCAGCGCCCCGTGAAAATACAGCCCTGCTTCCCTCCCCTTCCCCTTTCCCTTCCCCTTCCCCTTCCCCTTCCCGTTTCCCTTCCCCTTTCCCTTCCCCTTTCCCTTCCCCTTTCCTAGACAGAGAGCAGGGCCCTGGGAATGCCAGGCAGGCCAGTCAAAAGTGATTTAACATGCACCTCACTACTAGTCTGCCCAGAGCATCGGATGGATGTCTGTGCTCCGCACTCCTCCAGCCCTCTGCTCCCCTCCTCTCTAATTCCTAGGAATCTTGGTTAGCAGGTTCAAACTCACTTTGTGTCTTTTGTATTACTTTTTGTGGTTGTACAATCATTCCCAGCCTCTCAGAGGCAGAAGACCCTGCCATACCCAAAAAGAGAGATTGGCCACCCCAGTCCCAAAGGCATCCTGCACAGCCCTTCATGCATCCAGTGTGACCTGCCAGTGTTTGTCCTCAGCTCTGCCCTCTCTGTTATCCAGCTCTCCACTGGCCTCATCCCAGCAGGGCTTTGAGATCTCAAGAACAGTCAGAATTTCCAGCCAGGTGAACTTTTCCCGTCTGCTGGAACTATAAATCTGCGGCCCCATCACGAGACTTGGGATTTTCCAGCTCTCCAGCTAATGCCATAAATTGGCTGAACAACCTTATACGCTCCAGCCTATGTTCTCNCTCCAGCCTCATCCTCGCGCTGTTGGGAGTGACAGAGGGTGGGGGGCTCTCCCAGAGCTGATTTCCCTGTCCCTGGAGCTCTCCCAGAGCTGTTTTCTCTGTTCTTGGGGCTCCCCAAAGGAGTTTTCCATGGAGCTGTTAACACCAGAGTTTGGGGGCTCTCCCAGAGCACTTTCCCTGTCCCCAGGGCTCTCCCAGTGCAGTTTCCATATTCCCAGACCTCTCCCAGTGCACTTTCATTGTCTCTGAGGCTCTCCCAGAGCAGTTTTTCTGTCCCCAGAGCTCTCCCAGTGCAGTTTCCCTGTCCCCAGAGCGCTCCCAAAAACTCCCTTGGGAGTTCCACTGCTCCCCCTTGCTCTGGGCAATGTCTGCACCGGGGAATTTTGGGGATTTTGGGATTTCGGAGCGTGGCTGCAGAGCTGGGGCAGGGACAGAGCGCTGTGGTCACTGCTGGGGGACAGCCTGGTCCCAGCTGCTGGACCTTTCCTCCAGCCCAGGGCACCATCCCGGCTCCCGGCACAGCCCAGGGCACCATCCCGGCTCCCGGCACAGCGCAGGGCACCATCCCGGCTCCCGGCACAGCCCAGGGCACCATCCCGGCTCCCGGCACAGCCCAGGGCACCATCCCGGCTCCCGGCACAGCGCAGGGCATTATCCCGGCTCCCGGCACAGCCCAGGGCACCATCCCGGCTCCCGGCACAGCCCAGTTCAGTGCTGCCTCCTCGCGAGCAGCCCCTGGAATTTGTGCAATTCCCTGGGGAATCCTCCTGCCTGCCCTGACCTGAACTCCGGGTGGTGGCTGTGAGCGCCACAATGTCCCCGGAATGTCCCCGCCGCTGATCACCGAGCTTTGAGTGCAAACCTCAGCCCAGCGAGCAGGAGGAGCTCAAAGGGTTCATTTTGTTCTGGTTTTGTGCTCCTTGAGCCCGGCCAGGCTTCACACCTGGTGTCCCAAGGGAGGAGCTGTTTTGGGTGTTCAGGGGATTCTTGTGCTTCTCTCCGGGCCTGGCCGAGGGCACAGGGTGCGCCAGGACAGCCCGGGGTGGTTTGGTTTGTGAGGAGTGACTTTAATCCCAAACTCTTTCTGATAAATGGGCACGTCCTGTGGGAGGGAAACAGCCGGTGGTTGTTGTGATTCCCAGGGCAGGTGAGGTCCCTGTGTGTGTGTAAAGTCCTCGAGGAAGGGCCCTCTTTTTCTTTTTCTTTTTCTTTTTCTTTTTCTTTTTCTTTTTCTTTTTCTTTTTCTTTTTCTTTTTCTTTTTCTTTTTCTTTTTCTTTTTCTTTTTCTTTTTCTTTTTCTTTTTCTTTTTCTTTTTCTTTTTCTTTTTTTCCTTTTCCTTTTTCTTTTCCTTTTCCTTCTCTCTTTCTCTGCTGCTTTCCTGACCCAGCACAGTGGGATCCAGGGCACCTCAGGGTTCCCGAAGTGCTCTTTTGCCTAAAACATTTAGGAAAATAAAGATGAGAAGGCAAATCCTCATCCCTGCAAAACCCCGTGCAGGGGGTAGAGCACTGGGGTGGGATTTGGGGTTTCTGGCTGGGGGCAGGTCCCCCTGTCAGAGACGCTCTTGGCAGGGTGTGCTTTGGGAATCCAGGAATTTGGAGAAAAAGCCAGGAATTCCCTCTGGGTGTAGAGATGGAAGAAGAGATCCCGTGTCCCCAGAGAATCCCTGCCCCGCCCTCACCCCTTGTCCCTTCTGCCACCGCTCCTGCAGCTCACTCTGCTCTCCATTTGTCCCCAGATCTGGCTCAGGGGCAGCTGCAGCTGGCACAGCTGGGCCGGGACGCGGGAGGGGACGGCAGCTCCGTGTCCCCTCCGGAGGTACAGGGACAGTCCCCGGTGGCTGCCGTGCGGTACCGCAACCACGGCCAGCGCCGCTTCTCCATGGAGGTGAGGGCTGGGGTGACATGGGGACACCCGGGGTGTCACAGGGAGGTGAGGGCTGGGGTGACATGGGGACAGCCTGGGATGTCACTGCTGGGGGAACACCTCTGGATGTCACATGGAGGGGAGGGCTGGGGACACCTCTGTGTGTCACTGCTGGGGAGACGCCCCTGGGTGTCACATGGGGGTGAGTGCTGGGGGTGACCTGGGCACCCTTGGGTGCCACATGGAGGTGACCTGGGCACACCCCTGGCTGTCACATGGAGGCAAGTGCTGGGGGAAGACCTGGGCACCTCTGGGTGTCACCTCCCCATTGGCTGGGTGTGGTTTGGGACACTGTCACACATGAGCCCTGCCATCCTCTGGGTGACCCCTGCAGGGCCTGGCACACGGGGGGGACCGGGGCACCTCTGGGTGTCACCTCCCCATTGGCTGGCAGGGCAGTGTGTGCTTTGGGACATGGCAGTGTCACACTCAGCCCTGCCATCCCCTGGAGGGGCTCCATGTGCCACCATCCCCCTTCCCTTCCCCGTGTCACTGTCACCTCAGTGCCACCTCTCTGCCACAGCTCTGCCCCTCAAGGGTACTCCTGTCACCTCCCTGTCCCTGTCCCCTCCCTGCAGGACGTCAGCAAGCGCCTCTCTCTGCCCATGGACATCCGGCTGCCCCCCGAGTTCCTGCAGAAGCTGCAGATGGAGAGCCTGGAGTTCCCCAAGCCCCTGAGCAGGATGTCCCGCCGGGCCTCCCTCGTAAGTGACATCGAGCAGAGGGGACAGTGCCAGGCACGGTGTCCCCTCCCCTCCCCGTGTCCCCCTGTCACAGCTGCAGTCGTGTCAGGCTGTGCCAGCTCCCCCCGGGGTGTCACTGAGGTCACCTCATGTCCCCTGCCTGTTCCCAGCCCGGCCTGCACAAACCCAGCAGCTCGAAGTGGGAAGGGAAAAAAATCTTCAATATCCAGAAATTTTTGGACCAAGTTCTTGTGAGGTTCAGAGCTGGTGCTGTCATCTCAAATGGTCCTTCCTCCAAATGGTTTGGGGACATCAGTGCTGTGCCAGCCTGAGAAATGTCCTTTGTCACCTCTTCCCTGCCAGGGGAGCTGGAGAAGGGTCTGGAGAGGTCTGAGGGAGCTGGGGAAGGTCTGGAGAGTCCTGAGGGAGCTGGGGAAGGGTCTGGAGCGTCCTGAGGGAGATGGGAAGGGGCTCAGGCTGGAGAAAAGGAGGCTCAGGGGGAATTTCTGGCTCTGCACAACTCCCTGACAGGAGGGGACAGCCGGGGGGGATTTGGGATCTTATCCCAGGGAACAGGGACAGGAGGAGAGGGAACGGCCTCAGGCTGGGCCAGGGGAGGCTCAGGGTGGAATTTCAGCAGGAATTTCCTCATGGAAAGGGTGGCCAGGCCTTGGAAGTGCCCAGGGAGGTTTGGGGTGCCCATCCCTGGGGGTGTCACCTGGGGGTGGCACTGAGTGCTCAGGGTGGGGATTGGACTGATGATCCCAGAGGGATTTTCCAGCCTAAATTCTGAGATTTTGGGATCTGCACCCCTTCCCCATCTGCTCCTGCTGTGCCATTCCCAAATCCCTTCATTCCCTTGTGCACACCTGGCTGCCCTCTCGGCCTGGCTCCTTCCCAGAGCCGGGAGAGGAAAACCCTCCTGCAATCCAGCCGGAGCCTCTTGCCGGTGGAAATGCAAATGTGGATAAATAATGGATCAGCCTTTGCTTCAGCGGGGGCGTTTCAGTTCCTTTGCTGCAACACAGCAGCAGAAACAGGAGCAAAAAATCTCTGTGTGCAGAGCCCAGGTGTGCTCAGAGGTGCCAGTCACCACAGCCAGGCCTCGGGAGGAATTTTGGGATCAGAGGTGCCCGTCCAGGAGGAGGGAGGAGGAAAGGAGAGCTGGAATTTACCTGCCTGTGCTGCCTGATCAATGGGACATTAATATTCATGATCCCCTCATGGATAAGGAATGTGGCTCTGGGGGTTGTGCAGCAGCTCCAGCACCTTCACTCCCCTGCTCAGGACGTGCCTTTTCCCGGGATACGCAGAGGGTTTGGGCAGCAAACGGAGTAAAAACCCCAATTTTCACTGCCCAGTGCCCCTGGAAACCCTCCTGGAGGTCCCTGGGTGAGGTTCCCTCCTCCCCAGTGATGTTTTCCTTTCCCTCTCACAGTCCGACATCGGCTTTGGGAAACTGGAAACCTACATTAAACTGGACAAACTAGGAGAGGTGAGTACTCTGTGACACCCCTGGAGGGAATTAAATAAAATTCAAAGGGCAGCTCAAAGCGCAAAGGGCAAAAATCTTCAATATCTAGAAATTTTGGGACCAGAAAGTGGAGTTCAGATGTGGTGCTGGCACCTCAAATGGGGATGTTTTGGGGACACCAGTGCTGTGCCAGCCTGGGAAATGTCCTGCTGTTGCTATAGGATACTAAAAGAATGACACACACACAGTCAGGTTGTCAGGGCAAAAAAAAGGGAAGTTTATTTTCCCACTTGGGTTTATATAGATTTTGGACAATGACCACGGATTGGAGGATGAGGTTGGCACCTCTCCAACCACACTGGTCAAACTAGAAGTCCATCAAGTGTCCCTCCTCAAGAAGAGAGGAACAATAAACAAACAAAAAAGACAGTTTACAGCACCATCCCTTTGTTTACATGAAAATCTGTGAGAAATTCCACTAACAAAAAAATGCAAACATCAGAAGGCTGAAAAAGATCAGGGTGACATTCTGTGTTCCCTGTCCCCTGGTGTAGGAGCATCCTTGGATGGCAAGGAGAGGGAACTCTGCTGACCTGAGATATTCTAGAAACATGTTTTATATTGCAAGGGTTGTGGGTAAAAAGAGCTTTGCCTTCAGCCACCAGCCTGGGCTGAAGGGAAGCCCCAAAGAGAGAGGGAGAGAGAGAACAAGAGGATGAGAGGTAAGAGAACCAGAGAGAGTGAGGTCCTTTTTCCAATACATTATATCTCCTTTTGTGATGAATATTCTAATATACAGTGACCAACCAATATGAGACACAAAATCCTACAGAATCTAAATGCAGCCTATAAGAACTACTACATCACCACACTGTGTTACATTTTAAACTCTAAAAACTACTCTTTAGACTTTTCTCTTTTGCTGCATTGACCTTTGGATCCCTTAGAAAGGTATTGTTCAATCCAAAGGGATTCTCCTTCAGCTGGCTGGGCTATTGTTTTAGGTTCTATAGTAACTAAGACTTGGTATCCTATTTCCTACTCATTTCTATTTCGATCATAGGTTTGATATTTTCAGAATCTTTTGCTAAGCAGTCGTATTTATAATGTTTTCCCTGATTTCACCTTCCCTACCGCCCCACAGGGCACCTATGCCACGGTGTTCAAGGGCCGCAGCAAACTGACAGAGAACCTGGTGGCGCTGAAGGAAATCCGCCTGGAGCACGAGGAGGGCGCTCCCTGCACGGCCATCCGGGAGGGTGAGGCCCTGGAGGGGCTTTTCCCGAGATCCCAGGAGGGTTTTTGGGATGAGGTGTGAGCTTGTGCTCAGCCCCAATCCCGCTGTCTCCAACCCCGCTGTCCCCACCCCGCAGTGTCGCTGCTGAAGAACCTCAAACACGCCAACATCGTCACCCTGCACGACATCATCCACACCGAGCGCTGCCTCACCCTGGTCTTCGAGTACCTGGTGGGTCTGGGGGCTCCTCTGGGGGTTTGGGGTTTGGGGGGACGAGGGGAGGACAGACTGACGTGTCCATCCCGCTGCAGGACAACGACCTCAAGCAGTACCTGGAGAACTGCGGGAACCTGATGAGTGTGCACAATGTCAAGGTGAGGGGGGTGCCCTCCCCTATCCCTCATCCTGGTTTTTGGGGCTGGAGATCCCTTCACCCTTCAATTCCTGCTCCTTTTACCCTTTCTGAGGCTCTCCCAGTGTTTTCCTGGGGGAAATAAAATCACAGCACACTGTGTTCATCCCTTTTGGTGACACCTCCCCACCCCAGCACAGCTGTCCATGACACACGAGGAACGAGGCAGCAGCAGCAGGTCAAGCAAGGAAAAGCTTTGTCTTTATTTTTTTGACTCTATATTATATATATTTTGGTCAAAGATTGGCTATTTGGTCACCACTCCTTTGACTACATTGGTGAACATCACTGTGAATCGTATTTCTCCTCCCAGAGATGAAATGTGTAAACACACAGATAAATTTTAAAAATACATAGAGTTGACATCAAGCTGTGTGAGAATTTTCACTGCAAAAATTCAAAGACTCAAAAGTACGGAAATTCAGGGTGACACACAGATCCCAGGGGTCTTTCCTGGCCACAAAACTGTAACTCTGGTTTCATGGCTGAGGTGTTTTGGTTTTCTGAAATTCTTTTCACAAGGAATTTTCTGTAAACAGGAGAAATGTTTTTGTAGCTGTACCTTTGTTATTCATTCCTTTCCTCAGGAGGGACTTCTGCTTGCTGTCCCTCTGCTCTGACCAATGTGAGTGAAGAGGTTTGTCTTTGTGTCACCAATCCAATTGGTCTGTGTGAAATAGTATAAAAGGGAGACACATCCCAAAAATAAAGGAGTCATTTTCAGCCTTCTGAAGTTCAAAGTCAGTGTCGTTGTGGTGTAAAACAACATCACAGGACATCGAGATCCCTCAAGGCAGCTTGATTTTTTTTTTTTTAGTCCTAAATGTAACCCCTTCCTCCTCCTCCTCCTTCTCCCTGCAGATCTTCATGTTCCAGCTGCTCCGTGGCCTGGCTTATTGCCACGGCAGGAAAATCCTGCACCGAGACCTCAAACCCCAGAACCTGCTCATCAACGAGCGAGGGGAGCTCAAGCTGGCAGATTTTGGTGGGTGAAACCCTCCGGGGTTGATGCAGGACGGGGGAGGAAGGGACAGCTCCTTGTTCATCCCTTTTTGCCCCCAGGATTAGCCAGGGCCAAGTCGGTCCCGACCAAAACCTATTCCAACGAGGTGGTGACGCTGTGGTACCGGCCCCCTGATGTCCTGCTGGGATCCACCGAGTACTCCACACCCATCGACATGTGGTGAGGCACGGCCGGGGCTGCCCGGGGGCTGCCCGGGCTCTCCGGGGCAGGCTCGGGCATCTCCAGCCTCATCCTCGCGCTGTTGGGAGTGACAGAGGGTGGGGGGCTCTCCCAGAGCTGATTTCCCTGTCCCCGGAGCTCTCCCAGAGCTGTTTTCCCTGTCCCCAGGGTCTGTTGACACCAGAAGTTTGGGAGGCGTTTCCAAATCTGTTTTCCCTGTCCCTGGGGGCTCTGCCAGAGCTGTTTTCCATATCCCCAGGGATCTCCCAGACCTGTTTTCCCTCATGCTGGGGCTCTCCCAGAGCAGTTCCCCTGTCCCTGAGGCTCTCCCTAGTGCAGTTTCCATGCCCCAGAACTCTCCCAGTACAATTTTCCCTGTCCCCAGAGCTCTCCCAGTTCAGATTTCCCTGTCCCCAGGGCTCTCCCAGTGCAGTTTACCTGTCCCCATACCTCTCCCAGCACAATTTTCCGTGTCCCCAGAGCTGTCCCAGCCCTGTTTTCCCCATCCCCCGGGGCTCAGGGGGTCGGGCCGGTGCCATCCCCGTGGGTTGGGTGCTGATCCCTGTCCCGGAGCCCATTCCCGGCTCCATCAGCCCCCCCCACCGGGGGTTTGTCCCCCCTGAGCCCGGGGTGTCCCCCCTGAGCCCGGGGTGTCCCCTGCCCTTTAGGGGCGTGGGCTGCATCCACTACGAGATGGTGACGGGCCGGCCGATGTTCCCGGGCTCCACCGTGAAGGAGGAGCTGCACCTCATCTTCCGCCTGCTGGGTGAGCGCTGCGCTGAGCCCGCGTCCCCACGCGAGGGCACTGCCC
>VWZU01006793.1:108458-120995 GCA_013397095.1 Sterrhoptilus dennistouni
GGATCCATGGGATGGGATCCATGGGATGGGATCCACGGGATGGGATGGGGTAGGCAGGAAGGAAAGAGGGTGGGATGGAGTGGACAGGAATGAACAGGGATGAGGTAGAATGCGATGGGAAGGAGGGGAAAGGAAGGGGATGTGCTGGGATGAGATGGGCAGGAAGGAAAAAGGATGGGATGGACAGGAGGGAGGAATTAACGAGAATGAGATGGGGTGGGATGGGATGGGGAGGAGGGGAAAAGGATGGGATGGAGTGGAATGAGGTGGGAAGGAATGAGAAGGGATGGGATGGGGTAGGCAGGAAGGAAAAGGGGTGGGATGGAGTGGGAAGGTGGGAACAGGGATGGGATGGAGTGGAATGAGGTGGGAAGGAATGAGAAGGGATGGGATGGGGTGAGCAGGGATTGGGATGGGATGGGGAGGAGGGGAAAAGGATGGGATGGAGTGGAATGAGGTGGGAAGGAATGAGAAGGGATGGGATGGGGTGAGAAGGGCTGGGATGAAATGGGCAGAGGTGGGCTGGCATGGGCTGGGTTTGGCAGGGGTGGGCAGGGGTCAGCTGGGGTCAGCTGACATGGCCAGGGGTCAGCTGGGCTGGACAGGGTGGCCAGGGGTCAGCTGGCACATACAGGGGTGGGTGGCATTTGGGTGGTCATCTGGGGTGGACAGGGTGGACAGGGGTGGGCTGGCATGGCCAGGGGTCATCTGGAGTGGACAGGGTGGACAGGGGTGGGCTGGCATGGCCAGGGGTCATCTGGGGTGGGCAGGGTGGACAGGGGTGGGCTGGCATGGCCAGGGGTCATCTGGGGTGGGCAGGGTGGACAGGGGTGGGCTGGCATGGCCAGGGGTCATCTGGAGTGGACAGGGTGGACAGGGGTGGGCTGGCATGGACAGAAGCCGCCTGCAGCCCCCTCCAGCCTGGCCCAGGTGTAAGGGTCAGGAGCTCCTTGCTGGCACTGCCAGCCCACTGGTGACACGGGTGACATCGGTGCCCTCTCTCAGTGACAGTCCCCCTCTGAACTTCCCCATCACACCGAGTGCCCACAGCAGCTTTTCACTCTCTCCCCTGGCAGGAACCCCCACGGAGGACACCTGGCCTGGGATAACATCCAACGAGGAGTTCAAAGCTTACAACTTCACCCAGTACCGAGCCCAGCCCCTGATCAACCACGCCCCCAGGTACCCCCTGCAGCAGGGACAGTTCATTTTGGGGGGTTTGAGGGCTGTAAAGGGGAGCCTTAAATGAGCTGTAAAGGCTCATTTTTTCCCCATGGAGCTTGAAGTTAATCCCTCACTGGGGTTATTTCAGTCTCCTTGGTGCAATAATTGTGCAGTTTTGGGTTTTTTCCCCCTTCTTTCCCAGGCTGGACTCGGAAGGCATCGACCTGCTGACAAATCTCCTGCTGGTGAGTGTTGGACCAGCCCAGGGAGTGGGAAGGGGGGTTTTGCTGTGGGGAAGGGGCAGCTGGAGAAGGGCAGTGTCATCCACCCACCCGGCTGGTGGCACTGCTGGCACGGGCAGGGGTGCCCAGATGTGCAGGGTGGATGTGCAGAGGTGCCCAGATGTGTGGGGTAAATGCACAGGGGTGCCCAGATGTGCGGGGTGAATGTGCAGAGGTGCTCAGATGTTTGGGGTAAATGCACAGGGGTGCCCAGATGTGCAGGGTGAATGTGCAGAGGTGCCCAGATGTGTGGGTAAGTGTGTAGAGCGCCGAGATGTGCAGGGTAAAGGCACAGGGGTGCCCATATGTGTGGAGCGTAAGTGCACAGAGGTGCCCAGATGTGTGGGGTAAATGTGCAGAGGTGGCCAGATGTGCAGTGTAAATATGCAGGGGTGCCCAGTGTTAATGCCCAGGGGTGCCCAGATGTGTGGGGTGTAAGTGCACAGGGGTGTCCAGATATGTGGGGTAGATGCACAGAGGGGCCCAGATGTGCAGGGGGATGTGTGGGTAAATGCCCAGATGTGTGGGATGTAAGTGCACAGGGGTGTCCAGATATGTGGGGTAGATGCACAGAGGTGCCCAGATGTGCAGGGGGATGTGTGGGTAAATGCCCAGATGTGTGGGATGTAAGTGCACAGGGGTGTCCAGATATGTGGGGTAGATGCACAGAGGTGCCCAGATGTGCAGGGGGATGTGTGGGTAAATGCCCAGATGTGCAGGGTAAATGCCCAGGGGTGCCCAGATGTGCCCAGCTGCGGGGTGTAAGTGAGCACTCACAGCTTGTCTCGGGGCGTTGTGCAGTACAGAGCCAAGGGCCGGATCTCAGCCGAGGCAGCCCTGCAGCACCCCTACTTCAAGAGCCTGGGAGAGCGTGTGCACCTCCTGCCTGACAGTAAGTGCTGCCTGAACCCTCCAAAATGGGGCCAAAAAGGGCCTCCAGGCACCTCTTTGCTCCCTCAGAGGTGCTTCTGCAGCAGGAGCTGGTGGCTGTGGGAGCAAGGAATAACAATAATAATAACTAATAATAATTTGGGTGGGATGAGAGTGGGAGAAGAAGTGCCTGGAGGTGCCACCCTGGGACAGGAGTGACCCCTCTGTCTCTGTCCCCTCTGCCCAGACGCCTCCATCTTCTCCCTGAAGGAGATCCAGCTGCAGAAGGACCCTGGGCACCGAGGCTCAGCCTTCCAGCACTCAGGTAGGGCTGGAGAAAAGCCAGGGGCTCTCCTGGATGGTGCTGGAAAAAGCCAAACCTGCTCCCTGTTACCTCTTCAGTCCACAAATCACCCCGGGGTGGTTTATTGTCACCTTTGGGGTGACATTTGGCCGTCCTGAGGCAGGGCTGGCTCCTCCAGGAATGCCCCAGGCTGGGAATCTCCACCCCTTGACCCCCCCTGACCCCCATCTCCATCTCCCTTCCCCAGCCCGAGGCAAGAACAGGAGGCAGAGTATATTTTAAACTCGGATCTCGCGTTCCCCTCGTCGCCATGGAGACGGCAGCGCTGAGCCGGGAGCGGCTCCCACCCGACCCTCGGCAGAATTCCCGGCTCCGGCTCCGGCGGGACGAGGCTCACCTGTCCCCAACCCCCCTGGAGCTGCTCTCCATGGACCTGTGGCCTTGTCCCCTCCTTGTCTCCGTGTTGTCCCCACTGAGAGGCGCTGCAGGGAGGAGCCGCCGGGCCCTGCGCTGCCCCGGGAGGGTTTGGGGGGGCTCAGGGTGGGATTTGTGGGGGTTTGGTACTCCCGGCAGGAGTTGCTGGAAATGCACCTTTGGCTCAGACGAGCTGCCCTGCACCCCTCGGTTTTTGGGGGGCCCAAGTTGGGAGTGCTGGGAGCACCTGGGGCACACCTGGAGCTCACCTGGGGCTCACCTGGGGCTCACCTGAGGCACAGGAACCAGGGCAGCCCCCCTGGATTTCCCCCACCTCTGCCTGCAGAACCCCCTTTGCCCTCCCTGTCTTGGTACCCGAATCCAGCTGAGGATGGAGGATGGAGCAGCCCCGAATTTCCCGTTGCTCCCCCCAGTCCCCGCTCCCAAATCCAGCCCGCTGGGATGTCCCGAGCCCCGAGCAGGGCCCGGGAGGGGCCGCAGGTCCCGCGTGTGGGGCTGTGCCGAGCGGGGATCGGCTCCAGAGCCCCTCCCGGGCACGGATGGATCCTCATCCCCTTCCCCATCCCCACAGCTCCCCCGGGAGGGCTCTGGGGACACATCTCCCCCCCTCCCACGGCTCCCAGCCCCTTCCCGCGCTGCTCACGCCCACCCGGGCGCGTTCTGTGCCCGCGGGGAAGGGGGAGAAGGTGCCAAACCTCCCACGGCTCAGCTGTGGGCACCAGAAATAGCCCCAAACCCCTCCCCGTGCCCAGGCTGGACCGGCCCTGCTCGGATCGATGCTCACAGAGGTTTTTCTGCCGGCCCAGGGTTGCTCCAGGGAGGGTTTTCCCTCTCCGGACACTGGGGGAATGAATCCAGCCCCACAGCCTGGAGGGTGTGAGCGGGGCACGGAGCCCCTCTGAGCCATGGGATTGCTTGGGATGGGTGTTCGTGGAGGATCGGCTCCCTCTGGGTGGGGCTGGCACCTGGGATTGAGACTGGTACCTGGGACTGGGATTTTGCTCCAGGTTCCAGCTCTCCATGGGGTTGTTCTCCCCTGGAGCTGGTCAGTGCTGGGACTGGGATTGGGGATCAGGACTGGCACCTGGCACCGGGGACTGTCACCTGGGATCAGGACTGGCACTTTGCTCTGGGGTCCAGCTCTCCATGGGGCTGTTCCCCCTGGAGCTGGTGAGAGCTGGGACTGTCACCTGGGACTGGGAGCTCGGATTGACACCTGGAACTGTCACCTGGGGTTGACACCTGGGACTGGCACTTTGCTCTGGGCTCCAGCTCTCTGTGGGGCTGTTTCTCTGGAGCTGGGACTTGCACTTGGGATCAGGATTGGCACCCGGGATCGGGACTGGCACTTTGCTCCAGGGCCCGGCTCTCCGTGGGGCTGCTACCCCCCGGAGCTGCCCGTCATTCCTGCCCCAATCCTTGGAAAACGCGCGGCGGGAGGACCCTGGAGCTCCCCGGGGTGGCTCCTCCTGCTGCCGGCGCCCGGAGCCGCCCGGGAGCTCCCGGTGCCCGCAGAGCTCGGTCCCAGACCAGGCTCCAGACGTCTGCATTGTTTGAGGTTTGCCCACCCCTGCTCCCTTCCCTTCCCGCTATTTCCAGCCCGAATTGTTCCCTAATTGATTCCAGTGGAGAGGGAAGAGCCGGAGCAGCCCCCGGTGACGCATTTGGGGCCGTGTTTTCCTGCTCCCCATCCCTGGTTCCTGCAGCTGGATCCGGGCTGGGCTCTCCCCGTGCCGTCCTCTGTCCCACTATGGGATTTCCTTGGGATCAGGGCTGCCCTTCCCAGAGCTCCCGGCAGGAATTGGCAGCTCAGCAGGCAGGACATGGACATGGAATGGGGTGAGGAATTCTGGTGGATCCAGGGGAGGAACCCTCCGGGCACCATCGAGGATATCCCTGACCTGTCTTGGTGCACTTTTCCTGCTGGTTTTCCCATTCCAATGCTCTGAGAGTGGGAATAAAGCTCCAGGGGCCGCTGGTGCCCAGCTGGGCCATCCCACATTCCCACCAGATCTGATATTCCTGCTGAAGGTCAAGGCAAAGTGCTGGGGAGAATCCCACAGAGCCAGGACAGCATTCCAGGATCAGGAAAAGGCCCTGGTGGCTCCTCTTTGTCCTTTCACAGCCTTTCCCTTTTTCCCTACAGATTGAGGTGGGATTTAGGGTTTGACCTTGTGAGAGAATTCCCAACATTTGGCAACACCCAAAACCCACAAAAAACCGGGAATTTCTTCCCTCCTAAACTTCTTTATGGAGCTGGACATTCCTTTCTTCAGAATTACAGTTTTTCCAAGGAATTTTGGCTAGATTTTCTGGAATTTTTTTCCCTCCAGAATCACCCCAAGAACCCTCAGATTTACATCAAAGCCACCACGATCATTCCAGAAAATTCTCAAGGGTTCCAATCCCCCCTGAGAGGAGACACTGTTATTTATCAGCCCCAATTCCAGATAACCCCTTTTATCCCAGGGATTTTGTGGATATTTGGTTCCCAGTTTAAATGTCAATATTTGGTGCCACACTGAGCTCAGTTCGGGGTCAGCAAAGCCCCGAGCTCTGATCTCCAAATCTTGGAAAAAAACAGAGCTGGAGCCTGGCAGAGATCAAATCCTGGAGTTAAATCCCTCTTTTCCACCTCTGGGACAACATTCCAGCCTTTTAAAGTTGAGTTTAGGGGGATAGAAACCTCCTGGATGCCCCATCCATAAAAACCTCCAAGCAGAGCAGTTCCTGTCTCATTCCCGGGCAGGATTTTGGGGCACCAATCAGAATTTTCATGAAAATGCTGGGAATTTCCGTGGGTTTCCAGCATTTTTTCCCCCTCATTTTCTGGATTCTCCGATCCACTCCTGGCAGGCAAAAAGGGAGTCATTGCTTTTCCTTGCACTCATTTTTCTTGGATTTTTTCCCCCTTTTTTTTTTTTTTTTTTTTTTTACCAGATTGAGGGAATTTTGGCTGTGCCCTCAGGAAAAGTTGTATTCCTGGTATTCTTTTTGTCTCTCCAGCTGATGGTCGGGTAAAGAAATAGAAATAAATCAATGTGCAGAGCGAGGTCAGGGTTTGGGGCAACAACAACAACAACACTTGGAGGCAGAGCTGTTCCATCCCTCCATTCCCACATGGACCCACCTTTCAGCCAGATCCGTGTGGAGAATTTAAACAACAAAATTCCTTTGGATTTTGGAAGTTCAGTTTTTTTGGGGTTTTTTTTCCTTCTTTCTTGTACACAAGATGGAAAAAAATGGAATTAAAGGGCATTTTCCTGAGGTTTTCCAGTGTTTTGTTTGGGTTTTTCCCACTTGAGCTCCAGCTGTGCTGTACATCTGGATACTCAAGGATTGTAAAGTTGGGGTTTGGGTGTCCTTTTGAGCCATGTCTGAGCACGAACAATATTAAAAAATTCCACATTTCCTCATTGCCTTCCTCCATCTGCAGCATCCTCCAGCAGGAAAAACCAATGGAAGTGGCCGGGGTGGATCCCCAAACTGTGAATGTTCTCCAGGTGATTCGTTGGCAGAAAACTGATAATAAATATATTTAACTAGTGCTGTACAAAAGAAAGAGCCATTTTAAAAGAAATGATTTAAAAGATTTGTTCTGAAAGAAGTAATGATTTTTTTATTATTATTAAAAAAAATATGTAGAGGGAGAGAAAGTTTCTCTGGAATAAGTGGAAAGGTACAAAAAAAAGGAGATAAAATAATAAAGGGTTTTATTCATCTTATCAGTCTCTTGGGTCTATTTTATAAGAATATTTCAAATTTTTTTCTATTTCAGATGCGATGTGGATGATTTTGAGATCCTTTTTTTCTCTCTTTACCAAGAAAAAGAAGGAATTAAAGATCATTTTCTCAAGGTTTTACAATGTTTTGTTTGGGTTTTTTTATCTGATCTATCAGATCATGAATTCTCCAAAGACCGGACAATAAAATTTATGGAATATGGGATGGGTTTGGACAGGATATAATTTTTATTTTGATAAGAGAAGGATCTGGTAGGGTTTTTTAGAGCTGAAGGAAGGTGGGAAGAGCCCAGAGTGCAGATCCTGGAAGAGAGAACCATTCCAGGGAAAGCAGCCGGGTCATTCCACCCCCACCCTTCATCCCCACAGCTCCAGGAACCTTTTCGTGCTGGAATTTTGAATTTCCCAAGGAGCACAAAATGAGCTTTCCAGGGGGGTTGTGTCACCCTGATTTTTCAGCTTTCTAATGTTTCACATTTCTACTGGAGTTTCCTCACGAATTGTAACAAAAACAAAGAGTGAGATTTTGTAAATACACATTCCTTTCCAGGGGGAAGGACAAACTCATGGATTTCTAAGTTGACCACTGGGGTCAGAGAGGTGTTACTGTCGTCCTCCAACCCCTGAACAAATTCCAAATCTCATATAAACCCCAAACCAAAATAAACTTCTTCTTTCTCTTCTCACTTCTCAACCTGACAGGTGAGTGTGGTTCTTTCGCGTCTGTCTAACAACAATCAGCCCCCAACCCACACTTTTCCCTCCTGCCCAGCCTGGGCTTTCCTGCAAGGCACAAATCCCTAAAATCAGCCCCAATCCACGTCCTTCCCTGTCATCCTGACTTTTCAGCCTTCTGATGTTTTCATTCTTGGACTGGAGCTTTCTCAGGAATTGTAACAAAACCAAAGAGTGATGTTTGGTAAATAATACATTGCTTTCCAGGGGGAAGGACAAACTGATGAACTTCTGACCTGACCACTGGGGTCAGAGAGGTGTTACACTCGTCCCCTGGTCCCTGAACAAATTCCAAATCTCATATAAACCCCAAATCAAAATAAACTTCCTTTTTCTCTTCTCACTTCTCAACTGGACGAGTGAATGTAGTTTTTTCGTGTCCTCTAATGACAGGGTTGAAACCCCAGAGCTGGGAGTGCGCAGTGAGAAAACGTCCCTGGTGTCCCTTGCTGGCATCCCAAGGCCCTGAATAAATATTGGCACAACCCTGTCGGGCAAATAAAGGCCAAAGCTGCCAGGCCCAGCCCAGGCTGGCGGGGCAGAGCTGGGGAAGGGACAAGGATGTGGTTAGAGGATATGAAAGAACTACACTCACTCGTCAAGTTGAGAAGAGAAAGAGAAAGTTTATCTTGATTTGGGGTTTAAATAGGGTTTGGAATTTGTTCAGGGATTGGGGGACGAGAATAACATCTCTCTGACCCAATGAAGTCCATCAATTTGTCCTTCCCCCTGGAAAGGAATGTATTATTTACCAAACATCACTCTTTGTTTTTGTTACAATTCCTGAGAAAGCTCCAGTCCAAGAATGAAAACATCAGAAGGCTGAAAAGTCAGGATGACAGGGAAGGACGTGGATTGGGGCTGATTTTAGGGATTTGTGCCTTGCAGGAAAGCCCAGGCTGGGCAGGAGGGAAAAGTGTGGGTTGGGGGCTGATTGTTGTTAGACAGACACGAAAGAACCACACTCACCTGTCAGGTTGAGAAGTGAGAAGAGAAAGAAGAAGTTTATTTTGGTTTGGGGTTTAAATAGGGTTTGGAATTTGTTCAGGGATTGGAGGACGACAGTAACACCTCTCTGACCCCAGTGGTCAACTTAGAAATCCATCAGTCTGTCTTTCCCTCTGGAAAGGAATGTGTATTTACAAAATATCAGAATTTGTTTTTGTTACAATTTGTGAGGAAACTCCAGTAGAAATGTGAAGCATCAGAAGGCTGAAAAATCAGGGTGACACAAGGGAACCCTTTTCCCATGGCTAAAAGGCTAAAATCCTCCTGGGATCAGAGATTTTCTGCTCTGGGCCCCTTTGGGATGTTCCTGTTGCCCACCCCATCAGTGCTGGAGAGAATCCCCAGCCCCAGCAGGGAGATGCGAAGAGCTAGGCTGGGTTTTGGGGGATCTGTGGGGTCTTTAGGACCAGAGCCAGCGGTGATGATGGATTTGGGGAGGGGACAACTCCCTGTGTCCCCTCCCGGGCTGCAGCTGCCGCCCCCGCCCAGCCTGAGTCACATCCCGGGGCTGCCCAGGGCAGGACCTGTTTGCCAAACCAGTTCCTCCATCTGCCACCCTCATTCCTGCACCTGGCACTGCCGGATCCGGGGAACTGCTCCGCGTCCCCGGCCCTAATCCTGCCTTCCACATGTCCCCAGATGTCCCCTCGGGGAGCTCCGGGGTCCCTCAGCGGGATGATTTGGGTGCCTTTCCATCCCTGGCGCATTTTTGGGAGGCTCAGCCCGGTTGTCGGGATTTAGGGCGGGCCAGGAGGACGCACCGGGGTGGCGGCTGCAGGGCAGTGGGTGTGGGAGCTGTTTCAGTGGGAGGGCGGGGACGGGGCAGGGCAGCCCTTCCTCCCTCCAGAGCAGCGTGACGGGCTCTGCCACAACCCGGCCGAGATTTGGGGCTCGTGTTTGACCTAGAACCGGAGCCAAGCTCCCCAAAGCACATTTGGGAACTCCTGACCCCAAACACACGAGGTGAGCACCTCCCTCTCTCAGGAGCACCTTTCCTGCAGCCAGGAATGATCCAACCCCTCTGTTGTTTGAGGGTTTTTTTCAGCCTTTTGATGTTTCCATTTTGGTACTGGAGTTTTTTACGGACTTTCAGGTAAACAAAAAGTGATGTTTCAGAAACTGGTTTATTATTATTATTATTATTATTATTATTATTATTATTTACATTCTTCTCTGGAGGAAGAACAATTGATAGACCTGTAGTTTGGCCAGTAGGGCTGGAGAGACAACAACTTCACTCTCCAATTCTTGGTCATTGTCCAGAATCTATACAAATGGAGGTGGAAAATAAACTGCCCTGTTCTTTGCTCTAACAACTGACTGTGTGCATGTCCTTCGTTTCCTATTCTCTAGCAACACCCCTCAGCCCTTAGATGAGGAGTTTTATCTGTGCTCTCAGGATTTTCTCAGCCAGGTTCAGTAAGTTATTTTCTTATCAACTCAAGCTTTGGCTGCTGCTGGGATTTTTGGCCCAAGTGCACACAGGAGCTCCTGGAACCATCACACGTGGGGTGACTCTTGGGGTTTTAGTCCTAAAGGGGGACAGGGAAAACTTCTCCAATGTCTGAGCTCCAAGTCTTTGGCCAAGCTGCCAGCCCAAACATCGGGGAAAGCCTTGGAGGAGCTCCAGGAATCTGCTGTCCTGTGGGGCCTCAGGTGGTTCCACCCCAAGGAAACCCTTTAGAAAATTTATTTTTAGAGCTGGATTTCCCCCACGGTGCCGAGCCTGGGCTGAGAGAGGTGATTCCAACAGCACAACAAATCGGCCTTGGAGCTCTGCAGTCGCTGCAAGCAGGACTCAGCACGATAAAAAAAAATCTCCTCTGGTTGAAAAGGTTAATTCGTGTAAATAAAAAAATCCTTTGTGCCCCAGGAATGACCGAGGGCACGGGAAAACCAAAGGAAGGTGTTTCCCAAAGGCCACCTGGACCCTCTGGGCGCTCTCCAGGGAGCTGCAGCTCTGCCCTCCCTTCATTCATGGTTTCCCTCTGCAGCCTGCAGCAAGCGCAGGGCTGGGGGTGTTTCAATTCAGAGCGAGCACAACATTGATCCGAGTTTGGAAAACAGCCTGGAAGTGCCTCCTCGTGGAGCTAATTCGGGGCTCGCATCTCCTCTCGGAGCCCTGTGGCTCGAATTTTGATGAGCTCCCTCCGGGGAGAGGAGCTGCATTTCTGAGGAGCCAGGAGGGATCTGTGTGTTCTTGTGCTGACTAAACCCACCCACGCCTCGGGCCTTATTTGCAAGCAGATCCTGCATGGTTTGTGTCAGCCCCGATGGAAGGGCTCGATATTCCTGGGAGCCGGCGCTGTGACATTCCCGGGGCTGGCGCTGTGACATTCCCGGGGCTGGCGCTGTGGCATTCCCGGGGCTGGCGCTGTGACATTCCCGGGAGCACCCAGGTCACTCGCTGTGACCCCGGGTCGGGGCTGGGTTGATATTTGTCACCTCTGGACGCTGCCTTTGTGTCTGCGGGTGCTGCAGAGGAACCGCAGGGGTGGGGAGGGCATCGCTGAGCCGTTTTAGGGTCGGGAATTCAAGCCCTGGGGGAGCTGATGGCATCAGGGGAGGGGGATGAGCGGCGAGTTCAGCTCTCCCAGCCCCCTGGGTTTCCTTTATCTCCAGATAAAGATCGGGAATGTGGCTCAGGAAAAGCTTTGTCAGCCGTTTATTCTGGGGCAGAGCCCCCGGAGGGTGGGAGATGGATGGGAAAAGGGAGCCGGGAGACCTCAGAATCACGGAATTGTTTGGGCTGGAAAAGACCCCTGGAGATCACCCAGCCTGGAGCGGGTGACTCGGGAACAGCCCGGGTGCTCCTGCCGGCCTTTCCCCGCAGTTTTGGATGGAAAGGTTTTGTTATCCCAATCCTTTCTCCCTCATCCTCACGGGGAAGGGAAGCAGAGCCTGCAGCATCACAAATGGAGTTTTTGCCTGGCAGGGACAGCCCCGGGCTGTGGCTCAAACCCATCCAGGCTGGTTCGGGACGTGTTTGATGCTCTGATGATAAAACCCGATTTCCGTCCGTGCCGTTGAGTCATTCCCTGTCCATGAGCCCCATTCCCTGTCCATGAGCCCCATTCCCTGTCCCTGAGCCCCATTCCCTGTCCGTGAGCCCCATTCCCTGTCCCTGTGCCCCATTCCCTGCCCGTGAGCCCCATTCCCTGTCCCTGTGCCCCATTCCCTGTCCCTGTGCCCCATTCCCTGTCCGTGAGCCCCATTCCCTGCCCGGCCCTCGCTGTCCCCATCAGTCACGCAGGACAAGGACATCGCTCCGGGCCCTCGGGGCGCTTCACCTGCTCTCTCTGATGGTTTAATTGTTCCAGGTGCCCCGGGCAGCCGCAGGAGCCCCGAGTTTGGGGCAGTTTGGGGGGGTTGGGGTGCGATTATCCCCGTCCCCGGGTTATCAGAGCCCCTTTGTGCCCGCGGGGGCGGCGGGGGCTGTGATGACGCTCTGCGGGCGGGATGACACCGCACAACAAGGGCTCGGATGCCGTTTGGGGTTGGCTAAACATTAAGCCGCGGCCAGGTGGGAATGGAATGAGCACCTGCGGCCCCGGAGCGACATTCCAGAGGCACGGGTCACAGGATGGGTGAGTTCCCGAGCCCGCCCGGGCCACCTGCAGCCCCAGAGCTCCGTCATGGCCGAGCTCCGCCGGCTCTGCTCTGCTCTGCCTGGAAAGAGTGTTCTAAAAATTGCCAGCCTTTCCCCAGCTAAAGTAGGTGAAATATTTATAAACCCATCCTCTAGAGAGGACCTTTTGCGTAAGCATCAACCGCTCCGGCTTTAAAACCCGCGCCCTGCCCCCTCCACCCCCCGCCCCAAGGCGGCTTGTGCTGCTTATCCGGGGAAGGGGCAACTTTAATTACGTTTGTCTGGCACGGTGGCACCTTCCCAGGGCCACGGGGGAGCGCGGGGAGGGCTGGAGCAGGGAAAAAAACGGGGGATTTCTGGATTTGTGGATTTCCTGCCCCGGCTGTCTCTGTTCTATTGGGTGTAGCC
>VWZU01006793.1:132048-145074 GCA_013397095.1 Sterrhoptilus dennistouni
CCAAAAAAGCAGCAAAAATATCCTGGGAAGGAATTCTGGGAAAAAAAGGTTGTGGCACCAAAATGTGGCTGTCCAAGAGGGATGGTCAGGGATGGGATTGGGGGTACAGCGTGCTGGGATCCATCCATGGGCGGGACATCCTAAAAATGTCCCAGCCTGGTTAAAGCAAAAGGGACCTGCTCGATTTAAAGGTGAGGGTGTGGAGAGCAGGGATGACCCAGAGTGGGACTGGGAATTTGGGAATCCCAAACTGGGGCCCAGGGATGACCCAGAGTGGGGCTGGGAACTGGGGAATCCCAAACTGGGGCCGTGTCCTGCCCGAGGCTGGGAGTGCCCGGGGCTGTTATCTGCACAGCCAGGCCCTCCGAAAAGGAGGGGGGGGCGGGGGGGGCGGAGGAATATTTTTGCTAAATCTGCAATTCAGAAGAATGAAATCTGGTCCTGACCTCCGGAAGGATCAGAACTATCAAGCAAATGCGTTTTTCTTCCATGGGACCGAACTCCCTGTTCCTATTCCCATTGTTCCCAGAACAATGCGAGCCTCATAAATGAATTCAGGCGCGAGGGGCGGGCTGGGAGGGAGGGGGGGAGTTCTCCATACATTTAAATCGTGCCACGAGCCAACAAAAGGCAGGAAACTCGGAGCTGGAGCTCACACTTGCTCCCAGACATGTAGAAAACAAGGGAATGAGCTGTCACTTAGGATTTCCTGGCTTTCTCCCCCAGTTGGTCGCAGTGTAAACACCGCTGGGTTGTGCTGGGAGGAGACGGGAGGGCTTCGTTCTCTTCCCTCTGTTTCCTCACCAGGGGAAAAAATCACAAAATCCACAATTCCCTGTGGATTTGGCGGCACCAGGGAGTCGTGGGTGTGTGCTGGGAGTGGGCTCATCCCATGGGATCACTGTGCCAGGAGGTCCTGCAGCCCCATGGGTCCGGGGAAGGGGGATGTGGGGTGGGATTGCTGGAATTGTGGTGGGATCCTGCAGTGCTGGAGCACCCCAGGATGCTCAGAGGAGCTCAGAGCTGGGCTGGGCCCTCTCTGCTCTGCTCAGGCTGTGCCAGGGGGCTGCTGGAGGTCGCTGGGCTGCAGCAGAGCTGTCCCTGTTGGCCTGGGAACCGCGGGCTCCTCTCTCAGGAGGTGCTGAGCAACCCCTGCTAATGGCTGGGGATGGGGTAGGCAGCAGCTCCCTCTTCCCTCCTGCAGAATTCCAGCCCCAGCTCCAGCTGCAGCAGCTGCTCTGTGGGGTCATTCCTGGGGCAGCAGGAGCCCAGGGTTGGACACCACCAGAGTGTTTGGGGTTTGCAGGGCTGGGGTGGAGGTTTGTCTTGGGGTCCCTGTGCCCATTTCCAGGGGAATGCTGGAACCTGGGGATGCTGCAGCAGACCAGGAGACTTTTCTCCCAATTTCCTCCCTTTTTTCCCCTCTCTCCATCTCTCCCTCCCCATCTCTCCTCCCTCTCAGAATTCCCTTTAGTCACCTCCCCTGAGAAATCCAAGCACAGCACCTCAAAACACCACTGCTGGGGGGAGCAGGGCTGTGTTTTTGGGCTGTCCAGGTGCTCACCCAGCCCTCTGTGCCCTCCAGCTGCCCGTGCCCATCGCTGTATTCTTCCTGCTCTACAAGGAGAGGATGGTGCCCTGCTTCAACGGCAGCAGCCACCCTCTGCTGTCGGCTGATGAGCTGGCCCTGGAGACACGGCCTGGGGACAAGGACGAGCTCTCCACCTCTGCCCAGAGACCCCACACGGCTGCAGGTGAGCTGGACCTGCCTCACTTATGGGTTTTTGGCGAGGAAAGGCCGTATTTGAGCTTGTGTGGGTGTAACGAGGGATCCAAGAGCTGTGCTATGAGGAGGAGACGTTGCAAAGTGTGAGCAGGGATTTAATCCAGGAATAGTCCAACAATCCATTTGGTGCTCAATTGCCCTCAAATTAGCAGGAATCTTGAACAGAGATTGATATCCTGATCCTAATGAGGTCTCTGTGTTTCTCTATTCCATGTTGCCAACCCTGGGCCCTCCAACCCTTTAGGGCCACGTGGCATTTGTGCCCCTTCATCCCCTCCCAGTTTGGGTCATATTTCTTACTGATTATTCCCTTCAAAAGTTCTCATTGTGCTGCAGACACTGATTTTCATAGGAAAGGAAGAAGAAATAATAAATTTCCCCTCCCTTGTTAGAGGGGAAAAGTGAAATCCAGCAATAGTTTGCCCTTGAGCTGATGGCTGCACCCTGGCCTGGGGACAATGGTGACATTGTTCTTTCCTACCCAGGAGAGATGTGTCAGAGTCAATTCTTTGTGTAAACAGTGAATCTCGGAAGTAAATAATGCTTCAGGGCTGTGGGAAGTATTCCGTGTTATTCCTGGAAAGATGGCACGGCCCCTGGGCACCTAAAGGGAATTTCAGGGAATTCTTGAAGGTGAGGGAGGTTGAGGTGTGGGGAGGTGCTGGAGGGAAGGCTCAGGGGTGATGCCAAGCTCTGTGTGTGTGTCCCCCTTTCCCAAAGGTGCCTTGGTGGGGAGAATCTCCTTTATCCAAGGGGTGGGAGCTCTCCTGGGCTGGGCTCTCCCTGGGGCGGCTCCAGGGATGAGGAGATTTGGGCTATGAGTGCCCTGGTCGAGGTTTTATTGCCTGTGAGAGCAGGGCCAGAAGTGTGGAGCCCCAAAATGGGAAGAGGAGCAAGAGCAGCTGCCGGAAGAGAAGTGGCAGGAGAGACCAGGATTCTGGGGTATGGAGATCCAGGATTTTGGGGATGTGGAGAGCCCAGGGTTTTGGGGTGTGAAGATCCAGGATCCTGGGGTGTGAAGATCCAGGGTTTTGGGATGTAGAGGGCCCAGGACTTTCAGGTGTGGAGATCCTGGATTTTAGAGTGTGGAGATCCAGGATCCTGGGGTGTGAAGATCCAGGACTTTGTGGCGTGAAGATCCAGGATTTTGGGGTGTGGACAGCCCAGGATTTTGGGGTGTGGAAAGCCCAGGGTTTTGAAATGTGGAGATCAAGGATTCCGAGTGTGGAGAGCTGAGATCCCTGGGGGTGTGGGCAGCAGGTATCCCTGGCTGTGGAGATCCAGGGTCCCAGGCTGTGAGCAGACCCCACACCCATTCCCATTTCCCTCTGGAAGCTCAGAGGAAGGTCGGTGGAGCCCCCAGCAGTGCCCCACGTTCAGGTTCCCGGTTGGGTTTGTCCCACAAACCAAACCCCACTGGGGGCTGGCAGCCACCGAGCCCCGGGGGGACGTTCTGCTCAAGTTTGCTTTGCATTGTTCTCCAGCAGGTCATGAGGATTTGTTCAGCTGCTGCCAAAGCAAAAACTTCCAAGGGGCTTCCTTCACCTATTTCGCCGTGCACATCACGGGGGCTCTGGTCCTCTTCATGACTGACGGCATTGTGGTGAGTTCACCTGCCCAAGTCTGGAACTTTTCCTTCCTCAGGACTCTCCAGACCCTTCCCCAGCTCCCTCAGGACTTTCTGAATCCCACCAATCGCTTGACCACCCTTTCCATGGGGAAATTCCTGCTGAAATTCCACCCTGAGCCTCCCCTGGCCCAGCCTGAGGCCGTTCCCTCTCCTCCTGCCTCTGTTCCCTGGGATAAGATCCCAAATCCCCCCCGGCTGTCCCCTCCTGTCAGGGAGTTGTGGAGAGCCAGAAATTCCGCCTGAGCCTCCTTTTCTCCAGGCTGAGCCCCTTCCCAGCTCCCTCAGGACTCTCCAGACCCTTCCCCAGCTCCCTCAGGACTCTCCAGACCCTTCCCCAGCTCCATTCCCTTCCCAGCCCCTCAAACTGGGGCCCCAGAACTGGACACAGCCCTCGAGCTGTGACACCACCAGTGCCCACCACAGCCCAAGTCACACCTGAACACGTTTATTTTGCCTGTCCCACTCTTCTCCTTTTGCAGAAAAACAACCAGCAGCTCCAGACTGAGGTGATAACTCAGAAATCCTTTCTCAGGAAGGCTTTTTGCAGAGCCTGACAGCTGCCCTTGGATGGCAGCCCCACTTACTGCCTGGATTCCAGCCAGGGAACAGCCCAGGGAAGCTGGTGCTGTCTGTGAGCTCTGCTTTTTTCTAACCCCTGTGATACCCTCAGGGGTTAATGGTGAGAGGGGTCACACAGGTTTGGGAATGTCCCAGGCTCTCCATCCCCAAGGACAACCAACCCTGACCTCTAAATGTGAGGTTTGGAGAGTGTGGAACTGTCATTGTAGGACATGAAGGAGAGATGAGAGACTCCAAATATTTCAGGAGGCAAAGAGCATAGAAAAAAGCCTTTTATTGTCTAATTCTTACTACCTTTTATAAGGTGTTCTGATACAGACTGAACATGGTTGGTGAATAGGAACGACACCTCTCTGATCCCATTGGTTAAACCAGAGAAACAGCGAAACACCACCTGGAGAAAGGTTGTTCTGGGAAAGGAGAGTTGTTTGCTGAGATTGTTTTGAGAAGAAGCTTTCTTGAGAAATTTTTCCTTGGGAAAAAGTCAGCAGCTGCCAGCAGGCTAAAATCACTCAGATTATATCAGAAATGTCAGGGCCACAGTGGACCTCCAAGAGGGGAAGGAGGATCTCCACAGACTGGGCTTTTCCCTGGAACAGCTTTGCCCTTTTAGGACAGATTAAACCCCACGTCCTGCTGCTGGTGGATCTGCAAACCCTTGGGGAACAGGTTCCACCATGGGTGGTCTCTCCACCATAAGGAACTGGGGGACCTTTATCTCAGGGTCCTTGTGCCCATGTCCAGGTGAAAGCTGGAACCTTGTGCCCATGTCCAGGTGAAAGCTGGAACCTGGCACTGCAGATCAGGAGAGTTTTCTCCCAATTTCCTCCCTTTTTTCCCCTCTCTCTCCTGTCCCACCCAGCCTGCATCCCTCCCTCACCATCTCCTGGGGGACAGAGGAGCCTGAATTCCCCCCAGGGAGGTGACAGGGTGCGTTTTCCCTGCAGGGAGAGTACTCTGGGTTTGTGTACAGCTACGCTGTGGAGGAGCCGCTGGCCGTGGTGCACAAGGTGGCCGGGTACCTGCCCAGCCTCTTCTGGGGCTTCATCACCCTGGGCAGGCTCATCTCCATCCCCGTGTCCTACAGGATGAAACCAGCCACCATGGTCTTCATCAACGTGGTGAGGATGGGGTGTTAATCCCTTTAAATCCCTCTTTTCTCATCGTGGGTGGGTTTGGAGCTGCAGCTCCTCTCACACACCTGGGGGTTTGCACAGTTTGGGTAGACAAGGTGCTGCAGCCCTGGTTCTGTGCCTGAGGTGTTTTGGTTTTCTGAAATTCTTTTCCCAGGGAATTTTCTGTAAACAAGAGAAGTGTTTTTGTAGCTGTAACTTTGTTATTCATTCCTTTCCCCAGGAGGGACTTCTTAATGTCCCTCTGGTCTGACCAATGTGAATGAAGAAGTTTGTCTTTGTTTTACCAATCAAATTGGTCTGTGTGAAATAGTATAAAAGGGAGACACATCCCAAAAATAAAGGAGTCATTTTCAGTCTTCTGAAGTTCAAAGTCTGTGTTGCACCCAAACAGCATCAAGGTGTCCTCCAGGTAGCCATGATTTAAAAGCTGATGGCCCAACTTTCCTGAGCCTGCTCCTCACTGGATGTGGTGGGAGAGTTGGGAAAGCACCAGGAGAGCTGGCACTAAAAACATGCCAATTTTATTTACCTGACATGGTGTCCCCTTCATCCAGAGGGGGAAATTAATTCCTGGGGTAGCCACGGGAAAGGGAAGGCAGATCAGAATGTAAATCCTCTGCTTAGGCTGCAGCAGCTGGCAAAGGTTGCTGGAGTTAATAAAACACCTCTTGGGAAAGGGGCAGGAATAATTTTGGGATGTGTAAGGAAGATGTGTGTAAGGACATGGCAGAAAACAGGGAGGGGATGATCCCAATCCCACTTCTTACAAAGTGCAGGCAGGTAACTTCTAATTTATTTGAACCAGAAGCGATTCTGGTGGCTGTATTTTGGTATTATAACACCTTAGAAGATTTTGGGATGTTCTGAGTAAAAAATCCAGGCTGACACTGCCCCTGTGCAGAGCTGGGAGGTGCTGTAGGATCCAGCAGCTCCCAGAGTTGTGGCGGCATCGTCATAACAAATTCCAGCTCACATTCGGCTTCTTTAGGGTCCAGATTTCTCCTGAGCCCTTGCACAGGGCCGCAATCAGGGCCCGACCAAATTAAAACTAAACCAGCTGGAATATCAGAGCTCCCTCTGCTGACTCTGCCCTGGATCACTCGGGCATTTCCCAGAGGTTTTGGTTATTCCCCCTCCAAGCCAGAGGTGAGGAAAGGCTGATTTAAATGCAGTTGCCTCTTTGGCTTTAATGCTGTGGCTGCTTTCTGAGCAGGGGAAAACCTTTCTCTGACTGAGAGTTAATTCTGTATTTATTGAGAATTACTTCATTCTTACTCAGCAGAATAAAGAATTATGAGTCATTAAGACATGTAAATATTGTGGAAGGTACTGTTGCATTTGAAAGTACATTTTTCAGATAAAACCTTCAGTTTCTATGTAATGAAATTGAGATTTAATTACTGAATTATATTATGAAAATTAGCAAATTCTTTAAAGCCAGATGGTTTTCTTCAGCCATTCAATTTCTCAAACACTGATTTTTTTTTTCCCTCTGCCAGCATGTTTTCTCTTCCAGACTATTTCCTACTAAAACATATTTTCCCCTCTGGAATATTTCCTATTAAAACGAAAACTCTGGACCCTGTTGCATTTTTCTGACTGATTTTTTCTGCCTGCTGCTCACAGGTCGGGGTCCTCATCACCTTCCTGCTGCTCCTGATCTTCTCCTCCAGCGTGGTTTTCCTGTTTGTGGGCACAGCATCCCTTGGGCTGTTCCTCAGCAGCACCTTCCCCAGCATGCTGGCCTACACCGAGGACATCCTGCAGTACAAAGGTGAGCTGCCATTGCCCAGCTGCATTTTTGGATCCCATTCTTCCTTTTTTCATCTCCGTCCCTCCTCCCTCAGGAGGCCTGGAAGTTCAGGTTTGCTTTTTGGAAGGCAGATTTAGTGCAGAAAAGTGTCAAATTCTCTGTTTTGCTGATGATTAAGGAGCCCAGGCAGGGATCCAGCCTTGGCTCCTGGTTTGGGGTGATCAGGGAGTGGCAGGAAGGTGCTTTGGAGGGAGATGGTTCTGAAAACATCACCAGATTCCCTGAGGAGGCAATCCCAGAGCTTGGCCAGCTCCTCCAGGAGCTCTTTGTCAGCCTCTGTCTCGAGGGCAGTGAGACAGAAAACCAAAAACCTTTCCAGCAAGAGGCAACATCAGCTCTGCCAGCACAGGCAGATGGATTTTTTTTTTACATTTAATTTCCACCTTTCTGCACTTCTGCAAGTCTGCAGAGGCATTTTCAACATTAAGTGAAAATATGCATTGAGCATTTGTGACTTTGGTGTGGTGACATCCATGAAAAAGCTCTAAAGGAGCACAGGGTGGCCCCTGGGGGCTGTGTCACCTCTGCTGCCACCACCCCTTGCCCTGTTTCCTTGCAGGTTGTGCCACAACCGTGCTGGTGACGGGGGCTGGAATTGGAGAGATGGTGCTGCAGCTGCTGGTGGGCTCGGTGAGTAGCCAGAGGGTGGCAAAACCCCAAAGAAATTTGGAATTCACGACTCAAAACCTCAGTTCTGCTTCTGGGAACTGCCTGAGCCTTGAGTTCTCAGGCAGCAAAGCCCTCCCTGATGATCCACGAGGAATCTGAGTGGTGTCTGATCCCTTTTTTTTGATTTCCCATCCCTCTGCAGATCATCCATGATCGGGGCAGCTACAGTTTCCTGGTATGTGGGATGATCTTTGGCTGCTTGGCCTTTACCTTCTACGCCCTGCTGGTGTTTTTCCACAGGATGTACCCCAAGCCCTCCCCAGGTAAGAGCCCCAGCCCTGAGCCCTGAGCTTTGGGATGGGAGCGAGAGCAGCACGAGCCTCACTTCACCAAAATGCAAGGAAATGTTTATTTTACTGCTGCTTCCTCTCTCCTTTTCCTGCTTTGTCTTGCCCACAAAGCCCTGGCAGCAGCAGCAGCAGCTCAGGGTTTGCTTTTTTTTCTGCTGGAGAAGCAAGGGGGGAAAAAAAAAGCAGGGCTCACAGACAGCACCAGCTTCCCTGGGCTGTTCCCTGGCTGCAACCCAGGCAATAAGTGGGGCTGCCATCCAAGGGCAGCTGTCAGGCTCTGCAAAAAGCCTCCCTGAGAAATGAGTTTTGAGTTATCACCTCAGTCTGGAGCTGCTGGTTGTTTTTCTACAAAAGGAGAAGAGTGGGACAGGCAAAATAAACGTGTTCAGGTGTGACTTGGGCTGTGGTGGGCACTGGTGGTGTCACAGCTCGAGGGCTGTGTCCAGTTCTGGGGCCCCAGTTTGAGGGGCTGGGAAGGGAATGGAGCTGGGGAAGGGTCTGGAGAGTCCTGAGGGAGCTGGGGAAGGGTCTGGAGAGTCCTGAGGGAGCTGGGAAGGGGCTCAGCCTGGAGAAAAGGAGGCTCAGGCGGAATTTCTGGCTCTCCACAACTCCCTGACAGGAGGGGACAGCCGGGGGGGATTTGGGATCTTATCCCAGGGAACAGGGACTGAAGGAGAGGGAATGGCCTCAGGCTGGGCCAGGGGAGGCTCAGGGTGGAATTTCAGCAGGAATTTCCTCATGGAAAGGGTTGTTAAACACTGGAAGTGCCCAGGGAAGGACTCTCGATCCCAGGGAAGGGCTGGACATGGTGCTCAGTCACTGGCTCAGGCCAGTGACAAGGTGGGGACATGGGGGGGTGATGGAATAACAACACTCCTGATGGGAAAACCTCACTCCCATCCCCTTTAATCTCAAACCAAGTGTCCATTGAGGTGAAATATTGACTAAATCTCTTGCAGAGCTGGACGAGGCATCCCCTGAGAAAGCAGCAGAGCCCGAGGACACGGGGCAGTACCAGCGCTGAGGGAGGGCCCAGCTCTGCACCAGCAATAAACCCACCCCCAATTAAACATTGGTGATTTCACATTTAATGAACTGAATCATGCCGAGTTCTCTGCAAGCAAAAAAAGCACACTAGGTTGGGGTAAGGCAGAATGGAGGGAAATCAATCCCAAAATGTTGAGCTGAGCACGGGGTTGCGCCAAAAAGAAAAATCCTGGGAGTGCCCTGGCCCAGGGAGGTTTGCACAGCACTTCTCCTGCAAATGGACTTTTATTATTTTTACCTGCTCAGGACAGAGGGTGGGAAGGACAAGCTGCTCTCTGCTCCTCCTCCAAGACCAAATGTCTCCTCCTGAAATGATTTGTTTTTATCTCTGGCCTGTGGTGCACAGGAGCCCCTCGAATTTGCAGTACAGTCTTGGGATTTAATTCATTTTTGTGCAGCAGGGCCTGGGGTGGGTGTCACCTCCCTGCTCCTCCTAAAGGGGGGACAGTCCCACACTGGCAGAGCCCCCCCAGGGGCACACAGGGAGCAGGGCCTATCTCTATTTGCACACTTCATTCCTGTATATTCCACCCTCTAAACAGTGTCTTACTCAGCATGCTCAGGCCTTTGAAATGATTTTAAGTAATAATTTGCCTTTTTTTTTTCTTTTATTTTTGACGGGGGGTTTCTCTTGTTTTTTACTTTTTAAGTCAAAAATGACCTGTGCTGGTTCATTTTGCTTTAAGTCACTCCTCGAGCTGCTCCAGCTGCAGTGTCTTTTTTTTTTTTAAGTTTGTTTTTATTCCCAGCTTCCAAGAGAAGCTCCAAGAGAGATTTTTTTTTTATTTTTTAATTTTGGGGAGCTAAGCTCCAGCTGCTTCACCTGTGCAATCTCCTCCTGCAGGTGCCTTGTGTAAGGTACTCACTCCCACAGCCCCACACAGCATGGCCCGTCCCAGGCAGCAGGAAAAGGACTGGGATTTTTCAGGAAAAATGTCAAAAGGCTCCATCCAGCTCCTCCTGCTGGATGTAAACTCCTCGCTTGAACTGCTGTATGTGATGTACATATGTACGTGTGTATATAAGGCAGTGTTTAATTAAAGGTGATTGATTGCTAATTGTTCCTGCTCCCTTTCACAGTCTTAAAGGGTTTTTTAAGGTTTTGTTTGTTTGTTTTAGGGGGGTTTTTTCGGTTTTGGTGGGGTTTTTTTAGCTTTTTAGATGTTTTTTAAATTAAAGCGGTTTTGGCGTTTGAAGAATTAATTAAGAATAATTTGAAGAATTAATTAAGAAGAATTTGAAGACTTAATTAAGGGACCTTAAATCCCATCCTGCCATGGGCAGAGACACCTCCCACTGTCCCAGGTTTCTCCAGCCTGGCCTTGGACTCTTCCAGGGATGGGCAGCCATGGATTCTCTGGGAAATTTCCATTTTTCCAAGCAGCAGCTCTTCCCTGCCATAAAATACCTGCACAAACTCCTGTAGAGAAGAGCCTGGAGTTGCTGAATTGCCATTTTCCTGCCTCAAGGTGAGTTTGGATCAGGTCAGGGGAGCTGAATTCTGGGTTTAGCTCATCCCTGGACTCCAGGAACCCCTTCCTGCCCCAAATCCCACAGTTGGAATCTATTCTGTCCTCCTATAACAAAACTAAACCTAATTCCAAGCTGGAGCACCCTGGGCCAGGAGGAGGTGTCTGTACCCACAGAATGAGAAGGTTTTTAAGATCCCGCCACCCCAAACCCTTCTGGGATTTAATTCCAACCCCAGCAGAGATCCCAGCTCTGTTCCAATCCCAGAGCTGATCCCACTGGGGCTGTAATTCTCCCCCAGCTCCACAGGATGCCGCTGTTCCTCTGCCTGGAATAAATCAACCAAGGGCTGCAAAAAAACCCACCTCAATCTGTCCTTCCTCCAGCCCCTCCCACCGTGAGAGCATCCCTGGGCTCTGCTGGGAGGAAATGAGCACCAGACAATCCCAGGAGGGAGCGGATTTGGGAAGAAATCTCCTCAGTTGGTATCACAGCAGGGCTGGCAGCTCTGAAACCATCTCTCATTCTGGCCTGGCAGAGTGGCTGGAACAGAGCTCAAATCTCTTCTGAATTAAAAAACCCACGTTTCTTGGGTTTGATAATTCCAATCTCCATTTTGGGCTACTCAGAGGGGGGAAAAATTCCCATTTTAAGGAAATTTTCACTAGAATAGCACCTGATTTAGCAAAAAACTTTAAAATACAATTTACCTCAAATAGCACCTGACTTAAAATACAATTTACCTCAAGGTATACTTTGAAATACAATATACCTCAAAGTCTGATGAACTCTCTCCTTATCACATTCCCCTACAGCTGTAACTTTCTATTTTCTCTACTGAAAGAAAAAAAGAAACATCAGTCAAATGAGCAGAAACTTTGTTAAAAATATTTATTTAAAAAAATACAATTGTTTTGCATGTCTGGTTGCACATAACTATTAACATATGATTGACTTGAATAATTTGCTACAATGCTTTTTATTTTTTAAAGCCAGCTTGCATTATACAAAGCAAAATCCCTCTGTCAGTTCTTACATAAAATAGTTTTCTTTAACTATTCCCACCCCGTTATTTTTTCTTTTTTAAAAAAGATTGCAATACATTGATTTTTATTTCATTTTTTCTTTTTTTTTTTTTTTTTGCACAAAAATCAAAGCAATAGAAAAAAAGTCAACCTGATTTCTCAGGAAAGACCTTCATGATGTTTGAAGAACAATTCCCAAAAGAGCCACTGCCAAAGCAGCATTTGTCACTTCTGAAGTGTCAGGACAGTGCAAAGGAAGTTTTGCATCTTAAAAAAGCTTTGCCCTCTGGATTGTATTCAAACCTGAAATGTGCTCAAACAACTCCATCCCTGCCCTAATCCAGTTGCTCAGGCTTTGAATTCTCAGGATGATTTTTATTTTTATTTTTTTTTTTTACAAGCTGAAGGTCTTCCTAAAATGTTATCTCGGAAGGTTAAATAAAAGCAAAAATTTAGTAACACTGAACAATTACTGAAAACTTTGGCTATTTATGTACTTGCATTACATACCAGCATTTTTTATATTTTTTTTTAACACAATGGCATTAAGATACTCTAATAAGGTATTTAAAAATAAAAATAAAAGTTAGACTGAGAAGCAATTCTGTCCCAGGCAGGGTCACCCAGCTGGAAAAAAAAAAAAAAAAGGGTGACTTTTACAAGTTGTCTTGTCCAGAAAAGTCTCTAGTGTAGGAAGTTTCAGACACTCACTACAACATAACTTTGCCTCTTGAAAATTTGTACTATATATATATATATATTTATAGAGAAAAGGAAAAAAAATGCAACTCTGTTCTGGAAAGAGCCACTGGAAATGTTCCCCCTCTGCTGCTTCCAGGGAGGGGGAGTTTTCACCACTGATTGTTCTGAAAAATTCCCAGCAAGGTAAAAAATGTGGGAAGGGAAAAACTCCAGCCCAGAGTTCCAGAGGGGAGGAGGGATCTGCTCCCAAAAAACCCTGCCAAGAACCCGGCTCAGCCTGAAAATTCCAGCACAAAATCAACTTCCCAAAACAGATGTGCACTCCAGGAATGGACAGGACAACACTGACATGCAGCAGCACGGCTGGATGGGGAGCTGGAGTGGCTAAAAACTGATTTAAATTGATTTCAATCCCTCCAAAACACAAAAAAACCCTGCCCAGCCCAGGGAATTTGGAGCAGCTGCTGCTGGATTTGTGCTGATTCCCAGGATTCTGCCCCAGAATCACCCCCAGATTCATTCCAGCTGCCCTGATCTCCCTAGGATTTTTTCCTTTTTTTTTTTTTTTTTTTCCACAGCTTTATTATTCCAATTCAACTTCTCAGCTCTAAAAACAGAGGGGGAAAAAACATTAAATGTGCTACTGTACCCATCACAAAGCACTGTGACGTACATAAGGCCATCTGGTAACACTGCAACAGGCTACAAAAAAACCAAGTTTTGGGAGAAAGGGGGAATTTTAGGATCTTTTTCAAAGCTACAAAGAAGAAATCTCAACCCTGTTCACAGAGAATGAAACGTTTCAAAAGTGTGGTTTTTTTTAATATAGAAAAAACTCTGTGCAACTGAACAACAGCAGAACAAGAAGAAGAAGAAAAA
>VWZU01006793.1:166836-178388 GCA_013397095.1 Sterrhoptilus dennistouni
AAAATCAGCAGAGAGAAAGGGCAGCACCCAAAAATCAACCCCAAGCTCCTAAAGCTGCCATCATGGGGGTGGCTCCAGTGACAATCAACCTTGTTTTATTTTAGGGGGAGAAGAAATTTCCTACTTCGTGCAACTCCCATTTTGTTCTGCTCCCACTGCCGGGTGTTTGCAATTCAACGTGGGCTTGTTCCTATCTTAGACAGCATCAGCCAAGCGAAAAAAAAAATATATATATATATATAGGACAGACAAAGGGATGGAATAAAAATCAAGCAGGGAATGAGGCAGGGTTTGAGAGGAGAAAAAAAAAAGCTCATGTGCAAAGAGGTTTTAGGAAAGCAGCTCCCATGTAAACAGCTCCCGTTTCAACGGGGAAGAGGGAAAATAAACATTTAATTTGGGGGTTCTGGAGAACGTTAATCAGGTGGCAGCACTTAGAAAATGGATTTTGCAATTTCCGAGGCAAGGACGGAGCCATGAAGGGACACAGAGCCCCCAGTTCTGGCAAAACACAGGACGGGATTACAGAGAATTCCAAAAGTTATCCAAACCCTTCTGGCCTGGCCATCATGTGGCTGGAGAGGGTGTCAGGAGGGGAAAAGGGGACACAGAGAATTCCAAAATTTATTCAAATTCTTCTGGCTCAGCCATCACAAAGCTGGAGAGGGTGTCAGGAGGGAAGGGGGAGCATAGGGAATTCCAAAACTTATCCAAATCCTTCCTGCACAGCTCTGGCCTGGCCATAACGTGGCTGGAGAGGGTGTCAGGAGGGAAAGGGGAGCACAGGGAATTCCAAAAATTATCCAAACCCTTCTGGCCTGGCCATCACAAAGCTGGAGAGGGTATCAGGAAGGAAAAGAGAGCACAGGGAAAAGCCAGGACATTGTGCAGCAGCTGATCAGAGTCTGCCCAGCACATGGAGCTGCTGTTTTAATCCAGAGCTCCAAACACTGGGAATCCAAAAGCCATGGAGCAGCTCAGGGAGGTTTTTGTGCCTCTCACACAGGAAAAGCCTCTGGGGAAGGGTCCTTGCCTTGGCTTTAGGAATCTCACGAGGAAAAGCCTCTCAGGAAGTTTAATGTTCAATGTTTTGTTGGATCACAGAATTCCTGGTTTGGGTTGGAAGAGAACATTAAAAACTCTCCTCATTCCCAGGCCAGGTGCTCACTAAGGCTTCAGGTCCCAATTTTAGGATCCTCCTGGGGGGAATCATCACCTCTCCCAGATCCCAAAGACTCTGCAGGATGCCCATGGAATATTCCAAGGCACTGAGGGACCCACAAACACCAGCAGCCTTTGCTTTTAGGAGCACCTGGAAGTGCCACAGTCCCATCCCTGTGTTCCCTTCCATGCCCAAAATCTCTTCTTTTCCAAACCCAATAAAGCCTTTTTTGCACTTTTTTCCCCCCATTTCTCTGTCTTTCCTGCTCTGGTTTTGATGCTCTCAAGGAGCCACAGATCTGTGCTTGTTTCAAACCTTTATTTCTGAGTATTTCAAACCTTCAAACCTTTATTTCTGAGTATTTTTCTACAGAAAAAAGCTCCCAACTCGTGTGATTGTATTTTCAGGGAAGGTAAAAGGGAGAGAGGAAATTCAGCATTTATTTCAACCCAAAANGGAGCACCTGGAAGTGCCACAGTCCCATCCCTGTGTTCCCTTCCATGCCCAAAATCTCTTCTTTTCCAAACCCAATAAAGCCTTTTTTGCACTTTTTTCCCCCCATTTCTCTGTCTTTCCTGCTCTGGTTTTGATGCTCTCAAGGAGCCACAGATCTGTGCTTGTTTCAAACCTTTATTTCTGAGTATTTCAAACCTTCAAACCTTTATTTCTGAGTATTTTTCTACAGAAAAAAGCTCCCAACTCGTGTGATTGTATTTTCAGGGAAGGTAAAAGGGAGAGAGGAAATTCAGCATTTATTTCAACCCAAAACCCTCCATCCCCACTCAGTGGGGTAACTCCAAGGCTCACCAGCAGCTGGGGAGGAGATGGAATAAAATCACCAAAATTAAGTATTTCAAAATTAAATATTATTATTTAATTAATAATTAAATAATATTAAATGTCAGCCAGCACTTGGTTATGATGCCCAGATCATCCAGCAGCTGTTAACGCTCAAAATTTCATTTCAGGGAGGGGAAAAAAAAAAAAAAACAACCCGGGATTACCCATTCCCATGGGAACACAGTGAGGAGCAGGAGAAAGGCTGGAATTTCTGTCCGAATTTCCTCTCCCCTGCCTCAGCTCAGCTCGGAGGTGGTTTGAGGTTCAGGCCTGGAGCTCTGGTTATTACACAACGTCGCCAAACTTGTTCCCCACCGCGTTGCTTCTCCCGTTTCAATGCAGAGTTTCCCCCTCGTGAAGTTCCCACATCCCAAATGGAATTCCTAACACAGAAACCTCCTCGTTTCTCCTCACCTGAACCCAACAGCAGCAGCTGGAAACCACAGGGCAAAACCTGTGGAAATGGCATCTTAAAAAATATATAAAAAATCTGATTTCAGAGCCTGTTGTTTGTGCAAACAACCCCGGGCCTGAAATAGCAGAGGTGTGAAACTGTGCTTGGGTGGAATTCGGGGACATCACAGAGAGAGGAAAAAAAAACATTTCCAAAAGCAAAACCAGATCCGGGGATGTGGAATCACAGCTCTGATTCCTCCTTGCTAAGCTAAGGGAGGCTTTATCCAGCTGGATTTTCTGGGGAAGGATAAAGATCTTCTGTGGCACTGCCTGGATCAAACAGCACAAAACATCACAGCTCCATCACCCTCATCCTCATCAGGGAAAAAAGATGTTTTACCTGCACAAAACATCACAGCTGACCAAGCTCCATTACCCTCATCCTCTCCCACGAGAAATCCTTGCCAGAAAAGGCACTTTGGGCCAAATATCAGGGGAAAAAAGGTGTTTTTACCTGCAGGGGAGAGCAGCTCCCAGGAAGGGGAAATCCTTGCAGGCAGCCCAGCCCAAATCCATGCTAAGGACAAACACCCAGCCCGAGGCCACCGAGATGTTCCTTCCCTGTTCCAGGAGAGCACTTGTGCCTCCTCAACAAGCTGGTTATCAGGGAATAATTCCCCCAGCCCAGGCAGCTGTTTTAATTAACTCCTTTGTTCATTAAGCTGCTGTGCCCTCAGCCCTCCCAGCCCTGGGCAGAGCCACAGGTGGGAAAAGCCTCTCAGGAAGTTTAATGTTCAATGTTTTGTTGGATCACAGAATTCCTGGTTTGGGTTGGAAGAGAACATTAAAAACTCTCCTCATTCCCAGGCCAGGTGCTCACTAAGGCTTCAGGTCCCAATTTTAGGATCCTCCTGGGGGGAATCATCACCTCTCCCAGATCCCAAAGACTCTGCAGGATGCCCATGGAATATTCCAAGGCACTGAGGGACCCACAAACACCAGCAGCCTTTGCTTTTAAGAGCACCTGGAAGTGCCAGGGGAAATAACTCAGTTCCCATCCCTGTGTTCCCTTCCATGCCCAAAATCTCCTCTTTTCCAGACCCAGTAAAGCCCTTTTTGCACTGGTTGTTATCCTGC
Source organism: Sterrhoptilus dennistouni (assembly GCA_013397095.1). Taxonomy (NCBI): domain Eukaryota; kingdom Metazoa; phylum Chordata; class Aves; order Passeriformes; family Zosteropidae; genus Sterrhoptilus; species Sterrhoptilus dennistouni. The sequence continues at coordinate 170,372 of VWZU01006793.1, forward strand.
AGCTCCAGGCCAGGATAAACTCACTTTTTGTGGTGTTTTATGCTCAGTAAGAGCTTGGAGCTTCCCCTCGGTTTTGTGTGACCCAAAAAAGGGGCTCCTGTCCCTTTTCCTGCCCATTTCAGGCACACAAAGTGCTGTGGGGACACCCGGGGGTCACCACCCTGCCCAAAGCTTCTCCAAGTGTTTCCCATCACCAGCTCCCACCTTTTGTCACCCAGGGCCAGGAGCTGGCCCAGCTGGTGCCTGGAGGAGCTCTCAGTTGTCCCTCTCTGATTTTCAGGTCCCATTCCCACAAAAGCCCTTCCCTGCTCTTCTGGGAGAACTCTGATTTTCTCACCTCCACAAACCAAATTCTGCTGCTGAACCACTGTGAGCAGCAGAAATTCCCCCAAGAGCATCTCCCCCAATAAAACTGAAACCTGGGAAGGGAGAATCATTAATAAAAATCCACTTCTGACTTTATTAGAGAACAAAACATAAATTAAATAAAGAAAAAAGCCCTTAATGCTGTGATCCATCTTAGGGCTGTGTTCCCAAAGGATTTGCAGTGGCCCTGGATGAGCAGGATGAGCAGCCAGCACGAGCTGCTTGTGGGCCGCCCGGGGATGTCACCGCTGTCACTGGTGCTGCCGGGGAGGCTCTGCTGCTCCTGCTTTTCCCCACGGCCCCAGCTGCAAATTTAGCAACAGCGCCTGAGCTGCTGCTTCTCTTTGTGCTCTCCCACGTCCTGCCCTGCTACAACTCCCGGCTGCCTGCGTGCGGTTCTTCAAAAGCTCTGCTTAGCAACCCGGCAGCCTCGGGCTGCGGGCCGGGCTCGGGGCTGCCCTTCCCAGTCCTCATATTCCCCTCCTGCCATTCCCACTTCTCCTATTCCCACTCTTGCTGTTCCCACTCCTGCCGTTCCTGGTCCTCCCATTCCCCTCCTGCCATTCCTGGTCCTGCCGTTCACACTCCTGCCATTCCCAATCCTCCTATTCCCACTCCTGCTGTTCCCACTCCTGCCATTCCTGGTCCTCCCATTCCCACTCCTGTTCCCATTCTGCCAGTCACTTCCTGCCATTCCCACTCTTGCCATTCCCACTCCTCCTATTGCCATTCCCACTCCTGCCATTCCCACTCATATTCCCACTCCCATTCCCAGTCCTGCCGTTCCATTGCATTCCTCTCATTCCCACTCTTCCCATTCCCCTCCTGCCATTCCATTCCTATGGCTGCCGTTTCCACTCCTGCCATTCCATTCCCACTCCCCCCATTTCATTCCCACTCTTCCCATTCCCACTCCTCTCATTCCCCCTCCTCCAGCAGAGTCTCCATGTCCAGCTCAGGGCCCTGCTCCCTTTCAGCACCTCCCGAGGGCCGGGTGACCCCCGGTGACACTTGTATCACCTCCCGGCAGCCCAGGGCAGGCAGGAGGAGCCTCATCCCTGCTGCTGCCACAGCCCTCGGCACTCACCAGGAACATCTCTGTGGAGCAAAGGAGAGGTAATTACAGAGCCCTCAGCAAAACCTTTAAACCATCCAGAGTTCCCCAGAGGGAAGCAGGTGAGACTCCAACGGGCGTTGCACGGGAGATACGGATCTAGGGTGGGTTTATTTTATAAAAATATCTCCTCTGCCTTTGTGGTCGGCTGGAAGGGATGGCAAAACAAACCAGGGGAGCTCCAGGCCCCTGCTCCCAGCGCTCCCACAGCCCTGTCTGCCACAGCAGAGCCACCCCAGGAGCAGCGTGGACCCTCTGGAGAACAGAGAAGGGCGTTGGAATAAGGACAAGACCCAAACTTCCTCACTCCAAAATTTGGAAACTCTGCCAATATCCCCACTGCCTTCGGCCGGGAGCGGAGGGAGGCAGGATGGGGCAGGTCCGGGACGAGCAGGGAGTGCTGTGAGAGCGTCTGGAGCGAGGGAGAAGAGCAAAGGGGGACAGATAAAAGCACGAGACGGGCGTGAGTCAGGCTGGCACGGGGCCTGTGAGCAGAGCCTGAGGCAGAGAGGGCACGGAGAGAATCCTGAGCCAGGCAAAAAGCCACTGGAGCAAAAGGCAGCCCAGAATAGGCTGGGACAGGCTGGTCTGCTGGTCCTGCAGCATCAGCCCCAGCTGGGCTGGGCTCTGAGCTGGTGCCTGGTCACAGCTGGTCACATCTGGTCACATGTGCACACACCTGGTCACATCTGGTCATACCTGGTCAAATCTGCTCACACCTGGTCACACCTGGTCAAATCTGGTCACATGTGATCACCCCATGTCACACCTCACACCTGGTCACTCCTGGTCATACCATGTCACATCTGGTCACATCTACTCACACCTGCTCATACCTATTCACACCTGGTCACGTCTGGTCACACCTGGTGACATCTGGTCACACCTGCTCACACCTGGACATACCTGGTCACATCTGGTCATTGCTCACACCTGCTCACACCTCACATCTGGTCACATCTGGTTACACCTACTCACAGCTCATCAAATCTGGTCACATCTGCTCACACCTGGTCACACCTCTCACACCTGGCCAGGTGCAGCCCCCACAGCACACGGGCAGAGCTCCCAGGGCAGCTCAGCTCTCCAGGAATCCCTTGGGAAAGGAAACCCTCCCCAGCAGGGAGAGCTCCCCAAACCCTCCCCAGGGAGCCCTGCAGGGCTCTCACACCTCCACCTGCACAGCCAGGGGACAGAACCTGCTGCACCAGCGATGGACACACTTGGAGCTCAGCACGGAGAGGTTCAGGTCTGGCCCAGCCCTGCCTGAGCTCTCTGGGGAGAGCTTGGAGCTGAAGGAGAGCAGTGGAACTGCAGTTTTTCCTGCCACAAACCCTGCCTGGGCATCCAGGAGTGTTGCTCTGATTTTTCAGCCTTCTAATGTTTTTTACATTTCTGCTGGAGTTTTCTTACACTTGTAACAAAAACAAAGATTGATTTTTTTATAAATAATGCATTCTTTCCAGGGGGAAGGACAAATTGATGGACTTCTAAGTTGACCACTGGGGTCAGAGAGGTATTACTCTCATCCCCCAATCTCTGAACAAATTCCAAACCTTATTTAAACCCCAAATCATAATAAACTTCCTCTTTCTCTTCTACCTTCTCAACTTGACCAGTGAATGTAGTTCTTTCGTGTCCTCTAGCGACACAGGAGGGCAGGGATAAAGGTGGTTTTTGGGAATCACACCAAGGACTCTCCTCAGGAGCCCCTTCCCAGACCTGGAGCCATCCCTCAGCTGCTGTTTCCACAAGGAAAGATCCAAACTCCCAAGCCAGTTTTAGTTATGTTTCTCCTCAGCGTTTGTGCACTGGGAGTTTGGACTTTTAGAGGAATTTTTGCTGTTTGTGGGGGGGAAAAGGGAATTTCTCTTCAGTGCTTGTACAGCAGCAGGTGCCAGGCTGNTGCCATTCCCACTCCTGCCATTCCCACTCATATTCCCACTCCCATTCCCAGTCCTGCCGTTCCATTGCATTCCTCTCATTCCCACTCTTCCCATTCCCCTCCTGCCATTCCATTCCTATGGCTGCCGTTTCCACTCCTGCCATTCCATTCCCACTCCCCCCATTTCATTCCCACTCTTCCCATTCCCACTCCTCTCATTCCCCCTCCTCCAGCAGAGTCTCCATGTCCAGCTCAGGGCCCTGCTCCCTTTCAGCACCTCCCGAGGGCCGGGTGACCCCCGGTGACACTTGTATCACCTCCCGGCAGCCCAGGGCAGGCAGGAGGAGCCTCATCCCTGCTGCTGCCACAGCCCTCGGCACTCACCAGGAACATCTCTGTGGAGCAAAGGAGAGGTAATTACAGAGCCCTCAGCAAAACCTTTAAACCATCCAGAGTTCCCCAGAGGGAAGCAGGTGAGACTCCAACGGGCGTTGCACGGGAGATACGGATCTAGGGTGGGTTTATTTTATAAAAATATCTCCTCTGCCTTTGTGGTCGGCTGGAAGGGATGGCAAAACAAACCAGGGGAGCTCCAGGCCCCTGCTCCCAGCGCTCCCACAGCCCTGTCTGCCACAGCAGAGCCACCCCAGGAGCAGCGTGGACCCTCTGGAGAACAGAGAAGGGCGTTGGAATAAGGACAAGACCCAAACTTCCTCACTCCAAAATTTGGAAACTCTGCCAATATCCCCACTGCCTTCGGCCGGGAGCGGAGGGAGGCAGGATGGGGCAGGTCCGGGACGAGCAGGGAGTGCTGTGAGAGCGTCTGGAGCGAGGGAGAAGAGCAAAGGGGGACAGATAAAAGCACGAGACGGGCGTGAGTCAGGCTGGCACGGGGCCTGTGAGCAGAGCCTGAGGCAGAGAGGGCACGGAGAGAATCCTGAGCCAGGCAAAAAGCCACTGGAGCAAAAGGCAGCCCAGAATAGGCTGGGACAGGCTGGTCTGCTGGTCCTGCAGCATCAGCCCCAGCTGGGCTGGGCTCTGAGCTGGTGCCTGGTCACAGCTGGTCACATCTGGTCACATGTGCACACACCTGGTCACATCTGGTCATACCTGGTCAAATCTGCTCACACCTGGTCACACCTGGTCAAATCTGGTCACATGTGATCACCCCATGTCACACCTCACACCTGGTCACTCCTGGTCATACCATGTCACATCTGGTCACATCTACTCACACCTGCTCATACCTATTCACACCTGGTCACGTCTGGTCACACCTGGTGACATCTGGTCACACCTGCTCACACCTGGACATACCTGGTCACATCTGGTCATTGCTCACACCTGCTCACACCTCACATCTGGTCACATCTGGTTACACCTACTCACAGCTCATCAAATCTGGTCACATCTGCTCACACCTGGTCACACCTCTCACACCTGGCCAGGTGCAGCCCCCACAGCACACGGGCAGAGCTCCCAGGGCAGCTCAGCTCTCCAGGAATCCCTTGGGAAAGGAAACCCTCCCCAGCAGGGAGAGCTCCCCAAACCCTCCCCAGGGAGCCCTGCAGGGCTCTCACACCTCCATCTGCACAGCCAGGGGACAGAACCTGCTGCACCAGCGATGGACACACTTGGAGCTCAGCACGGAGAGGTTCAGGTCTGGCCCAGCCCTGCCTGAGCTCTCTGGGGAGAGCTTGGAGCTGAAGGAGAGCAGTGGAACTGCAGTTTTTCCTGCCACAAACCCTGCCTGGGCATCCAGGAGTGTTGCTCTGATTTTTCAGCCTTCTAATGTTTTTTACATTTCTGCTGGAGTTTTCTTACACTTGTAACAAAAACAAAGATTGATTTTTTTATAAATAATGCATTCTTTCCAGGGGGAAGGACAAATTGATGGACTTCTAAGTTGACCACTGGGGTCAGAGAGGTATTACTCTCAACCCCCAATCTCTGAACAAATTCCAAACCTTATTTAAACCCCAAATCATAATAAACTTCCTCTTTCTCTTCTACCTTCTCAACTTGACCAGTGAATGTAGTTCTTTCGTGTCCTCTAGCGACACAGGAGGGCAGGGATAAAGGTGGTTTTTGGGAATCACACCAAGGACTCTCCTCAGGAGCCCCTTCCCAGACCTGGAGCCATCCCTCAGCTGCTGTTTCCACAAGGAAAGATCCAAACTCCCAAGCCAGTTTTAGTTATGTTTCTCCTCAGCGTTTGTGCACTGGGAGTTTGGACTTTTAGAGGAATTTTTGCTGTTTGTGGGGGGGAAAAGGGAATTTCTCTTCAGTGCTTGTACAGCAGCAGGTGCCAGGCTGGGCTGTGGCCCCTGGAGTGACAAACTGCAGGAGAAGCTGTGGGGTGATGAACCCTCAGGGGTGGGAAGGTGCCCTGTCCATCTCCAGCTCAATCAGGAGCAGCCTGAGCATCCCCAGATATTTCAGAATAAACAACAAACTGAAGATTTTCAGCTGCCTTGATCCTCTTTCCCCAGAGCCACCAACACCAACATCTTCAGCTGAGCCCTTCCCAGCCTCATGTTTCTCACCCAGAAATTTGGTGTCTCACCCAGAGGAGCTTCTCTCAGCCCTCGGAGCAGGACAGCACCTCCATTTTCACCACCTCCTTCAAACAGGGGGAGCAGGGAACAACCTCTGCGGTCCCAACCTGCCCAAACAGGGCAGCCAGAAGAGCTGAGCTGATTCCCCTGACATATTTTGGATACAGCTCAACTCCCCCAACCTCGCCACAGTGTTAGGGAAGGTGAGACAGGAAAAGGTTACAGATATGATTGGCCTGGCAAGAAATACTGAAAATATAAAGCCTATGAGAGAAATAGAAATGAAAGCTGAGCTTTGAGATGTGATCATGGCAGGCAGGAAGTGATTAACTGGGAAATGGGCTGAGTGATAACAAAGGGACACCAAGGGACCCAAGGGTGTAGCCCCACCAAGGTACTGGGAAAAGGTAGATAAGAGAGCAGCCTTTAGAGTTTAGAATACAGAGTGATGTGGTGATATAGCAGTTCTCATGGGCTGTGTGCAAAGTCTGTAGGTTTTGTATCTCGGGCAGGTTGGTCACTGTAAATCAGAATATTCAACACAAAAGAAGATATAATGGATTTGAACAAGGACCTCGCTCTCTTACCTCTCTTACCCTCCTGCTCTTACCCTGTTACCCCTCTCCCCCTCTCTTTCTTTGGGGCTTCCCTTCAGCCCAGGCTGGTGGCTGAAGGCAAGGCCCTTTTACCCACGACCCTGCAATAAAACCACGTGTTTCTAGAATATCTCAGGTGTTCCAAGAGCCTCCCTGGCCCCCAGAGTTCCCTCTCCCTGCCGTCCATGGCTGCTCCTACACCACAGCAGCTCAAGGGCAGCCCTGGAGCTGTGCCCTGCCAGGGTATCGGGACATCAGTGACAGGGCACGAGCAGAGAGCTCAGAGCCTGCAGGCACCAAAACCCAGCCTGGCACAGGCACGTGGAGAGAGAGCCCAGCCGGCCCTGACGCTGATGCCGTGTTTGCACAAGCACCTCTCTCCCTCCCAGATGTTTGCAAAAGCTCGGGGAGTTGGCAGCACGGCAGGGAGTTGGCCTTTAATTAACCAGAAGGCAAATAGGAGGAGGACGTCAGCAGCCTGGGAGCTGCTCTGCTGCAGCTCTGAGCTCCTTCAGGCTCCTCACACGTGAGGAAATGTCCTTTTAGGGTGGAAAGGGCTTTGCTGGAGCTGCTTTCTGTTCTCCTGGTCCCTTTGAGGATCCACAAAATCCGTCTCCTGTCCCTCTCGTATTGTCAATAGCCAAAATGTCCAGAGCCAGCCAGGTGGGAAACCACCAGCACAAAAAAAAAAGCAGATTTAGGGACAAAACAACCACACAGGGAAGTGTCACAATATCTGCTTCAGCCCCTGCAGCTGCTGCACAGCACAGACCCCAATCCATCCCCATTCCATCAGGGATGGAGGGACAGGACTCAGGGAATGGCTTCCCCCTGCCAGAGAGAAGGGATGGATGGGATTTTGGGAAGGAATTCCTGGCTGTGAGGGGGATGAAGGGCTGGGATGGAATTCCCAGAGAGTCCGTGGCTGCCTCTGGATCCCTGGAAGTGTCCAAGGCCAGGTTGGAGCACCCTGGGATGGTGGGAGGTGTCCCTGCCCATGGGATGAGCTTTAAGGTCTCTCCCAACCTAAACCATTCTGGGATTCCTGTTCCACCCCAGCTTTCCTGCACACACCCCAAATCCACGCTGGTTTCCATCACCTGTATTTCAAAGAGGGACAGTAAGGCCAGAAACAATTGTGGAACATCATCACCCTTAAAAAGAGGGACAACAAAACCTCCTGTCACTTGTTCAGGAATCATTTCCCCCTCCTCAGCAGCGGTTCCTGCTCTGTTTCCCCGGCTCCTGCAGGGGATGAGCAGCAGGAATTAACTCCTGCTGCCCCCTGGAAGTGTCCGTGGGCTGCAGGGCTGGCCCCGGTGGATCTTCAGGTGCTTGGCCAGGTGGTCACTGCGGGCAAACTTCTTCTCACAGGCTGTGCACTGGTAGGGCTTGACCCCGGAGTGGGAACGCTTGTGGCGGGAGAGCTCATCTGAGCGGGAGAACCTGCAGGGAGAAGTAGGAAGGATGTCTTGGGTTATGTAACAAAAAAAAAAAA
>VWZU01006796.1:7118-29608 GCA_013397095.1 Sterrhoptilus dennistouni
CCTCAGGAGAGGCCGCGGAGACACAGACGCCTCTGCCCTCTCTGGTGACCAGCGACAGGACCCCAGGGAACAGCAAAATGCTGTGTCAGGGCACCTCGGGTTAGATACCAGAAAAAGATTCTTTCTCTAGAAGGTGTTGGGTACTGGAACAGGCTCCCCAGGAAAGTGGTCTCAGGACCAGCCTGACAGAGTTCAAGGAGTGTTGGGACGATTCTCTCAGGCACATGGCGGGATTCTTGAGATATCCTTTGCAGGGCTGACTTGGACTTAATGATCCTTCTGGGTCCATTACAACACAGAACATTCTGTGACAGCTGGAGGGCTGCGGCTTCCTGGGGCATTTCCCACTGCCTTTCCTGACAGGAAGCTAGAACTGAGCTTTAAATAAAACGAGGGGCTTAATTCATTGTATTCTACAATTCTGTGAAATCTGTGATAATGAGGAATGGAGTTCTGCAGTTGTGGATGGCCCCCGAAGTCAGCTGAGTGCTGTTGAAGTCATTCCTCTCTAATCCCTGTGTCCCAGAGCCAGCAGCCCCAGACACTGTCAGGTTGTGTGTGGCAGTCAGAAGACCCTTTGGGCATCTGCAGAACTTGCAGGAGACAATACAGCAACCCCAAGGTGCAGGTGTCCTGTTGAGGTTGAGGCTGTAAGATTGACAGTGACTAGCTTCATTTTTGTCTGTGAGGCTTCTCCCTGTGGTGAGATTTTTCTCAAGGCACCTTTGACCATCAGAATCAGGAGTTACACAGTTGAGTACATTAGGGTATATTAAACAATCATGAAATAACGGAATAGTTGACTAGCAGAGTGAAAGCACAAATTGCTGGAGAGTAGCTGCTGCCCAACATGGTATGACCCGGGCATGTTCTCTCAGCTAACACCTTGTCAGGGATTTTCTTTTTGATTTGAAGGACTCAAAACATCTGGTAGCTGGTTTGTCTCTAAAAGTGTTGCTGCACAGTAGCAAAAACGAGGAATGTATTGGGGATTCCTTGTAATACTTGAAATAATAAAGCTGTGTATAGGCAGAGGCATTTGGGACAGAAGTAAATACACATGTTGAACCATATTTGCTGTCTAATGCAAGGACATAGAGACTGAAAAGCCTTATCAGTGCCAGGAAGCCTGACTGTCTGGGTTTGATTTTGGTGTAAATTATCCCCTGCTTTTGGGTGTGCAATAAATGCTTCCTACCATAGCTGGGGCAGACAGTCCTTCAAGCTGCCTGGAGCCAGGACAGTGACCCCAGTGCAGATCCTCCTGGAGTGGGTGGGCACAGCCTCCCCCCAGTTATGCAGAGCTGGCACAAACCTCCCATCCTTGTCTGCTCTTGCTGACCTTGTGACTCACAGTTTGCAAGGCTGCAGTTTTTCCTCTGAAGGTTTTGTAATCTTTGAAGATGGGGTGGATTTCAGCACCGTATATCTACCTTGCTCTTACACTTGCACCAAGTTAGTTTTTTGAGGCTGTTGCTGTTACTCTATTGCTAAATAAAGACTAATGTTAAAAAATGAGACTCAGGTTCGTGTGCTGGTCAGTTCGCTGTGTAAAAACTGCATGTAACAGTGTCTGAGGGTTATCCAGCCAGTGTTATTGCAGGCTCTGCTACACTGTCTCAATTTTTGATTTCATTTTTGTCTGTGAGGCTTCTCCCTGTGGCGAGAATTTTCTCAATGCACCTTTGACCATCAAAATCAAGAGCTACACAGTTGAGTAAATTAAGGATCTTGCTTTCTTATTCGCAGTCACTGTTAATGCATTGGAAGGAAAAGACTGCAAGGAATCTGTCAGGCTGATTGCAGAGAGTGCTAATCTCTCAGAAGAGCAACTTGCTTTCCTCATTTCTGGCATGTACACACTCCTCCGAGAAGCACTGAGACTCCCCTTATCAACTTTCAAACAAGAAGTAAGTTCTGGGAGTACTTGGAACCCTGATAAGGTAAAAGCTGTGTCAGACGCAAGTCACCATCTCAATCTCATTTGCCTGGGTGGGAAGCTGCACATAAAAATTATTCTCCTAGCTAAGGTTGGAAGGAACTGCTAAAAATCTGAAACTTACTATTTCACTTGTTAGGTAGGTTCACACTGAGCTTTTTGAAAAAATATTTAAGCTTTATGAAAAAGATTCCTGTATCTATTTTTGCTTCAGCATCTTGTTTACTGTGCATGTTTGTTTTCACTCCTAAATTAAAACCACCAAAGAAATCATAGCAAAATGTTATTTCATAGGTATCAACACTTTCTCTTACTCCAACTGGGTGTTCACACATACCACTCATTTTTGTCCATGCTTATAATTCCTCATTTTTGTTTGCCTTCTTTGTTCATATTTCTGCCCTAGAGGAAGGCCGTATGGCCAGAACAATATAGTGGAATTTGGAAGAAATTTCAACTGCAATTTCCCCTTACGCTGTGGACGTTTAGTGTGAATATGTACACACCTGCCATGTTCCCAACCCCTATCCTTTCTTCATGGCTATTTTCTTCATTTTTCAAGTTCCTTTACCTTACAACTTTCTTTTATCTTTTTTATGTAAGCAAACCACTTCTGGGTTTCCAGTACCTCTTGTTTAAGATACAGCTTCAAATTTACCCAGGCACCACTGGGAAAGTTCATATATTACAGGAAATGTAGTGGAAGTATACTTTTAGTATTCAGACCTTACATTTTACCATTTCCTTTTTCTTGTCATAGTTTAAACAAGTTACTGCAAGACATATTTGGAAATAAGGGCACATGATTAGTCTAAAAGAAGAATGTATCTGAATAAAAAGAAACGGCAGAGATGTTGTTTTGAAAAATAAAGGCTTCCAAAATATTTAGGTCTTTAAATCACAACTTGATTGAACACTTTTGAACAGAGAATTCTTTTCAATATATTACCAGTCTTTCAAAACTAGCAGCACTCAAGTCTAAAATTTTTGGGGAGAGATACCAAATAAATAACCACTATTGTTCCCATAGGCAAGAAGTGATAATTTAATGCTATATCACATAAAATTTCATCTTCCTTGTCTTTTTAGGTTTTTAAAGAAGACCTGAAGGAGCTCAGGTATGCATGTTTACACCAGTTCTTTTAATGTTTATTTTTTCATGGTTTTTATGTAACTGCTTCCCCAAATTAACTTTTTTACACAAAAAAAAGGTTGTTATAAAAATTACCTGTAAATATCTCATAATGCATCTGTTGCCAAACATCACACAAAGCCAGAGGAAAAAAACAGGTGTTGTGTAAGGCTTGATTTAGCACTGAGCATGAGCAGTTTTATTTCACCTGCTGGGGACAATGCTCTGATTTGTTCTGTAATGTGGGTTATGCAAATATGAGTGACCTTCTCTCTGCCATACCCACCTTACCCTGCAATGTTTTTTTGAAGTGTTTGGTAAGGCAGTGGTAGCATTTCAGAAGCTAAGAACTGCCCTACTTCTTTCCCTCTTTGAAAGGTCAATGATATAATGCTCATGAAACCCTACCACCATGATCAGCTATGATTTCTCCTGCCCATTACCCAAGAAATCATGACCTTTGTTACAGCCTTTCCCAGAATCTGTATCAGTCTTCCATGAGTATCTCTGAAGGGGTCTTATCCTAAAAGCTGGATATCAGATGCTAGTGATATTTATAGGTTTTCCCTTATTTCTGTATTTAGTAGCAGTGAGAGAATAACAGCAGTTGATGTTTTCTTCTGTGGTGGAACCTCTGCATCAAGGCTTAATTATTTTAAAATTTTCACACATTTCTTCAAAATTCTGATTTCTACCTAGGAGAAATAGATGTTTCTAATGCTGTCTTTTTTCATCCTTATTTGTCCATTAACCTGTACATTGGCTTTCTCCTTGTAAGCAGTTAAGTCGTAAGCATGATTTACTTTATGAGCAACTTCAGGCAAACTAAAACTGGTAATTGGTGTGTAATCAATGAAAGGTGCCATTTGGGCCATAGCGAAAGGTGCCTTTCAGGTTGATACAGTTTTGTCTGCAGCTCAGTGCTGGAGTTTTCAGCCTGCCTTTTGTCTTGAGAGCTCAAATGCAAGCTGCTGCCTCTGCCATGTCATGGAGTTCACACCCAAGTTAAAGTAGGTCAGTAAGAAAGTGACTGATTGCTTTTGACACAGTGGGAGCTGGTGTTTTTTTGAGGTGCACACAGAATGTGCCAGGTTTGATTACGGAATAACGAAGAACACTAAAAGCTCCATGCCAAATTCTCTGGGGCTGGGTGAATATTCTTCGTCTGAGCAGTGCAGAAAGTTGGTATAGGAGTGTCAGAAGTCACTCTCTGGGCTGGTTTTGTCTAAAAATGCAGATTCCCAGGTCTCTGTCCTTGTCATTTGACCACACTTTAATAACTTAAGCTTTTGTATTTGTGCTTGGGGTTTTTTTTCTCACTTAATGGTTTATTCACACATTTTACTCAGACACTTTTCAGTCTGGATGATCCTTTTTTTATATCTTTTATATCTTGATACATCTTTTTTCCTTACTGTTCTAGTTATTATAGCTGATCTAGCAGCAGTAGTTAGGTAACTGCATTTGTGCTGCTTGCAGACTAGTTGCTGCTATGCCCCCATTATTCTCACAGTATTGGGACTCTTCCTAACTTCCATCTTTGACAGCCTTACTTCCTTAAGTAGCTGTCTTCACCTTGTGGATGAAGTTTTAGAAGACTAAATAGCTTATTCTATTCTCAAGCTGTGATAGTTAGAAATTTGGTAACACCTTTAATATCTTCAGTTCCTCTGAGAAACATCATTTTGCTACATTTCTCAATGGGCTTGGGTTTGGAGATGAAATACTTGCTTGTTTTCAAAGCACTTACTAATTACATTCAGACACTTAGCCTGCTGCAGTGGCCATCCTGTGATCAAGTGCACAAAGAACATGACACTGGTTGAACAGTAATATCTTGGCAGTATTGGCATCCAGTGTTTGGGCAGATATTTTATCTTTTAAGGCAGAAAAAGGGCCTATAGCCCTCTTTTTTGTTCTGTCTTCTTTTAAAAGGTTTGAGCTCTGTGCCATATAACCTTTTGGTTTTTTCACTTCTTGCATTCTGTTTTGTTTCTTTCAAACATCTGAAGCCTGAGCTAATTCTGCCCATATAATATCTTGAAATTCTAAGTTTTCTGGTGAGGTACCTATCTTGGCTTCTATTTTTATGAAGAGAGAGGCTGGAATACATGCCCTCTTATGATTAACTAGATCAATATTACTAGTTTAAAACCATTACAATTCCCTATTTCTTAGCCTGAGTGGCTGAGCTAGTGGGAATAAATTCACACTAAACTGTGGGGTTTTTTTTTTCCTTCCCCTCACAGATCATTTAGTAACTTTATTACTCAGGCAAATAACATGGGATTGAGACATCTTCACACGTTTCTTGCCCTTCAAGTCCCTTCCTCAGAATGTTCCACTGGCAAGTGATTGCAGTCTGTAGTTCAGGCTGAACTGTGCCATGTTCTGTCTTATCTGTGTTGTGTGTGACTGGCCTGTGCTGCCTGAGCCAGGAACAGAATTTTCAGCAAAATCATTGACTGCACAGCAAAAATAATGCAAACTCAGAGGTAGTGTTAATGTTTTTGTTTTGGTAATACCAAGTGGTATTTGTTAATACTTGGATACCTACCAAGTTTTGTGGTAGGTATCATCATAATTGTATTACAGCCCTCTGTCTCCAGCTGTTCCACTACATAGTCAGGATATCCAGTCAGTGTCAGGATGTGCTAAATGATACACTTTCATGGAAGTGTAACTAATGTTTGCAGAAATAGTCTTGTCTCTTCTGAAAGACAGACCCTGGCAGCCAAAAAAGCACTGTTCTAGTGCTTGCTAAAAGGAATTTCTTTTTTTCCAAGCACTATTTAAAAATGTGGTTTAACCTCACTTCTTTCTTTATGAATTTAAGCTGTAGTAACTGCTGTTTCATCTTCCTGCTGTGTGAGTTGATGAGTTGTTTTTTCTCTGGTCATTAGACACTGTAAGCTCTTTAGGACAGATAACTTCCTTGTTTGCTTTGATTTTTCTTTGATACACTGCTGTGTGTCTCAAGCCACTGGTGAGTAATGTCTCTGGGTGCTGATTCATGGTGAGTGCTGGATTTAACTGCGGCAGCAGCAGTAGTGACTTCTCCATTTGCCCAACCTGCTTCTCTGTAGGAAGTTACTGTCCCTGTGGCAAAGGCAGCTGAATGGGTAATGTTTGCTCTGTGGCCTTTGTAATTCACAGCCTGATCTATTGAACTGAGAATCAACAGTAGCTTGTTTGTAAGGCAACAGCAGTGTCAAAGGAATGGTGGAGTGGAGAGGTGTAGGGTAGATGGAATGTGTTAGTCAACAGTTAGTCAACCAGTCCCCATATATGCTACTTTTGTAAGTAGCCTTGGCTGCAAGGGCCTCTGTTTGAATTTTGAGGGGGCAATTCCTTCTGTCTTCATTACACTTGAGGTGAAAATTGAATGAAATGTGTACATTTGGGATTTTTGAAAGCATGTGTTGCTGGCTTGCCTTCTACACTTGTCAGAGCCATCAGCAAAATTTTTCTTGACTTTACTGAGAAAAGTTAAGCAAATACTGGGTTCTTTTGAAATCCACTGTTGCCATACAAGGTAGAACAGGAAGATATAGTACAATTTTTAGGGTTCTTGATATATAAACATAGGTTCTCCTTTTGAGAGCCCTGATCTTGATATGTAAACATAGGTTCTCCTTTTGAGAGCCCTGGCTGAATCAATACTGAAGGGCTTATGTAAGAGCTGGCAATTTTAAGCAATAGAAGATGGAAAATTTTAACACATTTTTTGTGTTCTGTAGTAGATTTAGGGTTTTCTCAGGTAAGGCCATATAACTGGTTACAAAAAAAACCTAACTGTTTTGTCTTGCTCTTCTCTTTCAGAATACCAGAAGATTTCATTGTGGACTTTTCCAGCATAGTCTTTGGTAACAGGTTAGTGTCTTCATTGTGCAGCAGGGCTGCACAGAGCTCTGCTGACATAAATCCTTAGTGTATTGAAGGAACAGCAATATTTTCCAAATTGATGAGAATAAGTCCCATTATTTTGATTCAGCACAGTGTGATGTCCATCAAGCATGGCAATACATGCATTAAGTACCTTTCTTGCCAATTTTCAGTTTTTCTGTGTTCATCAGTTTTTATAATGTTCTATAGACTGTGAGGTGGATCAATACCTACAGATGAAAACTGCAGTGCAGAATTACTCACTTTTGCCATCATTATCATTACCAAGTTATAGCAAAAGAGGCAGGCTACAAAAGCCCTCTAAATGTTCTGGTTCATGGCAGCTTTCTCAGCATTTCTCAGGTCTTAATGTACAATTCAGTTGGGAATTCACACTGAGTGACTTGATGACAACACATATGAGATATCAAGTGCTCTGCCTGCTGTAATTCACTTTTTAAGCAACATTCCTCTGTAGCTCTAGAGGAAGTTCTAAATCGAGAACTTTTTGAACAGCCTGTCTCTTTTGTCCATTCTTGGGATTCCCTTTTTCTAGAAGTTTCTCTGCTCAACTATATTTAGCCTATTCTACATCTAGAAATTCCAAATCTTGAACATTTTGAATATGCAAACTTGTGCAGGGCCAGGAGTTGGACTCCGATGATCATTGTGGGCCCAACTCAGGATACTCTGTGATGCCAATTTTCCTTTTTGAAACTTGAGGTCACTCAGCACGTGACATCACTAACCTAGTGCTGCTCCAGATTCTCTGCATGGAAGACCAATAATCATAGTTGTGGTTTTTCAGTTACCCTCAAGGGTCTGAGTGCTGCTACCAAAGCTAAAAATATTTTTCATTTCTTTGATTAAGATCTTGGCTTACAGCTAAAGGTTCCTGGAGTAAAAATAAATTCAGTCTTCTCTTTGCTCATCTTTTCTTTGCTCTTCTGTTTGAATTATAGGTGTTAAAAATGCAAAATTCATGGTTGCAAAGTGGAAATATTGTTTGCAGTAGGGAAGGAAGATAAATTTAGATGTAATTTGAAGCATGCATGATTGTCTGTTTTCTACTGTGAAATCACGATGCTGGAAAATTTAGCTTTTTCCCATTTTGAAAGCTATGATTATCCTGTGTAATCTTGCTCTGTGTTTTGAGACCAGAGAAGAATACCTCAGGTTTGATTTTTAGACAGCTCTGCTTCCACAATCTTAAATGTAACACTGAATCATACATACGCGTATTGAGTTGTAAATATATATGTTTGTGATGGTAAGAGATGCATTAGCATAAGATCAAAAATTCAGTAATTCAGTATGAGCTAGATAACCCAGAAAAATCCATTTTAATACTTTTCCTGGCATCTTATCTTATTTTTGGAGTTCTTTTCTCTAAACAACAGCTCTGAAGAATTTGGCATTTGTATTTGTGTTCCCACAGTTCTACCAAGCTATGTAGACTGAAAGAAAAACTTGCCACATTGACATCAGCAAAAAAACGACATGAAATTAAAAGTGGTTTTAAGGGAAAGGATAACAGTAACCTCCCCTTCTCTGAATGCTTATAATAAATGCACTGATATTTTTTTTCTGAAGATGTAGCTTTAGTTTCTACTAGGAGGGTGCATTCTGTGTCCCATTTGTCAGCATTTCACACGTACAAGTTTGTTCAGCCTTCCAGTTCAGTGGCCTGCTAGGCATGTCTTGTTATGTGCATAGGGAACCATCCAGAATTCGTATATTGGTAGATCAACTGCTGCTCCAAATTCTCTATTCTTTCATATTCAAGTTGCATCCTTTAGTAGGTGATGTTCTTGTCAGGTGTATCATCCTTTCCACCATAGTTTGTATGGTCTCTAGGATGGTCTCTACCTGATCCATGGTCTTTTACTTGTTGACTTCTGCCTTCTGCACAAGGTGCTGACAGTATATTGCAGCTGTGGGCACAGAGTGTTTACAAAATGTAAATATAGGCTGTAGGTTTTGGACGTTTTCTGCTTCATTTTGCTATTCCTCTCAGAAATCAGTGGCTTGATTAGCAGCCTGTGTAATTTCTGTATGCATGTTGGCCACTGTGCACATTCTATCATCTTTACAGGATTCTTGCAGTTCCCATTGTGGTCTTGTCCAAGTTAGGACGGTCCTAACAGAAGCTTAAACTAAGCTATAGAAGCTGTGACTCTTCCTGGGAGAATGGTACAGAAGTGCAGTCTTGACCAGAAATAAAGCTTCGTGTTTGACCACAGAAATGCCATCTCTCAACAATATTCAGAAGCTTCCCCTCTGTTTGGGAGGTCACCATTTCTGACCTTTCCCACCACTGCTAAGTAGAGTATCTCTGTTTTTAAAACTCCTTTCTTCCCCCAGAGTGCTGGTCCTGCACTGAATGAGCTGACTTCCATTGATGGTAGTTAACATATCTTAAGGAAACGGTAGTGGTGTGGCTATTTTTAGGGAGTCTCCAACTTAAGCAGTACTCTGGCAGCAGCTCTCCACTGAGGGAAAGGCCTGTTCTTATTGTTTAATCCTGCTAATGACTGTTCTAGACTCCATCTTCTCATGGCTGCACCCAGCTGTGGTGACCTACTTCCCGTCCAGGAGCTGACAGTGAGTAAGAACCAGCTGATCTACTTTTTTTGCTCATTCCTTTACCGTGCTATTAGGAATGTGTGTCACTTCTGACACCACCCTACCCCCCAACCCCCTCTCCCCTCCAGCAAAGAGATAAATTGTTTCTTGTATCTCCTTTGCAAAATGCAGGACACTTGGAGGATCTCAGCCTGTGAGTCCCATGTACCTTATCAGATCATTAATCTTTCTGGGCAGTTTCTAAAGGCCCAGCTAACTTGCACACAAGAATCTGAATAGTGATGTTAGATTGCCATTCCTACCAATCACTGCTTGGTTTGTTCAGAGAGGATTCCTTTCTGATGCGAAGTCTGTAATTAGATTATGTCTAGCACCATGGATAAAGGATGTAATGTTTCTTATCCTGCCCTTAGTGGAAGTACTGGAGTGGGCTTGGAATGTACCATAAATAAATTCCAGGGGCATGGGATGCTTAGAGAAAAAAGGCAAGAGAAAAAAAATAAAGAAAAAAAGATAGGAGGAGCAGGGAAAGGAGAAAAAAAAAAAGGTAAGTAACACAAAGTTTGGAAGTCCAGTTCCTGAATGGACCAGCTCAGTGACTTCATTCTGAAGTTATTTCTGCATATGTATCTAAAAATGGTTATTATGTATTTGTATCAGATTTATTGTTTAGTTATCCAGAACTTAGGATGCTGTTAAAATCTAAAAAATGGTCAACCATCTGAAGTTTGATTGCTGTTAACTGCATTTCCACACAGGAATAAACTAGGGCTTGATCAGCCTGATTCCTGCAATATGAGTAACAAATGAAGTGCTTGGCTTCTTACACATTAGACTAGGCAAAAATCTTGAAGGCTGTGCTGGAGTTGGCAGTGAACATTATGAGGAACTTAAAGTTTGTAAATTATGTTGGTTCAACAAGAACCACTGTGGGGTTTTTTAAGTATACTTCAAAATACACTCGATACACTAATACTCTTATGTCTTAAAACTTGGCTGCTTGCCAATACTAGATGGTTTTTGCTGAAGAAGATCAGTGACCTTATGCAACTGTTTTGCCTAAGTCACCTGTCTTGCTTGTTCCTGTTAGATTTGCATGAAGGTAAAGATATATTTGCAGGTCCCTTTCTATGCCTCACAGTTGCATGTAATTGAAATCATAGGTATGCCAGCCACCACAATGACTCTTACTAAACTTCATAGTGACATCAGTTTACTAGAATTACACAGTCACTTGGTCTCTTTTTTCAACATGGACCACAGTTAAGCATAGAAAAAGGGAATAATCTGAGCACAGATGTCTTAAATCCACAAAAATTCCACTTGTTCAGACCCCCTTAAGTGAGGACAGATGTAGGAGAGAAACAAATTCCAGACAGGTTTGTACTAAGGAATCCTATTTTCTCTTTAGATTGTCTCTTCTTGTATGAATTTTGCATTCCAATCTCTTGTATCTGATTCACTCTTCAGGCGTCCCACTTCCGAAGGCACAGCTCTGATACAAAGAAGTCGGCTACCAAGTATCCAGGACTTCAAGTGGAGAGTGGATGTAGCTATATCCACAAGGTATAAAAGAGAATCATGCACATCCCTGGAATTCCTTAAGATTAAACTGATTTCTTGTGCCGCTTAAACATTTTAATGGGGTCAAAATGTGCCTTGCTTTTAGGGATTGGCAGGTAGCATTAAACAGTAAGATACAGGTGGAATATTCTGAACAGTGTAGAAGTCAGTGTATATACACTTTACTGCTGGTAGCATTTCACTCAAAGTTTGGGTCTCTTATTTTAAAATTTAATAGAGCTGATAAAAATCCACAGATCCTGGTGATGATGGTATAAATTAGTCAGATTGAGCCTCAAGCAGCTAGGCAAGGTCTTAGTTTTACTGGAACAGGAGGGGATATTCATCTATTCAACTTCTCAAGCAGACCATAATTTGTCGCTTGTACTCTGCTTCTGCAAAGAGAGGTTTCAGGACAGCACCTTTACACTACCATAGTTATACAACTGGTCATTGAACTACCTCCTGGTTTCTTTCACAACAGGAGTAAAAGCCTTTGAGATCATCCTGCCTGTGCCTGCTGTGAACAGCTTCTTACCATCTGCCATGACAGCAGCATGAGGGGTACAGATCTTTGGCTAGAGCCAGGAGGAAACAGAAACCTGTTGTCTGTGCTTTTTGGTCTCTGTCTAGTTCTAATCAATACAGACCAAGCTGAAAGAAATTAGGTGATTCAGTCTTTGTTAGTAGTGTAAATTGCTAGCATGAGTGACTTCATGTTGAGTGTCTGAATACCTGCATCTGGGAGAGAGTGCTGTCTCTTTGCTGACAGAGAGGCCCATGGCTGATCAGGGATTTCTTCCTGAAGTCAAGAAAAAAGGCTCCTTAGAGAAAATTGGAATGGCCACAAGCTACTAGTTCAGGTGACTTTCTGTAAGCACCACACACATATCACTCTATAGAAAAAGAATCTGTACTGATAAGAGAGCAAAATGTCCAGATAAACATCCTTAGGCACAGTGCTTGCAAGGTGAAAGCAAATCCTATGATTTGTTTTCCAAACAACACAGGAGCAATACATCACTGGTTTTTGTTTTCCTTCCTTTTAGTTTTGTTTTCAGTTAGTTTTCCCCGTGGGATCTCTTGTTTATCATCCAGCAACAGCCTCTGCAGGGCGGTATGGCAGTTTTGGGCTCTAGTGCCTGTCTGTACCTGAGCAGGCTTTGGCAATGTCAGTGGATGAAAGCTGCACAAGAATGACTCATTTCCCTTCTTTGGGTCATCAAATAAAATAACACACAAATTTAGGATGAAGCTGGAAGAGGTTGATTCCCCAAATGAGGTGGCAGTTGAACGTATGAGGGGATGGAAATGATTAATGCAACATGGTAAACTGCGTAAGAAAACTGTGCATTATTATTATTAGCAGTACTTGGTCAGCTATCATAGTTCCACTAAACCAGTTATGTAAAAATGAAAATGCTCCTCAACTTGCAGTTACTAAACTATTAATTAAATGTTAAGTCTCAATACTGAGGTAAATTGAACAGAACTGTTGTGTTCATGAGTTTCCAGTCAGACTCTGTGATTGAAATTACTCATGTTCTGTGTAAAGCCTACAAGAACATCTAAAATTGTTAATGTGCAATGGTGTACTCATCACACTGCTGATCTCTGCTGCTGTAATACTAATGATGTAAATA
The DNA here is from genome assembly GCA_013397095.1 of Sterrhoptilus dennistouni. Lineage (NCBI taxonomy): Eukaryota > Metazoa > Chordata > Aves > Passeriformes > Zosteropidae > Sterrhoptilus > Sterrhoptilus dennistouni. Next base: position 19,867 of record VWZU01006796.1, read on the forward strand.
ATTTCAGTTCACTGGCCCGTGCACTCCAGCCATCCATTCTGATGATGATGAAGCTTTCAGATGGGACAGCTCATCGCTTTGAAGTAAGTCTGATTGCCATAATATATAGTAAGGAAACCACTTCTCGTTTTATTTTAAAAGTTGAATTATTCGTTAAAATACTAAAGCTTTTGTGAACTATGTGTTACCATTAGTTGGTTTGCTTTGGAATCTTTCATGTTCAGTGTAGCCACATAAAATATTTAATGAAATACCAATCAAAATAATTTCATACCTTGTTCCTACACATGTTCTGCTGAACTGCAATTTGTTAGAAGAATATTAATTACTGGAAAGCACTATTACATAATATCTGGTTTGAGTAAAAGTTATGGGGTTGTTGTGAACTGTAACCTTCAGACCTGATGGTGGCTCTTGAAGGCAGGAAAATTACTAGGATAGTTTATATAATGTATGATACACTTCTAAGCCTTCTGGGAGAGAATGGTAACATTCTTTTCTGAGGCAGTGGTAGTTTTATTCTTTTTCTTCAGAACTGTTCTGGCTGCTAGAAAGTAAAAAAAAACCCTCTTTGCTTGTTACAGGATTAGTCAGTGGCAGTATTTATGACACTGTACCTAAAGGCTTGCCAGAAGCTGGCATAAACTCTTTCATACTTTTAACCTTTGAAAAGGAATGCTATTTGTTCTATAAATAACATGGTGGTGCCTACAGGAATTCAATGCACAGCAGGCATTGTAACATTTGAACTCTGTACAGATCTTGGCTTGAGTTCTCTCATTAGCAGGAGTCTGGAAGAAGCACCAAAGCCCTGTGGGTTGAAAGAGGTGGACTGATTTTACTGTTTAATTATTTTGTAAGAAAGCATCTGTTGAGGAAGGCTTAAATTCTGTCCTACATTGCAAACTGTTGAGGGTGTCACTTCACAGGAGATCATATTTACCCCTTTGGACAGTCCAGCTCAGAACATCCCATACACTGTATTTGAGGACTTCCCTGGAGCTTAAATGATGGACTCCAGGTTAACCCTTTACAACAGGCTAAGTTTCAATTGTGAGAATAAAATCTAGTTCCCACTTTATTTCCTGGCATATAATGTCAAATGTTGATCTTGGTGCCATTGTTTCTGACACTTCTGGCTTGATTTTAGGGTTTGCTTGGTTTGGGATTTTGATTGGTTTTTTGGGGCGAGGGAGTTGGTTTTGTTTGTTGTTGTTTGTTTGGTTTGGTTTTGTGTGTGGGGGGAGTGTTTTTCTTGTTTAGGTTTTGGGGGGTTTTATGTGTTTGGTTGGTTGGTTGGTTGGTTGGTTGGTTTGAAGTTTTTTGGGGTTTTTTGTCATTGTGAGTCTGTGGAATACCCTTTGTTATTCTGCAGTGTGTTTGTCCAGCACATGCACGAGTGCAAATATCTGATAACAAACAGTGTACTGCTCTTAGAATCAGCTCTTTGCTGTTGATGCTGCTTGGATCTGGATGCCAAGGGTGTGACTGCAAAGAGGATTTCTTTATCTGATGAGTCGTCTTCCCATAGTTAGTAGCTCTTTGGAATAAACTTGTATTTTGGTTCAAGGTACCATATGCAAGTAAATGTAGACCTCAGTGTGTAAATGTAGACCTCAGTTTGTAAATGTAAACCTCAGTTTGTAAATGTAGATCTTCAGTTTTCCTTTATTTCAACATGTTCAGAATGTTCTGCTAACTAACAGGGCTTATGTAAGATGGTAAGTCCAGAAAATAATTCTGTTTTGAAATGTGTATAGCACAGGGAGAAGTTACACTGTTTGGTCTCCTTCTGGTATTTTAATCACAGTGTGACTTCTGACTGAAGTTGATGTTTTTTGGTTTTTTAAAGCAGTGGCAATTGCAGCATTTTGAGTCTTCTTGTATATATGTCAAAAGTGAAAAGGACATGGTGCCTTTTTATGCATTTCTGATGTGTGTGGAAAATGCAAATCAGGGGTTGGATTCCTCTCATATAATTGGTATCGGTGCTACAGTGGGCAGAAGGATGACAAGGGTCTTTGCCAAAAGAGAACTGCTGTCTTCAGTGCAGTCAAAAGGAGTAAATTAGGCAGTGCTGTGCAGACTGCATGGGGCCAGCCGGACTGCACTGGGCACTGGTGTGAGCATGTGTTTGTATGCTGCAACAATGTCACCAGTCTGTGTCACCAGTCTGTGCCTGCCCTCGGCTGGGGTCTCTGTCTTCAAAGATAAGAAAGATTTCCATCCACTTGGCTTCTTGGGCTTGAAATGGTAAAGGAGAGTCCATGAGTCTCCTGCACAGTTGAAAATGCTTTGTATGTTTAACCCTAAATCTTTTGCCTTCCACATGTAGTGTCCAGTGCCATTTGCTCTTGAGGTTGCAGTCAAGTGTCTCCCTCAAGTCTGAATTACTTTCTCTTGGAAGATTGGACAAGGAGAATATCTTGAATTTGCAGCTTGAGAGTTCTGTAGTCTCCATGACCTTCCAGGTGTCTTTCCTTCCAGTCCATGAGTTTTATGTCACCCAAGCAGCTCTCAGGTTACATCCTTGAGTATTTCCTTTCTCTCTTCAGGCAGTACAGAAAATATACCATGTAGGTGTTATTTCTGGTTTTTCCCACTCTCCTTTTCCACGTGGATTTAGTTGAATTAATTGAATTTTATTAACCTTAAATCCTTTGTCTTAAGCCTCAAAAAAATAAGTATTTTAAGAGAAATTGGTCTTACACTGCAGAATGTTCCATATCCACAGGCATGCCCTAGTCGAGGTTCTTGAGATGTCTTGTGTTTTCTTACCTGAGTATTCTGTTTCAGGTGCCAGTTGCAAAGTTTCAAGAACTGAGATACAATGTTGCCCTTATACTGAAGGAAATGAATGATTTAGAGAAGAGGAGCATACTGAAGATCCAAGACTGAACACTTTTAAATTGAGAGTTTATGGAAGAGATCTGAAACCCTCAGCATGTTTTATGAATGCAAAACAGGGGACCATCACCACTTTGCCTCTATGAACTTCAATGTGGCATTTATGATGTCTGCTGTAAATATTTCTTTTCAATTCAAGTGTTAAAAGCACAAGCTCTTTTTCTAAGAATTAGGAAAAAAAAACATTTATCTATGAAAAAGTATAATGCTGTTTGGGAACATTTTTGCATGATTCATCAAAACTTTTTTTAATTACTCTCTTAATAGATATAAGAGTCACTTATTTCTGATTATGATTCATAACTCTAATTTTTTTTTTTTAGTGTGCTACCGGAAGCCCTATCAATGTGTACGTATCATAAGAAAGCTCTGCAGTATTTCAAATAAAAAATAAAATAACAAACCCACTCCTGCCTTCTAGTATGACAAATATGATCTTGAGTTTTGCATAAAATTGTTGCCTTGTTTCTTACTAAGTGACTAAAGTTTAGCTATGCATATTTAAAGGCTAATTTGGAAGAAAATTGGAAGTCTATGGATCAAGAAACAAGTATCGTCTGGGATTCCAGGACTAATTCCGTGGAATTACTGCAGTGGAAAGGTGAAATCTGTTTCTTTATCTAGTTGATCAAAATGGGCTAAATAGCAGTAATCTCATCATAGTTTTGTATGGAAATGCTTGCCTCTTGTTTCATGTGTTGCCTGTGTGTTTGATTCCATGAAATTAGCTGACATGACTTGGCAGAAACCTCTGGCTCTGCAATGGTGGTGAGCAGCAAAAGGCAGTGATCTTGTAACCCACCACAGCTCATCAGTCGTGCAGACCAGACCCCAGGATGGAGGGGCTGCCTACAACTCTGGGGTGGAAGTCACAGGTATGAGGATATCCAGACCCCCAGGCTGAAAAAGCAGTTAGGCACAGGCTGAAGTTTCCTGAGTTGCTCAGGCAATTGTACTGGATGGTCATTGTAGGTCTGTCCTTTTGTACTGGAATAGTCTATTCTAAGTTACTCCTTTGGCCCATGAGTTTACCTTGGAAGGACTCCGTCAATGTGAAACATGATTCAAGTCTCATTTAAATGCTGTGGGACCACATGTATGTCCCGAAGAGCTTTGCCAAAAATAGACAAATTCCTCACTCTTTAACAAATTTTCCTCAGCAGCAAAGGCAGGGAGGCTTGTGAGCAATTGCCCAAAGACAGCAGGCTGTGGCTCTAGAACTCAGTTTGTCAGAAGTCAGAGGTACTATAGAAAGCACATGCCATTGTTACTCAAGCATTGGCTTATTCCAGCTAATTGCAGGGTTTCCATCACAGTAACACCACCCATACTTGTCTCTTTCATGTTTTGTGATTGTAGAACTTGCCTTTATCTTCCTCACTCCCTGCAGAAAACTACTGAAATTAAAATTGTGGATTAAAGGGGCCTTTTACACTCCCACAGATGTTTGTGTGGGAAAGGATGACTTGCCTTTTGGATTTAAAAAAATCACAAGCATAGTAAGACTTATTTTTCTTACTTGTAAAGAGGAGACTTCTTTCACAGCAGTCCACACCAATCTAAAGATAGCTGAATAGCTGTGGTCCAGAAAGCTTTTAAAACCTGTGCAGGAATATATCTTGTAGTTTCAAATAAACCATTAGCCAGGATTTCAAATTATTCAAAAGCTTCCTGTTCCATTTGCTTTGTAGCAGGCTCATCAATAACTTCCAGCTTTGATCCATACTGCTTCTTAGTCTTTTAACTTCCAAGTGGACTGTAGACCGTGTTAAATCCGCTATGAAGCTTTGAAACAAGGCATACATCCCTTGTACCTTGTTACTATATTTCCCTTCTGACTGTTTAGGTTTACATTGTTTCAATGAAAATGTATCTCAGCTGAGCCTAAGTCCTTTCAGCGAAGAATTCTGCTGCATGGAGGTAAAAGGACCTGTTGCAAAGGCATTTGCAAAGTCATTTTTTACTGGTCAAAGCAGAGGAATCCATGAATACCTTCTAGACAGAATGTATTCATTTGATGGTTCTGTAACAACAATTGCTCATGTTCTCCAGAAATGGAGAGGCTTCTTGACTGGATTTGTCATGTTCTCTGGACCACTTACTCTTGACTTTGTCTTGCCACACATTAATCAGCAGTTTACTGTAATTGGAGTGTGTGCTGATGGGTGCTTGAAAACTTGGCATGTTCATTCCTCTGTACTTAAGAATTAATTTGGCCTTTCCTCCTGAGAGATTAGTTAAAACAGAATTTGTCACCAAAATGTCTAGTGGGAGTGCATAGTGGATGGTTCCTCAGTTTTGCTAAAATAAAGAATCTTCAAAATATCATTAGATTTTTTAGAATTCATAGTGAATTACTTGTTAGATATTTGTTCAATGCTGAAATATCTTCTTCCTTCACAAACTAAAATACCCTGGAATTTGAATTTCACTGAATTTCTGGCTGTAGCCCTTTCATTCCAATGCAGAACAAAAGTAACCTTCTAAGAATCTGGATATGGCTGAACAGAAATTATTTTGTCCAAGTCACTCTAGGTTTGGTTACGCTTCAAGGGCACCCTGTGAATCCCCCTCTCAGTATCACGCAGTGAGTGATACAGCCTGAGTGGGATGCTCACTTTGTCGGTCCTGAGGTCTTGTCAAGCTGATCACTAGTCAGTCATCAATTAGGCAGGCAGGGGTTTATGTGGGAAGGGCACTGGGTTTTTTTTTTATTACACAGTTCATGGACCAGTAGGTAACAAGAACCTTTTTCAGGCTCTGTTGGTTTTTTTCCTTGAGAAACAACACCCTGTGGTAGCGTTGCTCTCTCTACTGGTGCCTTGCATTTATTTAAAATGGATCATGTATTTGTGTCTTAATTGTAGTGATTTTCTAACCATGACATATGAACATACTTCTCCATTACATCTTTGCTTTAATTTCCTTTATAGAGCACAGAACATCATGCTTTTTCTTTCAAGATTAATTAATTTTAAACAGATTTAAAGTAAAACTTNCATGTATTTGTGTCTTAATTGTAGTGATTTTCTAAACAAGGGATATGAACATAAATTTCTCCATTACACCTTTGCTTTAATTTCCATTATAGAGGACAGAACTTTATGCCTTTTCTTTAAAGATTAATTAATTTTAAACTGATTTAAAGTAAGACTTGGACTTGATAGTTTCTCAATGTAAATAATGTGTGTATGATAGCAAGGAAGCCCAGTACATGAAGGAGTAGTCACTGTAGGCAGAATACAAAAGAAGAGGTAAAGATAGTTGCCAAAAGTCATTCAGAGGTCCAGTGGCAAAATAACAGAAAAGAACACACGTCTCCTCTTGTTCCCTATGCATAAGTTAGTGCAGCTTCCTGACATAATGGTCAGGCCTCCTGCTTGGTGCTTTTTTGAAATTGCCTCAACTGCCTGGGCCATCGGTCCAAATCTGTTCTTACTATGGNTCAGTGGCAAAATAACACAAAAGAGCGCATATGTCTTCTCCTCTTGTTCTCTGTGCATAAGTTAGTGCAGCTTCTAGACATAATGGTCAGACCTCCTGCTTGGTGCTTTTTTGAAATTGCCTCAACTGCCTGGGCCATCAATCCAGATCTGTTCTGGCTATGGACTATTACAGCATGTGCAGAGCACATGGAAATAAAAAGCCATCTATGGCTGTATTGGGGATGTGACTTTTCACACCTNGATTCAGAAGAAGGCTGAAGAATGTAGTCATGCTCTCATGCTACCTGTTATGCCAGGCATTAACTGCTGGAAGAAGATCAGTATTGTGCTCATTTTCATTAAAAGGAAGAAATTAAACCTCCCTATGCAGAAAAATCATACAAGGGAGATGTGCTTTTGCAGTGNCATTCATAAGACTGAAAAATGTAGTCATGCTCTCATGCTGCCTGTTATGCCAGCCATTAACTGCTGGAAGAAGATCAGTATTGTGCTCATTGTCATTAAAAAGAAGAAATTGAACCTCCCTGCTCAGAAAAATCATACAAGGGAGATGTGCTTTTGCAGAGTGAGTCACCTCCTCACTTAAACTTTTTCTGTTTAAGTAAAGGATAAATCCGTTCTTGATCTCATGAACAATGCAGGTACGCAGGAGGGTGCTTCTTTGCCTTTTTCTTTTTTTTCTTTTGCTTTCTAATCAAGTATACCTCATGACCTACTGCTGCTCCAAATCCATGAATATATGTATGAATGTATGAAAACTCTGTGCTTTCAGGATGTGTTATATAAAAACACCCCAGCATATCTAGATTATGTATGATCAATTCACACAGCTGTTTTTGCTTAAAAAGCCTCTGCAGAGCCAGGCTTGATGTCAGAATCAAATATTTAGTAGTTGTTTGACTTCTAGTGAACAGTAAATTAGTATCTTGGNTAGATTATGTATGATCAATTCACACGACTGTTTTTGCTAAAAAAGCCTTTGCAGAGCCAGGCCTGATGTCAGAATCAAATATTTAGTAGTTGTTTGACTTCTAGTGAACAGTAAATTAGTATCTTGTCTTTAAAGTATTTTGCTGTTAGTGACTGTACGGCTCACTCTGTACCTGTCACACCCCACCAAGTACTAACATTTACCAAACACCACACATACCAGGAACTAGGAGAGGCAGAGCCAGCTGGTTTCTCCCCTAAAAAGTCACCGAGTGGTTGCCCATGGGCCATCTGTCATAAGGTCTTAACTATTTGCAGGCTTGGGATAAAGATCTGTGTTCTGAACCCTCCTAAGCACACAGCTCCCACCACGGGGAGTAGTTCATAAGCATAGCTGCTCTTTTCCCTTGAAATGTTTCAGCCATGTCCTGCTGGTAGAAGAGAATTCCCAGAAGTGCATTTCTCAGTGCCTTTTTGAGACTCCTTTCAGTCCAGAATGCTCAGACTGCCAGCCAGTTCTGCAGATGCTTTCATACATTGAGAATAGGAACTGTGGAAGTTCCTTGCAGAGCACAAATGCTGATTGCATTTCCAATGATAAATCTATTCCCCTTCCCTATCTCGAATTCATGTGCTGCTAGAAACCCTCCCTTTATACCATGACTTCTCTTTAAGTCTCTGCTATGTAACTATGTAAATACTGGTGGCGTATCTCTGATAGAGATTGTCACTGCATTGCTACTGGTAACCAGTGTTTATGTCACTTTCCCTTGCTTGAATAGGCTTTGACTCATAGTGGTTTTCAGGACAATGGTTATAAAATAACACACTGAGGGGTTGCCGAGACTATAGTTTTGCAATAGGGACAACTGTTGACCTCAGGGCTACAAGAAAGCATTTTTCTTCTTTTTCTTAAGGGTTTTGTTCTTTTATAGCATGAGATTTTCTTGCATGGAAGTTTGGAAAACAAGACGTCTATGTAAGCAAGCTGAAGTCTGGAGGGAAATCTCTACACTCCTGAGCACAAATGCTCATTCTTTCTAACTCTTCTGAAGCATTGCTTAACTGAAATTTTAAGTGCTTCAGTTGTCCCACCTTTCTTTGGATTACTTGCTGGCAGGCTGTGCCATACTTTGGATTATTGTCTGATTTAAGTGATGGCAGAAAGAAGGACTGAACCCGGTGCTTATTCAATTCTTTTTCTAATTAAAGGACTTGCTTGAGAACAACAGTTAGATGTTAAACTTTTTCTTTCCTTTTTTTAAAGATTCAAGAACCCTAGAGACAAGGGCCATATTTTTGGCAGATGCAAAATGTCTTCACATCACAATTGTGATTTGTGAATCAAAAGACAATTGAAGGGTCTGATGGCTGGCTTCTGTTTCCAGGTACATATCTGATTTTCTGTATAAGCATAATGTTGCCTGCACATGGAGACAAACATCACAAAATTAGTGTGTATTGTTAAAAGTTAAAATCCAGATTTTAAGCAGCTTTAAACTAATTTTTCTCTTTAAATCTAAGGTCATCTGAATTTTCTCAAGTATCCTCCCTAAACAAGGTCTTGCAAAACTCAGGTTGCCTCTCCTTTCTTTCATCTTTTCTCCTGTCCATTCAAGCTCCACAGCCAGGGCTTGTCCCTTAATACCTGCTTAGCTCACACAGTCTAAACTGGGGAGTCCAGACACTTCTGCAAGTAAGAAAATGGAAATTAATTCCTTCATCCCCTCTCTTGAGCTTTGTGAGGAGGCCTGATTATATCAGTAATATCACCAGAAAATTCAAATTCTGCAGTGGATTTTAAGACAGTGTGAAAAGTGCTCTATTTTTAGAATGTAAGTGTATGTATATATAATGTGGACATTTCTGGTAACTGTAAATATGCATAAAGCTGCAAACAAAAAGCATTACACAACTTCTTTTAGAACAGCTTATTTTCTCTAGTAGCACAGGTGATTTTCTCTCTAGACTACATTTAGCACAGACAGTTACACAACTAGTGCAACTACCTCATCTAACAAGAATTGGTAGGAACATGCAAATTGAAACGGTCAACAGAGCTGCTCTTAAATAAAACAAAGATTCATCAGAAGCCATGTGCTTTTCATCTAGAATCTGGCACGGACAGGTAGAGCTGTGCAACATGCCACACTGCAAAACTAAATAAACACAACATTTTGCTTCTAATATTTTCCTTAGTTGTTCTAAAATCAGGAGTACATGACGTTAAAATAGCTTCGCTACTCTGTAGATTCCCTTAAAGAGAATGATTAGCTACAAAGCTTCGCGATTCGAGATCTAGCAGGAAATGGCATTCTCGCTTTTCAAAATCACTTCGAGCCGATGCTTCTTTAACATTACCGGAGGTACCAAAACACCGAACCCTGGAGCGAATTCCGTGTCTCACCGAGGTGCCCGTGCAGACCAGCGGGTCAAACCCAACTCCGCGCACGGTGTGC
>VWZU01006799.1:0-11028 GCA_013397095.1 Sterrhoptilus dennistouni
AGCAGGAGCCCTGCCTGCTGCAGCGGTGAGGGCATGGGCTGCAATGGCACCAGCTGGGACAGCTCCCTGCTCCCAGCGTGGAGTGTCAGCAAACCATCCCAGTGATTCCCTGCATGGATCCTTGTGCAGAGCTGGCTGGAAACTTTCCACTGGTACATTTTTTTTTCACAAGAAAAGTATGTTAACAAGGCTTCCCACAGGAAATTGCATTTTTTCACTCAAGATGGAGCGATATACCGTAACTCGAGGCACGGCCGTCTCACTGAAACAGTGTTCTGGTGATTTATGGCACTGGCTGGGGGTGTGGTGTAATTAAGGTCAAAATTCCTGGACTTGGGAAGTGGTCACGTGCATCTGTCGTGTCTTGCCTCTTTTGCCTCCTGGTACCAGGTTAAAGGGGCAGAAATGGTTACTTCGACAATTACAGAATGGGAAAGCATCGCCTTGGGCCGGATGTATTTAAGAAAGAAAAGTTTGGAGTCCAAGTGGATCTCTTATACTGAAAGTCCAGTGCAGAGCAATCAGGATAAACCCAGTGCTTTCTCTCCTCAACAGTCAGGTTTTCAAATAGTTTGCTTTGTCAAATGCACCTAAAATTTCCAACAAGAGGTGCAAACTTTAGCACATTTCCTTCTTCCTGCAACTCTTTTTGCTCTTTAATATTAAATTACTTGTTAGTATTTACACTTTGTTTTGCTTCTTCAATTACATGCTTTTTGTTTACTAGGTTTTTTTAGCAGTGTCAGCTTTGTTCACAGTGAATTTTTTTTTTAAGCAGTTGGACTTGCTGCTTCCCTTGTCCTTACCCTTAATCTTGAGGTCCTCTTTCAAATGTCTTTGCAAGTCCAGACTGCCTCCTCAGGGCCTGTGTTTTATGGCCTTTTTTATGGCCTATTCCTTGCAAGTTTCATTTTTTGTGGATTAAAAATGTAGCCACATGTTCTACCTGCGCAAACTGTGTATAACTTGTTAAATGTTTCTGTGACTTTTTATCATAGCACAGAAGAAGCAATTTAGTTGTGCTCCTCTTACTGTTTAATGAGCTGGTGGTATAAAAGTGTAATGAATATTTTCTCAAAGCGTTCAGAGAAGGCAAGGTTCTTGTCCATATAAATTTTTCACCAATTTTTATAATTTAATGGAAAAAATTGAATCATTTGGGGACTTAAGAAATTGCTGAGGTGGGCTTTGCTCGCTTTTTTATTTCTGCTTTTTTCTATTGCAGCTTGATAGAGAGGAATGCAAAAGCAAGAAAGCAGCTGCAGTTTTTTTCTATTACTTCTCAAAGTATGTGGAGCTGAGGAAAGTGAGGATGGTGAAACAGCACAAAAAATGTCAGCAAAGATTTATTGCATTGACTGTTAAATACTTTGCACAAACCTAATCACAAATACAACGAGGATGCAGCATGTGTAGTTTTGTTGTGAAGCCCCACTTCATCCCTTCTCTGGTTTAACAGCAAAGGTTGGTCCTGCCCTGCACTCCATGGCAGGTTTCCCATGTCAGAATGTGCTGGTTTGTTTGTTTTCAGCCCTAAACAAGGGTTTATTTCGCTCTTATCAGCTTGGGGTAATTCCTCTAAGGACAGGGACAAACGTGGTATGTCTGGGACACATTCCATTGCTTCCTTCAGCGAGCAGCACCAAGTAAACATTGGATAAGGGTTTTTAATATACCTGCACAAATGGAAAATTCCATTTGGGAGGACAGAGAAGGCTGATCTGTGTCTCCCAGCAGCTGAAGGGAGGCAGACTGGGGGTATGGCACTGGAATTGTGCTGTGACAGAGCTCCTTGAAGGCATACAGGGAGACTCAAATTGTACAGACCATCCCTGAGAGAAATTACCTCTTTGCAGGGGTAAATGCAGAGCCACGTTAGCTGAGGTTCAGTGCTGTGAGGAACAGCTGAGTGATAAAATGTTTTATATGGTGGTGTTTTTACCCACACCTCCAAAACTGTGGCACGTTTTGACAGCAGAGATCCCCATGTGCCCACTGTGGGAAGCTACCAGTGCTTACAGCAATGCTGATGGACTGGGCCTTTTCTAAGGACTCCGGATGTCCTGGAGCACATGCACTTTATTCCTATTTGAGCAATACTCACAATATGCCCAGTATGGGCTGGGCAGAGGAAGGCAGCCCATCCCAGGGAGGTCACACCAGGCTGTGGTCAGTTGGAAAATGGGGAGGACAGAGGGGAACATGCTTCCCAGCCCCACACCACCAGCACAAGCCCCAGCCCTGAACTTGCCAATGTGAGCATTTGCATTGAATTTTGACGTTAGCATTTCAGATTAGAGTATTGCGCATGACCAAAACAATTTATTCCTACATAATAAAATCCCCATATCTCCATATAAAAATCCACCTGTCGTGAAAACCCTTGTTCATAAACCAATTCCAAGAAAAATAAACAAATAGCCTCCACTTTATAACTGAAACACCATTAAAATGTGGCCACCACAGTGCCCCATCCCCACTCATTGTACCACATGTGGCAGGCAAGTGCCAGCAGGATGAGCTGGCCAGGCAGGGCGGGGGGCCTGGGAGCCACACTGGTACCAGCCACTCTGCACTTGTCTTCACTGGCCAGCTCCAGTGGCAGGGTGCAGTCTCCCAGGTCCCCAGGGAGGGGCTGCTCGGGTGCTGTTGTGTTGGGAGGGCTCAGGAAGGGGCAGTCCAGCCCCTCGATGACAGCCCGGCGTGCGGCTGTCCTGCGCCAGAACCAGAGCAGGCTGCAGTCACACCTCCAGGGGTTCTGGGACAGGAACACGAACTTCAGCTTGGTCAGTTCGGTGAACAAACGCACGGGCAGGGAGCTGAGGTTGTTCCTGCTCAGGTGGAGGAAGTGCAGCTTGTTTAGGTACAGAAAGGCGGAGTCTGAGATGGAGGAGATCTGGTTGTTGTTCAGGTACAAGTTTCTCAGGTTGAGCAGCCCTCTGAAGGTGCAGCCCACAGCAGTGATTCTGTTGGCTTCGAGGTGCATGGTCTTGAGCTGGATCAGTCCTTCGAAAAGCTGATTAGGCAAATCAGTGATGAAGTTGTGTCCTAAATTTAACATGCCCAATCTGAGAAGCTTTGCGAAAGCTCCGTTTTGAATGATCCATATCCGATTCTTCCTGAGGTTCAGATCGTACAGGGCTTCCAGGTCCTTCAGGGAATCTCTGCCAATGGCTTCTATGTGATTGCCCTCCAGGGACAGCCTGGTGAGGCTGGAGAGGTTCCTAAAGGCTTGTGGGACATACCTCATGTTATTGGAGGCTAAATCAAGGTTTTCCAAAGAAGGCAAGTGTGAAAATAGAAGTGGGTGGATTTCGAAGATATTGCAATGGGACAAATCCAGGCTGATGAGGTTTAATAGTCCTCTGAAAGTGTTTGCGTGCAGGTAGGTGAGGCGTGAGTTCCTGCTGAGGTGCAGCTCTTGCAGCCTGCTGAGAGCATGGAAAGTTCCTGGGGTCAGGAAAGTCAGATTGTTCCCATCTAGCCAGAGGCTGTGAAGGAAAGTCAGGTTTCTGAAGGTATTGGTGTTGAGAATCCGCAAATAATTGTTGGAGAGGTTTAGAGATGGTGGATGCTGATATTTCTCCAGGTAGGGTTTTCAGTCCAGCTCTGTTGCAGAGGATGGTCTCTTCAGGTATACATTTGCACATCCTTGGGCATGGATTGGAGACATTCAGACTCAGCCCAGCTTTTGCTGCACAAGTAAACATAAATATAATGAGAAAGAACATGACCAGCCACACATTAGCCACAGCATCTAATACCTGATGGATAGTAGAGAAGGAGGCAAGAAAAAGAGCATATACCTTTTGGGCAGGTGAACCGCGGGCATGGCAGGGTCAATTGGACTGTGCACTGTGAAAATAAATCAGCTGGTTCTTCCTGCTGCAGCCCCGTGGGGTTCAGTGTTTAGGCACGTCAAAGCTGATTAAGTGCTGCCCTGAGAGGCAGGGAGACTTCTCAGCCCAGCATCATGCTCTGATAGTGGTTTTTCCCACCTCCTGCCCTCTGCAAACAGCAACAGGTTGCAGACTTCCCCTGGCAGCTGTCTGGGAGAGGCTCCTGCTCATGGGTTTTCACCATTCTCAAAGTCTTCTTGCCTGTTGGCTCAAAAAAACTGGTCTGGGAGGAATTTTTGTGATTTTCTCCAGCTGGAGCTTCAGCAAAGGCAGTGGAAGGTGGCTCTGCCATCCAGGTGTGAGATGAGGGCTCTCACCCCAGCGTGGCTGCACACAGACATGCCCTGAGCTCAGGCTCAGGGAAATGCAGCTGTGACCAAGCCCTGAGCACAGCCTTGGTGATGATAGCTCTGACTCCTCTGCAGTAAGATGGGAGACTGCCAGGAGCTGTGCAAGCCTCACTTTCTCTGACAGCTGGGAAAGCGCAGGGGAGTGCTGTGTCCTGGCAGTGCCTCTCCTTGGGATGAGCCCTGAGCCAGCTGTGAGTGGTGAAAGATGAACCCTGTGGCTGAAACATGGAACACCCTGAAGGTACACGGTCCTTCCCAGGGCACTGCCTGTCTCCAGCAGGTCTGAAGATCCCACTGAGCAACTGGAGCTAGACTTGGGTCTTTAAAAATCTGTATCCTTGCCCCTACCATGTTTTTTTAATCCTATATCCACAGTGCAAAGGGAAAGTGCATTTGAGAGCCTGATTGATGAACTTAGTAGCCAGGGATCAGCAATCTCCAGACTGATCATTCTGCAGGAGGACCAGACCCAGGGCTTGCAGCTGATGTGTCCTTAGGCCAGCCAGTGACACAATTACTGGTCTTGTTTTTTGTCATTCTTTAAATTTTTCTTTTCCACTTCTCTCTGCTGGAGTTCTCATCTGTTCTGATGTGCTTGAAACACCTTTTGCCAGCCCTCTGCCTTCCAGTGCATTTCCTTGCTCTTAATTTCTTGGTCTGACTCAGTTTTTTCTTTTTTTCATGTTTTACAAGAGTGGGTTTTCTTTCTCTCCCCTGTTCTGCCAGCTCTGTCCAGACAGTGGCTAACCCTCCAAATATATAGCATGCCCAACAGTAAGTGTGACCTGGACAAGTTTGCAGCTCTTGTTTTCTCAGCAGAAGCAGATTATGTTTCCTGTGCTGTTAAATAGCTTTGTTGGCTTCAGCTAGCTCTGTTTTCTTCTTCATTTTTCCAAGCAACAATCCCCTGAAGAGCAGCTTCTCCCTGGAAGCCTGGCCAGGATGACCATGTTGTGTAATGGAAACCATATTCCAGCTGTAAACAACATCACTCATTTAGCTAGACAGGCTTTGGTGCAGTGTTACTGGGGGGCCAAAATCTGGTTTCCACCAAGAGCAGCAGTGCTGGCACTGTGCCCAGGGACTGGTCCTGGGAGCCCCAGAGGAAGGTGGAAACATGCACTGCTCACCCCATCCAGCTGATTGTTTCTGAGGTCAGGCCAAAGGTTTTGGTGGGCGAATCAAGTGTTTTCTGTATTTCCTGGCTCAGCTTGGACTGCTCCTTTGAGGACATCACCTTGGAGGGGTGTCCTGCTGCTGGGATCTGCATGGCTTCTCTTGCCTCCTGATGCAGCACAGCTAGGAATATCCATCACTCTGTGACTTTGTCAGTGCAACCCTGTGAAGGAGACAGGTTTCTGTGCAGGACAAGTGAGCTGGATTGTGTGTGCTTGGGAATGCTCTTGCCTTTGGCTAAAGTTTGTAGCTCAGGCTAAAAAAGATGGATCTCTTACTCTGGTGTCCTTTTTATTCTACACAGGTTTTATTTCTGGTTGTAACTTTTTATTCTACACAGGCTTTATTTCTGGTTGTAATTCTGGCTGTAATTCCAGCAGTGCTACCATGTTATAGCTCTTAGTTAAGTCCAGTGCTCTCTGTAACTCTCCTTGATTTCATATTGGAAATTTTCGGACCAAAAGCATGCAGCTCCTGGAGCCCATTGCTGCCAGATGTTGCTTAACTGGACTAAAATACTGTGGTGGAACAGGACCACACAGCTGCAGAACTGTTTCCTTGCTTTAGAGCCTGTAGGGCTGAGGAAACCCATAAGTATCAAAATGACCAGATTTTTACACTTTGTCACAGGCTTGGCAATTCCAGTTTCTCCCTGTAAAGATTCCACATAGTGTGGAGGTGGGCTGGCAACTGCCTTGCCAGGACCTTGGCTGTGGCTGCCTGAACTTGCTGATGGCAGCCCTGGTTGCAGCTGGCCTTGAGCTGGAAGCAATGCAGTGTATGCCAACACTCAGCATCATGAGAGAGAGAGCTAAACCTTTGCTGGGGGCTGAGTGCTGGTCCAAGAGAGTGGCCACAGGAATGTCCTATGTGTGCTGCAGTGCCCAGTGCTCCTGTGCAAGAAGTGCTCAGCATTGCCTGTCCAGCTCCAGCTTCCTGAGCACCTCTACTGCAGTCATTGCCACGCCAAGTGCTGCAGAGACAAGGTGAGGACTTGCTTCTTGAGAAGAACTGACACATGAATTTTTTTCTCTACCTACCTTTTTAACAAACCTTCCCTTTATGGTCAGTTCAACTATTAGCACCCTGCTCTTGGGTTCTCTTTTCCAGGCTCAGCTCTTCGTGCTCCACGTGCAGGGATTTTGATTGTCTCACTCCATCTGCTTGGAGGGTTTCTGGAGTGCATCATGTGTTTTGGCTGAGGTGGCTCATCCACCCGGCTTCAGTGGAAAAGCTGAACCACTGCAGGTCTTCTGTTAAAATGTATTCCACCCACCACATGACCATGGTTGTGTTTTTGTCTTTTTTTCAGCCACTGATTTATCTGACATCTGGGATTTATAGCCCAGCACATCCCCTTCAGAAATTGTTTGTAGCTGATGTCAAGAGTCTTGCCTAATACTGTAGATTTTAAGGAGATTAGTTCTCTTTAGAAGATGGAGGCAGCAGTCAAAGCATCTACTTGGGGATGGTCTTGCTGGTCTAATAAATTAAAAGAGCAAGGTTTGCTTTTTAAAACTTTTTGTTGGGAAAAGATGGAATGAATCACTTAATAGCTTTGTTGGTTAAAATATTGATTAAATAAAGTGGAATACACAAATGTCAGGAATAATCTGACACTCCCAAAGCTTTATCTTGCTGGTAAACTCTCTTTCATGTATACCTTAGTGTTCTTGGAATGTAAGAGAAATTTCTAGTAAAAACACTTAAAAAGTGGGAAAGCTGTTTGCAGTGGTTAGAGTTCAAAATAGCAATGGGAAGAAGGTTTTTATTTTTAGAAGATCTCTGGGAAGAGACCCTACCGGTGCTCTGTAACCCTATAAAACTTTTCAGAGAGTCCTAACTCTTCCTAAATATCACTTTGAGACTCTAAAAAGAAATGTGAAGCATTCTCCCATATCCTTTAAGTGCCAGGCTCTATACAACTATATTAGTACAAATAAAGCAGAAGTTAGACAGGAGGGAACTCTCTCCCACAGGCTATGGGCAACAGTGTCTTGACTTCTGCTGCTCATCACATCAACTGGTTTGAGAGAAGTGAGCAGGAGAAAATCACCTGTGATGATAAATTATGAAAGCTGACTGTGGGTTCCTGTTGTGATCTCAGTTGCTGAAATGCTGTGCTTTGCCACTGGTGCTGCTATGGCCATTAGGGCTCTGTGCCTGTTTTTGGCAACCCCTGGAGTCTGGTGGTTTATCTGTGTTGGGGGTATGGCTGGGAGCTGTGCAGCAGTCAGGAATGGAGTTTTGACCAAGTCCTGCTGCTTTCAGCTAGAGCAGGCATGCCCCAAGAGGAGGCAGCAGTGCCAGGATATGTGTGCAACTCCCTGCCTTTAATAGTAACGGGTGCAGCTTGTTTTCAAAATCACTTACGTGCTTGTTTTCTTTACTATTTTTGGTAGCTTGTAAAATGCTTACAGCAAATAATTTGAACAAACAATGTCTTGGAGGATAACCTCGATCTTGGCAGTGCTATTGGCTGGACACAACCATCTCTCATACAATAATTGCTTTGGATAAATTTTCTGCATGCTGGAGGTGGAAAGGGTATCCCTCTTCCCTCCCAAATGCCTCTCTCACACTTACTGAACTGCTCCAAAATAGACTTCTTCCAGCACAGAAGGTCGGTTCAATGGGACAAGATACTCTGAGATTATCTGATGGGCCCTGCCTGAGTAGCCTTGTGGTCACTGCTGTGCTGCTGTGAAGTGAAAAAGCAGGGTTTTGGGGTTTTTTCCTGTGCAGGAAGTGCTGAGCATTGCCTGCCCAGCTCCAGCTTCCTGAGCATCTCTACTGCAGTCATTGCCATGCCAAGTGCTGCAGAGACAAGGTATGGAAAAAGCTTTAAAAAACAAAAAAAAGTATTTTCCCATGGCTGCTTAGTTCTTCCACGTGAAATCATGGCTCCATCAGGGAGAGTGAAACACTGACCAGGGCCTTGCCTTTGAGAATGCTGGCAGTTCTCCCTCTTGGCCAAAACACTGGGTTTGCAGACACCCACTGCTAGAACTGATAGTGCTTCAGAGGTAAAAGCAATGCTAAGACCCAGAAATGATCCAGCAAGAACCATGGATGCTGGATGGGAATAGGACTCACTGCCTTGGCCTTCAGTCTTCAAGGTCACTGCTCACAACTGCTCCCTTCCCTGAGTCCCCAGGAAGGATGCAAGCAATCAGCTTTCTCTGACAGAGTGCTCTGGGGCTGGGGAAGGAGGGAGATTCTCCAATCTTACTTGCAGGACTGAGCAATAAATCCCTGAAGAAACCCTTAAACAAACAAATGCAGGAAGCAGGAATGCTTAGAAAAGTTCATGGAATGCTGGGGGAACCCAGCTGCAGGCAGGATGGTTTTGGAGAGTATGCACAGAAGGCCTGTTGTTTGGCACAACACACTCCAGAGTCACAGAATGTTTTGAGTTGGAAAGGACCCACAAAGATCATCAAGTCCAGCTCTTCCAGCCCATGCAGGGATCAAACCTGCAATCCTGGCATCATTAGTGCCATGCTCCATCCAGCTGAGCTAATCCCAGGGTCTGGCATGATGAAAATCATTGCCTTGGAATGATGTGCTGGATCCCCGACTCCTGCTCCCAGCTCTGGGACCAGGGAGTCAGGGAATCCTGCTGTAAATAAACACCAAACACAGCTACAGTGATCTATGCTGGGCTTTGCATCCTGGGGAGCACATTAATAAAAGATTTTTACCCCTCTTGCTTTCTCCAAAAGGAACAAATCAAGCTCATGAATACAGTTTCCATCTGGATCTTGCATTACTTTGAGCCTTTGGCAGGCTGGCAAGGGTTAGCCTCCAGGGGTGATTCTGACAGCCTTCTGGCATAGTCAGATAGGCTGCTCGTTTGGAATATTCCGTCCCTGACACCAGCAGCACTTCCCTGCAAAATCCAAGACCTAGGACTTGGAGTGGATGGATCCTTTTCTTTTTATTTGTACAGTTGATCAGAAGGTGCTATATGAATTGTGGGTGGTGGCAGTGGTTTGTTTTTGTTTTGTGGTTGTGTTGTTTTTTGTTTGTTTGTTTGTTTGTTTGTTTTAAATACTTCTGGTGACCCTTTAACCTCTTTAGGTGTATCGGCTTGAGGATAGAAGGACAAATCTAAGGGCTGTATGTGAGCTAGCAGCAAATTTCTTGCTCCTCTTGAACTGTGAATTTTTTCAGTTGGTGTAAAAGACATTCTTAAAATCCTTCCCCAAACCCAATCCCCAGAAACCTCAAGCTTCAATAAATTTAAAATCAAACAGGTCTTGTGTTGAAAACTCTCAACTTTCATAACTTTTGCAGCCAGATGAGCAGTGAAAACGCTCTGCTCCATCCTGCTGGGCTCTGCTGCAGCAGATCCATATGCTGGATTTACCAGCCTGGCTGAGGAAAACACATCCCACAAGCTCAGGGGGCATTATTATCTCAACTGCAGCACTACATGGCATAAGGCTGTTTTGTGCATGGACAACTTGGGTACCTCACAGTCCTACAAGGTGTTCAGGAATGGTGAGAGCAAGAAAAAAATGGTGGGGGAAACAGAAGAGAGAGGGATTTGTACATTAGTGACAGGAAGCTTTGCACTGAGAACTTGGGATTAAGTAAGGAATCAGATGCACTGATCAAGGAATCAGAGGAAAGAGTGGGAGCAGGATTTGTGAAAGGGCAGCCTGAGCTATGACCCCCAATACTCTGGGTGCATTAGTGGCCATTTCTTCTCTGCTAAATTCTCAGATTTGTAGGCAAAACAGAATAAACACAGCCAGCCCCTGTAAGGATCAAACCTTGTGTGGAAAGGAAAACTTTATATGTAAGTCTAAACAACTAGTGTTTGTTATTTTTGAAAAATAAACATTCCTGTGCATTTTTTCCTTCACTGGGTGTTTGCTGAGGAACGGAGGAAAACCTTTTACTGATTGTTTGTGTGCAACTAGCAGCAAGGACTCTCGGCTGAGGGTGTCCTGGCATGTCTTGTTACCAAAAAATTAATAAATATGGTTTAGAGTGAGTGCTGATATCATACAGGCCACTCACCAGTGAGCCAGCAGTCCTGCAAACCCCAGGCAGGGTGCATATAGGGGAAATTGGTGGCAAAAAGGTACCGAGTCTCATCATGCAGCACTTGCAGGATGGCCAGGGTCTCAGACCCAGCAACAAGGGTTTAGTTTAGGAGGGGTAGGTTGTGTTTGACCAACCTGGTCTCCTTTTATGACAAAGTGACCTGCCTGATGGATGCAGGAAGGGCTGTGGATGTTGTCTGTTGGACTTCAGCAAGGCCTTTGGCGCTGTCCCCCACAGCACACTCCTGGACAAGCTGGCAGCCCAGGGCTTGGACAGGAGCACTTATTGCTGGGTTAGGAACTGGCTGCATGGCCAGGCCCAGAGAGTGGTGGGGAATGGTGCTGCATCCAGCTGGGGACAGTCACCAGTGGTGTCCCCCAGGGTCTGTGCTGGGGCCAGTTCTGTTCAATACTCTTATTGATGACAGGGATGAGGGAATTGAGTCTTTCATGGGTAAATCTGCAGTCCACACGAAGCTGGGAGTGTGTGTTGATCTGTCGGAAGGTAGAAGGGCTCTGCAGGGAGACCTGGAGTGGTTGGATGGA
>VWZU01006801.1:0-21909 GCA_013397095.1 Sterrhoptilus dennistouni
TAGAATTTTCCTCACATTTTGTTTAAATACAGGGAGGAAAGTCCTTCAGGGGATGTGACAGGGACTGCAGCCACCAGAATTGACCTGCCCAGGGTGCCAAGAGCAAGTTCAGACACCTGCAAGAGGCACCTTCCCCCCCTGCCCAGCTCCCCCTGCACACCAGCACCATCCCAAACTGGGCACCCACTGGCAGCAGCTAAAACCAAACTGCTGCCCCAGGGAGCTCCACACGGGCACCCCCAGCTCCTGCCAGAGCTGGAAAATATAAAAATGGGATTCCCCAGGTGATGAGGACTGAGGGCAGGCCGGGCAGTGTCACTGCTCTCTGCTCCCAGGGATGCTGCCTGTGGTGTCACTGTGCAAGGAGGGTCAGGGACACCCAGAGAGTGTTAAATCACATTGAGGGATTGAAATCACACCCTTTTTGATTATCCAGGTAAATATTTTCTGTCTCTTCACAGTTTTATTTTTCTTCCATTTGGGTAAAATCTGCTCTCTGTCATCAGTTCAGAACCGGAGTTGAAAGCAGCGCGATTTCTCCGACATCACATTTCCCCCATTTTCTGTCCTGACACATCAAAGAGCCCCAGAGAAGCACAGAGGGCTTTCCAAAAGGCTCCAGTGTTGGCAGAGGGGCTGTGACCAGAGGGACCCCGAGCTGCTGGCCCTGCCCTGGCCCCCAGCAGGGCTGAGCTGGAGGTTTGTGAAAGACACTCAGGAGCTGGCAGGGGAGGGGGCATTTCCCTGGTGTGGGGAGCACATTTTCCTCCGTTCCCTGTGTAGCCCTTGTTTGTGCCTGACGTGTTTTGGTTTTCTGAAATTCCTTTCCCAGGGAATTTTCTGTAAACAAGAAAAATGTTTTGGTAATGGCAAATTTGTTGACATATTTTTCCCTAGGAGGGACTTCTCCTTGCTGTCCCTCTGCTCTGACCAATGGGAGTGAAGAGGTTTGTCTTTGTGTCACCAATCCAATTGGTCTGTGTGAAATGGGATAAAAGGGAGACGCATCCCAAAAATAAAGGAGTCATTTTCAGCCTCCTGAAGTGAGAGTTTTTGTGTCTTTGTGGTGTAAAACAACATCATCCCTGTGTGTGCAGGACCTGGCAAACACCATACTCAGGAGTTCCAGGTGTGCTCTGCCTGGCTGAAGTTCTGATTACAGCGCAGGGCAATGATTAATGCTGGGAACACTGTCTTAGTCAGTGATTAATTAATGTTAATTTATTTCTAACGCTGACCATTATTCTTCATTTATTCCATTTTCTCCTGCTAATGAAGAGCCGTCTCTGGGTCGCACTTGTTGTCTTGCCTGCAGAGCAGCTCCTGTTTGAGGGCAGCAGCACAAGCACCCCTGGGAGCACCCAGGCTCCTCAGCCACTCCTTCCAGCCCCAAACATCCCCCAGCAGCAGGTCAGGCCTTTCAATAAACACCTCTTTTGTTTTTTAGCTCTGTCCAGTCTCTGTTCCAGCTCAGCCTTCCCAAGGCATCAGGACCAGCTCACTTCAGAGCAGAACCCCACTGAAACACAAACTCACTGTCCCAATTTTTCATTTCAAACTCACTGTTTTATTATCAACTCACTGTCTTATTATGAACTCACTGTCTTATTTCGAACCTGAGCTCTGCCCCACAAACTTTTTATTGTTATCTGATCCCGTATCCTCCTTCTCTCCCTGCTCAACAGACCCTTTCTGCCAGGAGAAACGGCAGGAGGTTTGAGCTGCTCACCAGAGCCACGTGTCTCATCCTGGAGCACACAAACCCCAGAGCTCAAACCAACCCTCCCCGAGGCTGCCAAAACCTGCCTGCCCAGCCCTGAGCTCTGCCCCACAGCACCTGGAACAAACAATTCCTGCTGCCTCCAAGGGCACTGAGCTCAGCCCCTCATCAAAACATTCTGCAAGTGCTGCACCTGATCCCACCTCAGCCAGGGAACTGCAGAAAAGGCAATTTCCCCGAGGACCTCGAGCAATTAGGATAATGCAGGAGTGCACCTATTGAGATATTAATGAACTCCTACCGGGGCAATATTAAGTTCACAGTTTGCTGCATTTTTACTCTCCATTTCCTATTAAGTTTTATTGATGTGGTTTCCTGGCAGTGGGGAAACCTCACCCTGCTCTGGCTGAGCCTCTCGAGCCCATCACGTCTGGCAGGGCAGGGTCAGGCCACAAAAACTGCAAATCCCTCCCAAGTTCACCCAAATGAGCTGCCTGAAGGCTGCTCCCAGCTGCCAAACTCTGCAGTGAACTGATGGATGAGCAGCAGCCTGGGACCTGTCCAGGCTTTATTCAGGATTTAATCCTCAGTTAGCTCGGCTCCTCCCTGTGCTCCATCCACATCTCCAACTGCAGAACCAGCAGCTCCAGCACCCTGAGCTGCAGAGAATTGGTTCCCCTGTCTCCAGCTCGAGTTATCTGGAGTTTCTCTCTGGCTCTTTTCTCTAGGCAAAACCCCTCCAGACTCTTCTCTTTCTCATTTTGCCTTCTGGGCAGGAAGGAAATCTGGTAGGAAGGTCCAGAAATCCAGATATCCAAGGGAAGCTGTTGAACAGGGGGTTGAACAGACCTTTAAAGCTCCCTTGGAACTCCAAACACGAGTTGATTCCATGGAAATCACCACGCTGCGATTCCATGGAAATTTTACCCGATGCTCTAAACAAGATCAGAGCCTGCCAAGGTAACAGGAACAGCTGGTTCTGCTGTTTTCCAGGGGCTGGGACTGGAGTTCTGCATTTCCAGCCCCGGGGAGGTGCCCCCAGCCCTGGGAGCACAGGGTTGGAATTCACAGAATCACAGAATGTGGAGGTTGGAAGAGACCTTCAAGATCATCAAGTCCAACCCAACCCAACACCTCAACTGGATCATGGCATCGAGTGCCACATCCAGTTTCCTTTTAAACACATCCAGGGATGGTGACTCCACCACCTCCCTGGGCAGACTGCTCTGGGTGATGGTCCCTGCCCTGGGTGATGGTCCCTCCTTTGGGTGACAATCCCTCCTTTGGGTGACAATCTCTCCTTTGGGTGATGGTCCCTGCTCTGGGTGATGGTCCCTGCTCTGGGTGATGGTCCCTCCTTTGGGTGATGGTCCCTCCTTTGGGTGACAATCCCTCCTTTGGGTGATGGTCCCTGCTCTGGGTGATGGTCCCTCCCTGTCACATTTGAGGACAAAGCACTCCTCATCCTCCCTGCGCACTCCCAGGTGGTTTTCACACTCAAGAACCAAACGTTGCCAGTGAGAAATTGAGGAAGAACAATTAGAAAAAAGTTTCCACGTGAGCCCATTTTAGGATCAACAGCAAATATTTCTGAGCCACGAAAGGAACATGAAGAAAATATACCCAGAAATGATTCACGTCCCTGGATTTTGTTTCTGTCTAGGCTGGGCGAGCTCCATCTCCCACTCCTGGGGCAGCATTAGGGTTAAGCAGCTGTGGTGCTGCTCAACAACACCTTTTAAAATCCCCAACTCTTCATTACCATTGTTATTATGGATGGAACCCATTACTGAAACAAATTACTTCCACAAACCCACTTTGGGTTTTTTTTTCCTCAAACAACCGCCTCTCCAATTGAACGCATTTTCTTTTTTAATTAATTTCAAACCTGAAAAGAGCCCATTTCCAGGCACACAAATCAATCCTCATCCCCACCACAGCTCGTGGCACTGAGGTGGGGAGACATCCTGAGGGATGTTGGCAAGCTGGGAGTCTTCCCCACATCTGCAAGGTCTTTCCTGCTTCCTTTGCTAGAGTGAGAAAGTACTCCTGAAAAAAATAATCGTGGCAATTAAGGGACAATAATGACAGCAATTAGTAGTGTCCACATGGCTCATGGGAGCACTTCATCAGCTCAGAAAGCAGGAAAAAAAGTTCATAAACACTCAGGGAAATGAGATGTGTCCATAAATAAAGAGATTTTCTGTATTTCATCTCGATGACCTGTGCCTGGACCAAGGTCTGCCTGTGACAGTGATGAGCTTATGGCACAGATTGGTTTTTTTAATAGAGAAAAAGGGGGTGATTTCTTAGCTTTGAAATGCTGAAAGAACCTTGGACCTGAAGAACCTGACTTGAAACCAGGAACCAAAATCGAAATGAAAATTAGGCACAGCACAGAAATAAACATCTTGCCCCCTTCTCAAGCTGTAGCTAAAACTGTCCTTGGATGAACAGGGACATCACCCCTGTCTCAACAAGTTCACACACTGGGGATCAGGACTTGGACATTTATCCTTTCCTAGGCATGAGTTATTAATTAAATGCTTTACTTTCCATCCCTGGCAGTGCCCAAGGCCAGGTTGGATGGGGCTGGAGCAGCCTGGGACAGTGGGAGGTGTCCCTGGGACAGTGGGAGGTGTCCCTGCCATGGCAAGGGTGGCTCTGGGTGGGATTTGAGGTCCCTTCCCACCCAAACCATCTGGGATTCCGTGTCTGTTCTATCACCAGGAAGGGCTTTCTGCCTCTCCCATGGCCTGAACACACCCTGCGAGGTCTTCTAGACACCAAACCCTGTTCCCAATCCTGTGGTGTTCAGATTTGCACCAGTCAGGGCGTTCTCAGAAGGGCTCCTGTCACCATCCCAAGAGCAGAGCAGGGGCTCAGGCTCCACACCCTCACTGATGGCACTGGCAGCGCTGGGAGATTTGTTTTCCTCTCTTTCCACGTTCACCATTCCCACATCCCCAAAAGCTGAGAAGCCAATCTGTGTGAGCAGAGAGATGAATGGACACTGAGCACACACACAGCACAAACATCCCCACAGTGATTGGAGCTCCCACATCCAAACACTCACCAATTCCAACTCTTTTGAAGATAAATCAGCGGCAGAATATAAACAGAGCGGAGCGGCTTTTATGTTTTATTTATATGTACACATTGCTCCATTCATCCCAAACAGATAATTGAACCTTATATTGTCTATGCATATTTTAAAAGGTTTTTAATCTGCAAGTATAAATCTCATTGATTCTGAAAGTAGCCCGATAAAGACAACACCAGTAACGACTTTATTCAGCAGCCAGGCTGAGACAGAAAACGTTCTTGGTGGCAGAACAGGGGTTTGTGGAAGTAATCCACAAATACAGACACACAAACCCAGCCCAACAAAGTGGTACAAGGGGAGACAATGATCCCTGTGAGCTGAATGACTGACTGGCCTCAGCGAGAGCTGTCGAGCCTGCCTTGGAGCATTTATCTCATAATTGCATTTCTAGGAGAGCATCCATGCTTATGTGCTGGAAAATAAGGCTGTGATTGGAATGTTTATTCCTAAATTTTCAATATAGCCAAGAGTCTGACAGCTGAGGGGAATGAAGCCTCTCTGGCCTCCATGCCCTGATATGGTAACGCAGCCAAAATCTGGTAATAAAGATTTAGCAACATTAAGTGGTTATTTCTAATTTCAGCCTACAGTGAAACTTTGGGCAAGCAGTGAGCAAACCCAGGCTCCTGTGAAGAGCTTCCACTGAGCAGAGACTGCACGAGCAGGAGTCTGTTCTCATTAAAACATCTCTGAGTGGTCTCCTGTGAAGGGAGAGGCTCCGACAATGTGATCTCCTCCAGCTCCCCCCTGGATCCTCTAACACCCCAAGGGTACCAGCACCATTTCAGGCAGCAAATGGTGTTTTAAACAGGGTTTCTGGAGCTCATTTCCCTCCGTGCAATATTGGGAATATTTCTGAATTTAAAAATGTGTCAAATAACAAAATAAAACCCCTGGGTTTTTTAATGTGCTCACACGCTGTGGTTGACTGAACTGGTTCTGCTTGAGCTCAGACTGCCTTGGTGTGGATTGGCACTTGACTGAGAGCTGGAGGTGAGGGGAAAACTGAGAATTATGAGGAATGTGTGTGAGGGGCTGTGTGGCCTCCCTGGACACTCACCCCCAGCAGCCCCAGCAGGGTCCAGCTCCTCTGAGGTGTCCCCACACCTGGGCCCCAGGTGAGCCGTGGTCAGGGAACTGCAGCTGACAAACCCTGATCTCTCTGTGAGGTTTTGAGAATTCTCTCTAATTTCATTCCCCATCTATTTTTTTTTTTTTGCAGCTCAGAAACTTTCTGTACTCTGAATATTTCAAGGCCTGGAGCTCACTTCTGTTTCAAACCTCTGTCTCTGTAAGCTCTGAAAATCCTCTGTTTTTTTCAGTTTCCACAATTCTCCAGCCCCTTCCCAGCTCTATTTCCTCCCCTGGACTCCTCCAGCCCCTCCAGGGCTCCCCTGCACTGAAGGAGAAGCAGCAGGAGGGGCTCAGAGAGAGGACAAACTGTTCCATCATCTGCAAAGTCAAACATTTCCTCCTCTGAATCCCATTTGATGTTCCCTGGGAGCTGACCCGGGCGTGGGGGATGCTTTCACCAGGGACACTGAGGGATTATATTTAGCCTGCCTTTGATTTCATATTTTCTTTAATCCAAAATAAACATTATCACGAGTAGGAAGGGCCTGTTGTGTCCTCTGAGCGTCAGAAACGCAGCAAGGTCCTTCAGGACACAGACTCTGGGAATAAGGGAGAGTGAAGGAAAGGCAGTGAGGAGACGTGTGAGCGAGGATGGGTTGTAATTCTGGGAGAAATCTGCATTTGACATTTCTCCCACTACACAGCCAAGAGTTATAGGGTATAATGAAGTCCCAGTGAATGTCTATACCTTTTATTCCCTTATATTTCATCCCTGGCCTTTTACAGAGTGCATCATCACCGTGTAATTCCGCAGATATCTAAATATTTCTGTGTTATTACAGGGAAAAAACACAAGGCAATCACACTTTTACCTTCACTGCTTTTCTTCACCTCAACATGGAGCCTGCCAGCTAAATAATTACATTTCTCCTTATCTAACTGGTGGGAAAACAAATTTAATAACAGAAATACAGTCAGAAAGACGAATACTTAGGGGAGAATAATTTTCAGACTTAAACTTCACAAGGCTCAATAGATTATTCTGGACACTGGATAATTACTTTGCATGTCTTTATCACAAAAGTGCCCGGACATTCTAATTAATCCAAATTACTTTCTAAGGGCCATGTTATTAGACTCATGCAGGAACAGCCAGATAGAAAAATTATTTTTTTTTTGAAGGTCTCAAAGAGCTGAGCCTTTCAGCACCCTGGTGAAAACCACACCAGAGCCAGCCCAGAGCCAGCAGAGGAGCCCCAGGAATGGTGAGGAACAGGAAACCTGCAGGAAAAGCTGATCAGGGTCTTCCCTAAAAGATAAAAAACAGTGTCCAGTGGTGATTTCATCAACAGCCCCCAACCTGATAAAACAATTCCTAAACCACCCCAACAGCCACTGACCAAACCAACCTTTCCCATCCACACCTGCCTTGCTCTTAATTTTGCAATGTTATTTCATCATTAACTCCATTTTCAGTCATTAAGAAACGTTCCCAACTGCCCACCAAGTTCCCTTTGGAAGTTCCATGGGTCAAACCTGGTGTAAACTGCTGCCAGTATTCAATAATGGGATAATCAGGTAATTGTTCATCAGAGAAAACATCTGGGCCTGGTGCACAGCCCAGGTAAACCAGGTGTGGTTTGTTTTCTCTCCTGAGAGAAGAGTTACCAGAGAAGAGCTGACCTGTTCTGTCATGGTGCTCAGAGCTGGCCTCCTTTACAGCTTGAAACAAAAAGAGCACAAAATAAAGAGTGAACAAAGTGCACTCAGATTCTGAAACACCTTCACACCAAAGCTGACGGTTTCTCCCTGCAATTCCTTTAGCAGAATAAAAAAATCCTGGCACTCCGGGGATGTGAATGGCACCTGGAGGAGCCTCCCACCAAAATCTGGACCAGCTTTGTTCTCCAGCAGCCTGAGGAGCTGGGCTCTGTGCCCTGGAGGGGCAGAACCTGCAAGGCTGGCTGCAGGCTCTGAGACACCAAACTCAACTCAATGTCAGGAGCAGCCCTGAATTTCCCTGACCTTCCTCCCCATTTCTGGCTCCCAGGATTTCCCTGACCTTCCTTTCCTGTGCCTGAATCTCAGGATTTCCCTGACCTTCCTCCCCATTCCTGGCTCCCAGGATTTCTCTGACCTTCCTTTCCTGTGCCTGGCTCCCAGGATTTCTCTGACCTTCCTCCCCATGCCTGAATCCCAGGATTTCTCTGACCTTCCTCCCCATTCCTGGATCCCAGGATTTCTCTGACCTTCCTCCCCATGCCTGGATCCCAGGATTTCCCTGACCTTCCTTTCCTGTGCCTGGATCCCAGGATTTCTTTGACCTTCCTCCCCATGCCTGAATCCCAGGATTTCTCTGACCTTCCTCCCCATTCCTGGATCCCAGGATTTCCCTGACCTTCCTCCCCATTCCTGGATCCCAGGATTTCTCTGACCTTCCTCCCCATGCCTGGATCTCAGGATTTCCCCGACCTTTGTCCCATTCCTGGCTCCCAGGATTTCCCTGACCTTCCTCCCCACGCCTGGCCCCCAGTGCTGAGGATTTCCCTGGCAGCTCCACGTAAAGTTCTCCAGCTGATCCATGCCCAGGCCAGGGGAGCTTTGGGAAGATGGGAGCGACCTCTGTGACTCTGGAAAATCCCAGATAAAAGGCACAGGACCCATTTGTGGAAAACAATAAATATTTCAAGATCCCTGCAACGCACACTGCAAGACCCTGCTCTGTGAAAAGCGCTCAGAATTCCTGAGGGATTGATCCTGCAAGGTGCTGAACAACCTGTTCACCTTGAGGAGGCACAGGAAGCGAGGGAGGCAGAGCCCAGCAGCAGCTGCAGGAGAGAGGGGATGATGTGAGCTCCTGTGTTTGCCTTTGAGGACAGAAATCCGTGCGTGGAGCATCATCCTCAGCTGGTGCAGGGGCCTCAATGGAGCTGCACGACAGCCCACAGCTGGAGGAGCTGATGCACAAAATTAACACGGGCGATGAATGGCTCTGCAAACACTCCTGCATCTGTATTTATCACATCAGAATGAGCACCACGGCTCTGGAGATCACCTCATGTTTATGCATGCGCAGTTCAGGCCCTAAATCACCGCCTGGTGGGATTTATTTTGTTGTTTTTTTTTTTTTTTCCCCTCTTTTTTAACACTTCTCACTGAATAGCGATTTCTGAAAGGAAGTTTCTGCGGAATGGGATGGCGGGTGTCAGATCGTTCTGAACAACTGCCTGTAACAGATCCTCATCTGCTCTCCCCGAAAAATGAAACAGCCCCGGAAGGGCCCTGGGAAGGGAGGGGTTGGGAAAGGAGGTGGATGGGATGAGGGGATGGGATAGGATGGGATGCAGGGATCGGATGCAGGGAGGAATGCAGGGATCGGATGCAGAGATGGGATGTCCCCCATTGGAGCTGGTTGGATGCAGGGATGGGATGGGGTCTCCCCCATTAGAGTTGGCTGGGATGCAGTGATGGGATGGGATGCTGGGATGGGATGCAGGCATGCTCCTCACTGGAACTGTTGGGATGCAGGGATGGGATGGGATGCTGGGATGGGATGCAGGCATGCTCCTCACTGGAACTGTTGGGATGCAGGGATGGGATGGGATGCTGGGATGGGATGCAGGCATGCTCCTCACTGGAACTGTTGGGATGCAGGGATGGGATGGGATGTCCCCCATTAGTCCCTAACCAGCAGGGCCATCCCAGCTCATCAGGAATCAGCCAAGCTCCACCACCCTGCCTCAGCAGCCTGGAGCTCCCTGCCAGAACAGGTTGGCCCTTCCAGCCCCGTTCCTCAAACCTGGGACAGGAGAGGAGCGGGGGAGGGAGAACAGGGCTTTACTCTCCACTTGGAAATATGCTGAGGATGTGAATGAAAGCAGCACCTCCAGGAGCTCCAGCTGCCCGTGTGAGCTTTGCCAGGCAAGCTGGGGCTGTCTCATTTCCCTGTGCTCAGAGCCCAGCGACAAACCCAACCCCAGACATTTCTCCAGGTGTTTCTGCCCCTCCTGCTCCGACCCTGAGGCACAGCAGCATTTCCTGGGGGTGACTTTTGAAAGGCCACCCCCTCAGGCCTGGCTCCCACAAGCGTCTGTCACATCCCAGCAGCACACGGCCTTCATTTCCTTCCCCTTCACTACATCTCCTTTCAATTCCCTTCCCTCCAGTTATTTGTTCCTCTGGCGGGCAAAAGCGCAGCGCAAAGGAACAAACCCCCTGTGCATTCCTCATCTGCCGAGGGGCTGCTAATTACTGCAGCTCTGCCCTGCCCGGGCTGGCAGGATGAGCCCTGGACTGCGCTGACCGCGTCCAGACTCTGCCCAGGAACTCTTCTCTTTCCTCAAACGCCGCGTTCTGGTATCGCGAGCAACTCAACGGGAAAATTAGCGTTGTGAAATGGCAACCTCATTTAGATAAGCGCCCTGTGAATCCATCTAATTTGTACACAGAGCCATTAGATGGTCACAGCCCGGTGACTCAAGCCTTTCTCTTTTCCCCCTAAACACCAGAGCCCTGGGAGCATCCCTGAGCTGCCGCCAGCACCGCGGACAGCGACAGCGCTGTCCCTGCTGGGCAGTGACAGTGACAGTGACAGTGAGGGACAGCAGCTCTTCTGGGAGCCCCAGGAGCCACTAACCATCACCCAGGGTGCTGCCACCGCCCTGGGCTCCAACAACCCTTCACCAGTCCCCCAAACACCCCTCACCCAGCTGCTCGATGGTGGTGAGCCCCTTTCCACTTTTCCCCCTTTTCACAGTTCCCACCTCAGGGGAGTGGGTGACACCTGTGAGCACAGGCAGGATGTCCCCAGGGTGGCACAGGTGACAGGTCCCTGCCCCAGTGTCAGCCCACTTCCTGGTATTTGGGAATAAACTGGAGCCACAGCACTTGTGGGATTTGTCCTCCTGCAGGCTCTTCCCCAGGCAGAAACGCCAGGAGATTTTAACATCCCTTCTGACAGCTTGGGAATCACCGTGTTTAATAACAGCGAACTGACAGGGAGACTCGATAAACAGGAATCCTTCCCACCTCCACCCTGTCCCGGTCCATCCACATTATCCCAGGGAGATTTATCCCCATCCAGGTGCTCACACCAATCCCATCACCATGGCATCGCCCAGCTCTCAGCTCGTTAAAAATAGAACAAATAGCGTTTCCTCATCGCTTCCTCCTCCAAAGCTTTCAAGAGAAACGCTGGAATCACTTATGGCTTTATTTTATTTAGTCCTTGGTTTGTGAAAGGGGCTGAGCGAAGCACTTCCCTCCCTGCCGAGGAAAGGGAAAAGAAAAACGAGGAGAGGAGGGTGGGAAGAAGGAATTTAAAGGGGTTTTCTGTGCTGCTGTGGGGTCCCAGCACCCATGGGTGCTCACACATCCCTGGGGGTGGTTCCCAAGCCCAGCCTGTGCCGGGTGGGGCGGGAGGGAGGCAGGAAGGAAGGAGCTCGGTGTAATGGAGAGCAATCCTACGGGAGCCGGGATTAATTAGTGCAGACATCCCGGCTGGGGGAGCCGGCACTGCAGTGCTAATGCGTTTTCCTCTTCACCTGCAGGCTGGGAGAGCTGGGCTGGCACAGCCCAGGGCACAGGCACAGGGCACAGAGCACAGAGCACAGAGCACAGGCACAGGGCACAGAGCACAGAGCACAGAGCACAGGCACAGGGCACAGAGCACAGAGCACAGAGCACAGGCACAGGGCACAGAGCACAGAGCACAGAGCACAGGCACAGGGCACAGAGCACAGAGCACAGAGCACAGGCACAGGGCACAGAGCACAGAGCACAGAGCACAGGCACAGGGCACAGAGCACAGAGCACAGAGCACAGGCACAGGGCACAGAGCACAGAGCACAGAGCACAGGCACAGGGCACAGAGCACAGAGCACAGAGCACAGGCACAGGGCACAGAGCACAGAGCACAGAGCACAGGCACAGGGCACAGAGCACAGAGCACAGAGCACAGGCACAGGGCACAGAGCACAGAGCACAGAGCACAGGCACAGGGCACAGAGCACAGAGCACAGAGCACAGGCACAGGGCACAGAGCACAGAGCACAGAGCACAGGCACAGGGCACAGAGCACAGAGCACAGAGCACAGGCACAGGGCACAGAGCACAGAGCACAGAGCACAGGCACAGGGCACAGAGCACAGAGCACAGAGCACAGGCACAGGGCACAGAGCACAGGGCACAGGGCACAGGGCACATGGCACAGGCACAGGCACAGGGCTCCCAACCACGGGAAAATGGCAAATTGAAAGGTCCCCAAAGAGACAAATGCTCTTGAGCCCCCCTGCTCCACCCTAAGGAAGCACCCTGCTTCCTAAATTAGAGACACAGACCAGGGTATTATGGGAATTATCTGTATGTGCTCTTTTATCATCCCTCCCAACAACTTTTTTGTTTAATGGGGCACCAAGAGCCGTGCAGGTCTCTGGACAAGTCCCTCTCCATCCCTGAAGGTGTCCCTGACACCCCCCCAGCCCTGAGGGATGTCCAAGTGACCAGGGAACATCCCAGGGGACCCAAGGAAACGCTGCTGCCCTCAGGGGGGACCCTGAACCCACCAGGGCTGGTGTCCAAACGTGTCCCCACATCCTCTGGGCCAGAGCTCTGCACCCACAGATCCGTTCCCAGCCCAGCAGGACAAGGCAGCCACACCCCGAGGGAGGGACAGCTGTCCCCAGGCTGAAGGCACCAACCTCACCACCTTCATTTTACAGTTCTTAATGAGAAAGGAAAAAAAACCCATCCCAGCAAGGCTCCTTAGCTCAGGCAGGATTGTCCCTGCAGGACCAGGGGAAGGACAGATGGAGAAAAACTCTCCCCGACCACCTCTCCCAAATCTAGGCCAGTGTGGAGGAGTATTCCCGGCAGGATCTCAGAATCCTGCCAGCCCACAGTGTGGCTCTGCTGCCCACAGCACATCTCACCTCCCCAGCCCTGGGATTTGGGGCTGTTCACTGGGCTGGGATGTCCCTGCAGCTCCTGGGAATGTCCCCAAAGCCCGTGAGCACCCCGAGCACCAGTGAGCCCCAGAGATTTCTCCCAGTGAACCCCAGAGATTTCTCCCAGTGAACCCCAGAGATTTCTCCCAGTGAACCCCAGAGATTTCTCCCAGTGAACCCCAGAGATTTCTCCCGTCCCATCCTGCCACCGCCATCGGGCAGGAAGAGACACTAATTAGCAGGGAGCTGTTGCAGGGATGCATGAATATTAATGCCACCGTCCAAACTAATTTCCCCAATTACTGCTGTTACAGCAGCTCCATTACAAGCCATAAACCCGGGACTGATATGAAGATCTCCCTAATAAGGGAGTGAGAACAACTTGCTGGAGAGCTCCACCACGCCTGGGCTGACACTAACAAGGTTAATTTTCCCCCTGTAGAAAATGACAGAAATCTGTAAATATTTTAAGAATAGGAGCAGCCTTTCCCCTCCTGGTAAAAAACATTCTGCTGTAAAATCCACACGGAGCTCCTTCCTTCAGCACAGCCCTGGCTCAGGGAGCTTTGTGATCTCCTGAACTCCCAAGTGTGGAGCATTGAACACGGAGAGACAGAAAGAGCCATTAAACCAATGAGCTGCCTCCTGCTTTGGGATCTTTATTCCAGATTTCACATTGATACTCCCCTTTTGAAGTGCCTGCGCTCAGGAATTCATCAGCCTGTGACATGGCTGAACGATTATATGACATGTTAGAGCTTAAATGCACTTTTATTATGCATAAAGCATTACATTTTGGTATTTATTTCCTTCTGCAACGCTTTTTTACCCCTCTGCAAACACAGCCGACACTTGGAAATGATAAAACTGAAAACTCTGCAATGACAAAGGAACTAAAGCTTTTCCTGAGGAAAAAGAACCGTTATATACATATATTATATATACCATATATATTGTATTATACCATATACCATTATATATTTTATATTGGGTTACACTGATGCAGAACAAGGGTGAAACATCCCCTCTGCTCCTGAGGATGACCAGTGCATTACGATTTAATGAACCAGCAGCCAGAAATGAACTGATCACACTCACAGCCCTGGGAGCCAACCCCCAGCGTCTCAATCCCAACCAGAGCAGCAAGAACTGAACCCCCAGCACAGAAAACACAAGCTGCGATGGTTATGGAGGTGAATCCCCAGTTCTGACAGCCCAAAATCCACCTCAAGCTGTGAGCACAGCCCCTGACATCCCACACCTCACACTGAGGCAAAGACTCCTCTTTCTTCTCAACTGGAAGGGACAGATGGGAGCGGAGGGCAGGACAAGGCAGCAGCACTTTATACAGACAAATCACAAAATCCCAGAGGATTTGGGGTGGGGGGCACCTCTGGGACCACCCAGTCCCACCCCCTGCCCAAGGAGGGTCACCTGGAGCAGTGACACAGGAAAAATCCAGGTGGGGTTGGGATGTCTCCAGACAGGGGAACTCCAGGATTCCCTGAGCAGCTGCTCCAGAGCTCTGCCCCCTCCATGGAAAGATGAGGCTGAGGTGGAACTCGTTGTGTTTGAGTGTACAGCCAAATACCTGCTAAAAACCAGCTGTTAGTGACTCCCCATGGCCCTGAAAGCACCAAACCACCCTGGGCTCCATGCTGGGCTCCATCCTGCCCCCAGAGCTGAGTGAACACTGAGCACCCGCACTCACCCCAGGCCTGAAGCTCCCCAAGGCTCTGCCACACTCCAGGGAAAGGTAATTAATAACAGCACAAGGTAATTAATAACGGCACAAACACGGGGGCCAAGCACACATTTGTTTTCCTGGTGCTGGCAATACACAGAAATGAGGAAAAACTAAACAAAGCCAAAAGCTGGTGCTGGTCAGTGACAGAGGGAGGTGTTAAAACTCACATTAACAATCCCGGAGATGAGGCTGTGCTGGAGCAGATGCACAGCTCAGGAAATGCTCCAGGATTTTACGTGAGCGCCAGTTTTCAACACCATCTTCCCTGGGAGCAGCGTGCACACACAGGAGCCTTGCAGAGGTTTTTTTTCTCTGCTTCCACCTGCTGGTCAGACCGTCCTCAATCCACCCGGGATGGGCACCGTGGGTGAGCTCAGCCTGGGGATGAGGAGGGCTGGGCTGTGCCCCAGAGCTCTGTGACATCCCCAGAGAAGCACAGTGGGACATGGAGCAGCTCTGGATGTCTGTGAGCCTGTCACGGTTTCCAGTTCTTGTCTGGATAATTTCTCAAAATTATAAACATTTATAAAACATTTTTTTTTTCCTTGACAATTCCCTCTGGAAATGCTGGGAAATTCCTCTGTGGTGACAATCTCCTCTGGAAACGCTGGACATTATCACACATTCTATAAACAGAAAGTAAAACTGAACTGCAGCCTCCTGACAGCACCATCATTGCCATGGCAATGCCAGCGAGGAAGAATTTAACTAATAACGGTTTTGGGGGTGAAAAGCAGTCTCAGTGGATTTCAGAAGATTCATTTCTCCCGAAGGGACACTGCCTGAGGATTGGAAGAGGCTCGTGAACGTTGTTCCTTGAGGTAATTGCTGCTAATGACTTTCCTGCAGGATGAACATGGAATTAGGACCTGGCTCTGTTGAGATGTGCACTGGGCACCCCCAGGCCCAATTTATCACCACTCACATAAAGGGACACCAAGGATGGTGCTCACAGCAGCTGAAATTCCCCTGGCATCACCCAACACCACGAGACCCTGTGCACCTTCTCCCCAGGAATTCTGTCCCAATTCCAGGCTCCCAACAGACCCAGCCCAGCAGTGGAACACTGGAGGGATGATCCCCAAACTGCCTGATCAACAGGCCACAACAGCCTCAGGTCGTGCCAGGGGATGCTCAGATTGGACATCAGGAAAAATTCCATCACTGAAGGTTTGTCAAGCCCAGGGGAGTGGTGGAATCAGCATCCCTGGAAGTGTTCCAGACTCCCGTGGATGTGACACCTGGGATGTGTTAGTGATGAGGGAATGGCTGGGCTGGATCTCAGAGTGCTTTTCCAGCCTGAAGGATTCCAGGGTTTGGAACAAGCAGGAAGAGGAGAGGATGAGGAGCAGACCTTCCCAGGCCAGGGCTGAGGCTGAATTTCTCACTCCTCTTGCTCATCAAAGCTGCAGCAGGGCTGACGGGCTAAAATTGGACTGAAGTGCTCAGGATCAACAAACCTGAGCCACATCCTGGCCAAAAGCAGCACTGAAATTGTTCTGACCTGCCTTGCAGCTGCCTGGATCCTTTGTCAAGGCTCCTTTCATGTCCCTCTTTCCCACCAAGGACCAGGTCTTTGGTTCCTGCCCCTCAAGGCCTGTTGAGTTTTCTTTTCCTGGCTCTCTTTAAAGACATTGCCTGTGATTCCGAGCCTTTCATGCTTCTCCCCTTACATATCCCTGCTCCATCTGGCACTTTGCAACACCTTCCAATTTAGATTCATCTGGAATGAGTCCAGCAACAGCTTCAGAAATACTGAAGCAGATGCTTTAAACAATGTCTCTTCCACCTCCTGCACTGATGGGGAAGGAGGGAGCTGCCAGACCCTGCTGCCCTCCCCACCACGGAGCATCCCCAGCCCTGCTGGAGGCTGGAGCAGTGGGGCAGCACCTCGGGGTGCTCTGGGCACAGCCACCCACTGCTCCTGGGCAGTCCCCACCTCCCTCATTCCCAGCCCGTGGCACATCCTCCCTCCCCTACGAACACAATCCCATCTGCTCTCCCTGTTCTCTGCTGCCACCACCTCTCTGTGACTCTGTCGTTTTCTCCTTCCCCTCTGCCACAAGTCCAGGTGACAGAGCAGTGGGTGCCCCAGCCCTGGCACAGCCCCCCTGGGTGTCACAGGGACCCCTCCCCACTCTGAGTGGGGGGCAGCGGTGCCCTGGGGTCCATCCCTGGTGCTCTGGGGAGGAGCAGGAGCTCAGGGCACCACCAGGACAAGTTCTCAGCTCCCCTGGGGATGCTCAGCCCCTCCTGCCTGCCCCCAGGGATGCTGCTCAGTCCTGAGGAGCTCCTGCACCTCCTTCCCCACCTCCGGAGCTGCCGGCACGACACTCCAGGCACAAACACCCAAGAACGTTTAATTATCAATGGCAACACTCGCAGAGCTCCAAGAATATTTAATTATCAGAGGCATCAGTCACAGGCTGCAGCTCCGCTGCCTACTCAGCACATCCACCTCGGATTTACTGAGCTGCCTCCCTTTCTCTCTCTGTTTTCTTTTCATCTCCCCCATTATTGCCCATCATTCCTGAGAAGCTCCATCAGTAATTCACACCAGACTCCCAGGCCTGGCTCCTGGGCACAGCCAGGGTGTGCTGCAGCATTGATCTGCCTTCCCGTGTGCTGCAATAAATATCAATCAAAGCCCTCATCCTTCCCACTCTGAGGATGCAGAGCTGCTGCCAAAGAGCCAACCTGAGCCTGCTGTGCTGATTCCTCAGCTCCAGCTCTGAAACAGCCCTCTGTGCCTTCCCCACAGATGGAACAGAGGCTGGAGTCAACCTGCAGATGGTTCCAGACAGGATGGAGTGCTCCACCTCCACACGGAGCATCCTCAGGGCCAGCACTGCTTCAACTCAGAGCAGTTTGTGCCAGCCAGGCTGGGCAGGGTGAGATTCCCCAGGTAATTTGGACCCTGTAAGTGTCCCCAGACCTGTGGATGGTCCTGCAGCACCCAGTTCTGCTGGGAGCCCTGCCAGAACACGGCCAAAGATGTGCCCAAAATGAGGGGTTTGCATGGCTGGGGGCATTAAAGGGCTTTGCTCTCTCTTCGAGGACCACAGAGAAAGCTGGAGAGTAAAATAAGAGGGAGAATGAGCCAAAGGGTGCAGAGAGATTCCCCTGCTCGATCCCTCCACTGCCAGGATGGATTCAGCTCCCAGAAAGATGCTCTGGAGCAGCAGCAGGTCAAACCCTCACACCTGGCCACCCTCACAGGCAGTGACAAGCCCATTACAGCCACTGGAGCAATTCTCATTGAGCTAATCACCATTTATGCCAAGCTTTGAGTGACCACGGGGACCGTGGGGCAGCAGCTGTGGGATCCAGCCCAGCCCAGCCCCACTGGTCCCCACAAGTGCCCTGTGACAGGGGCAGGTGGCCCTGGGCAGGGGGCAGGGACCTGGGGTGACCCCCCCTTGCAGGACAGAGCCAAACCTTCTGGCCAAGGGGATTTATTGCTGCTCCTCTGGCCCAGCCAGGTACAGGAACAGCAAAGAAAAGGAAATGTGGCAGAGGGGACAGCACCGTGGGGACAGTGACACCCAGCACAACACAGGGTACATCAGCCTCATCCTGTAAAAATCCCAGAAAATCTGCATCTGCAGGCAGCAGGGAATTGTGCAGGAGTGAGAACGAGCCCTGGTGCATTTAAATGCTGAATTAAGCTTCGGGAAGAGAGAAAAAAAAAAATAAAATCACAATTCCAGTAGAGCCCAAGCCAAAGCTGCTGTAAAGCCCCTCCTTCACGGGGGTTCTGCTGCAAAGTGCCTTACGTGTAATTAAATGATATGGATAATAAAAGCCAGGAATCAAAGGGAAGGCAAAATAAAGGTTTGAAGGTAAAAAGATGTTTTCAGATCTGATTTCAAAATGATGGTGCGTAAATGGAAAAGCAAATTTAACAATATCACTGCACTCTATCATTAGGAGAAAATGAGAGCCATTTACTTATCACAAAACTGCATTTTTTAAACAAAACCGCCACTTAAAACGTATCTTTGATAGAAGGACCATCAAAGCTGGGTTATTCACAGCCAGGCAGGCTGAGGGGAGGTTTCAGGCACAATGAGGGGAGGTTTCAGACAGGCTCTCCAGGCTCTCTGTGTCCCACCAGAGGCACAGGGAGCACAGGGGGAGCTGAGCCCAGCCAAGGACCCGCCACAAACCCACTGGGCAGAGGGTGAGATGTGCCCAGCGTACAGCCCAGAGCTCCCTGCAATGCCCCAGCCTCGGGAAGTGGCCCTGGAAATGCTGAGCTGAGCTCAGGCTCATCACGAAGCTTTATGGGTTCAATATCCAGAAAATGCAAGTCAGCTCTTGCTGCCCGCAAACGCCAGGGCTTTGTTCTGAGCTGCAGCTTCCCACCACGGCCTGGCCCGTGGGAAATACCCAAAAATGCTCAAATTAATCCTCCTCCTCATCCCTCGGCAGCTCTGGGGGTCAGGACTCTCTGTCCCCTAAACTCTCCCTGCAGGAGGAGAAATCTGCTGCATTTGCCAGCCCATCACTTGCTCTCCTGCAAACAAAGGAGCACACCAAGTTTTCAGGGTGATTTGCCCAAAAGTCTCTGTCTGGTACCAATTCTCCCACTCCAGGAGCTCCCTCAGCCAAGAAACTCTTTTATTTCAGTCTCGCAGCACAGTCTCCTCTCCCAAAGCCAGGCAGGTGTGAGGTTCCCCATGAGCTGCACCAGCTTCACACTCAGTCACAGCCCAGCTTTGGATTAAGCAGAGTTTTTTAAATCATTCCAACAGGTAAAAATTACGTTACCAAATTTATCCTGCCCATATTGTGGCTGAATTGTCCTTTCACAACTCCCTGTTCCTGCTGAAGGAGCAGAAACACAACCAAAGCCCAGGGTCCTCCTGCCCCTGGAGGAACCATAAAGTGAGTGGACCCTCATAAATAAATGGGAAGCTGGACGGGAGCAAATGCAGATCCAATCACTCTGATTAATGCTACATTCTCCATTTATTTAGTCTAAAATGGCAGGTTATATACTCTTCTAGATAGTTTACAAATGTAGATACATTTTTATTAGCACACAGCAGAGGAAGAATGTAAATAGATAATGTTTCATTTGTTCCTTAATGTGGCTAAAGGGTTCACACTAATAACTATTAACACCTAAAAACCCCACTATCTCCCATTAACACCTTAACATCTAATTTTTAGCTGCACCACAGCCTTCACAGTTGGCCTCGGTGTGGGGCCCAGGACGGGTAGTTCAAACCTAATTCCAAAATTCCTACAGAACCAGAACACAAAAATCCCACTGAGGGTCACGTCCAGGGGAAGTTCCCCTGCCCGTGGCCTGCCTTTGGGACACCTTTGGGACAAGGTCACCTCTGAGGTCCCTTTAACCCAAACCACTCTGGGATTCTGTGACACAAATTAGGCACAAACTCAGCTGCCTGAGCGACCCAAACCCACCCAAGTCACAAATATCAGGGATTAATGACTCTGCCCCAAGTGAATTATAGAAAACCAGCAGCCCCCACAGTCTGCTGGGGTTGGGGAAAGCCAAGCAGGAGCAGAAATGCAATTTTCAAAGCTAACAGCACACACGGAGCCCAGGGTGCCACTGCCCTGCTGCTCCCGGGGGAAAATCAGAGACCACTGAGGAGTTTTTTGGCCTGTGAATAAAATCACGGAATTGATAAGGGTGAAAAAGACCTGCAGGATCCCTGTCAGGGCAGTGTGCACCACTAGGCTGTGACAGCAAGTGCCACAGCCACACTGGGGCTGCATTGAGATCCCCCCAGGGATGGGGACCCCATCACCTCCCTGGGCAGCCCTTTCAGGGGAGAAATTGTTCCTGATATTGAATTTAAACCTCCCCAGTCCAGCCTGGGGCCGTTCCCTCTCCTCCTGTCCCTGTTCCCTGGAGCAGATCCCAAATCCCCCCCGGCTGTCCCCTCCTGCCAGGGACTTGTGCAGAGCCACAAGGTCCCCCCTGAGCCTCCTTTGCTCCAGGCTCAGCCCCTTCCCAGCTCCCTCAGGAATTCTCTGGAATCCCTCAGGAATTACT
The DNA here is from genome assembly GCA_013397095.1 of Sterrhoptilus dennistouni. Classification (NCBI taxonomy): domain Eukaryota; kingdom Metazoa; phylum Chordata; class Aves; order Passeriformes; family Zosteropidae; genus Sterrhoptilus; species Sterrhoptilus dennistouni. Next base: position 20,626 of record VWZU01006801.1, read on the forward strand.
AATAAAGGGACTAGATGACATAGACAATCCTTATAAGGACCACAGTGTTTTAAAGACATGGAGAGTCTTTATAAAAGTCTTTATCCATGTCTACATTTGCATGTGGGACCTGGGGCTGTCCCCTCCTGCCAGGGACTTGTGCAGAGCCACAAGGTCCCCCCTGAGCCTCCTTTGCTCCAGGCTCAGCTCCCTCAGGAATTCTCTGGAACCCCTCAGGAATTCCTAATAACGGGATGGGATGACATAGACAATCCTTATAAGGACCACAGTGTTTTAAAGACATGGAGAGACTTTAAAAGTCTTTATTAAAAGTCTTTATCCATGTCTATATGTCTACCTGGGGCTGTCCCCTCCTGCCAGGGGGTCGTGCAGAGCCAGGAGCTGCCCCTGAGGCTCCTTTTGTGCAGGTTCACAGCCCAGGGGCAGGGCTGAGCCCTGGTGCTCACACAGCCCCTGCAGAGCCAGCCCCAAAAGCCCCAGGGAGAGCAGGGATGCTGGAACACACCAGCTCCAAAGGGATGCCAGAGAACCAAGAGCCTTTTGATTTATATTTCATTGCTGAACTCAAAGAAAGCCCAAAAGCGACGCCAGGTGAGGGACGGGGATGAGAGACTCAGCTCTGAGAAATGCCAAGGATTGTCCCCCCCACACCTGAGCCCTCCAGACAACTCTTCAAACGTGGGGCTGAGAGTGGAAGGAGCTCTGCCAGAGCTGGGCAGGGTGTGCAGCCTGGATCACTGGGGAAGGTTTCAAAGCACACCAGGAGAAGAGAAAATAAAAAGAAATGAGAAGCAGAGAAGCACAGGAAGGTAAAGCTGGTCCCAGTCTGGTTGTGGGGACTCAGGCTGGACTTCAGGAGGAATTTCTGCCCCGAAAGAGTGGCCCAGGCTGCCCGGGGAGGTGGTGGAGTCACTGACAATGAGCAGAGATTCTGTGATGTGGCTTAGAGGACATGGGGGTGTCACTCAGAGATTGTTTTCAGTCAGAGGTGTTTTCCAACCCTAATTTTTCCATGGTGCCCCCTTCCTCCCCTCCTCACATCCACCCAGAAGGAAAAACTCCTCTGAAACTTTGGGATCTTATTCTAGACAAATTCAACAGTCAAAATTTACCTGCAGCCTATTTTTTTTTTTTTTTTATTATTTTTCTGCTAATGAAGCTTTTCCTCTGAAACTCGGACATTAAAACAATTCTGCTGTTGAGCAAAGCTCCTCATTTACAGGTCTCAAGGCACTGAAGGAATTCACCAGAGCATTTCCCAACACCAAAAAAAAAAAAAAAAAA
>VWZU01006801.1:24516-40121 GCA_013397095.1 Sterrhoptilus dennistouni
CACCCAGTGTCACCCCTGCCATGGCAGGGACATGAAAGGTCACTCAGTGCCACCCTTGTCATGGCAGGGATGTGAAAGGTCACTCAGGGCCAAAGATAGCAAAGGGTTAAAAAAGGTTTCTAGAAATCATGGGAAATGTGTACAATAGTCAGGGGAGGTGGGAAGAAAGGTTGAGCCTGTGTGAAACTGCACCTGCAACATCCTATAAATATGATATATGATATGATTATTAAATGTAATGATTGCTTGGTAGTTGAATATGATTGTTGTTTAAGAATCATGAGAAATGATGTTTGGGGGGCCTGATGGAAACGACAAGAATTCATACAACAGAGCAATATGGGTTTAATAATTAATATGTATTTATATAATAAAAAAGGTATAAAAACACATCCATTTCGGATCCATGCCAGAGTCAGATTTGGGTCTGTATCCTTAGCCTTGATTCCCAGAGCTCTTCAATAAAAGCACCTGCAGATAATCATCCTGTGGTTGTGTGTTTCAACACTGACACCCCAGCCAGGGCAGGGACACCTCCCACTGTCCCAGGCTGCTCCAACCCCAATGTCCAGCCTGGCCTTGGGCACTGCCAGGGATCCAGGGGCAGCCACAGCAGCTCTGGGAATTCCATCCCAGCCCCTCCTCACCCTCCCAGGGAAGGATTCCATCCCAATCTCCCATCCAGCCCTCTGGCCGTGGGATCCATTCCCTGTGTCCTGTCCCTCCATCCCTTGTCCCCAGTCCCTCTCCAGCTTTTCCAGAGCAGGGCAGATGCTGCTCCTCCTTCCTTTCTTCTTGGACTTGCTCTTGGAGGTCTTTTCCCACCCTGATGGTTCTGTGATTCCACCAGAACCGGGTCAGTTCTCACTGATGAGCTGATTTAGGCTCACTGACCCCTGGCTGCACTCTGCAGCCTCAACACAGAATGTTACTATAAATAAGGATGTAACTGATTTTCCCCAGCCAGGGACCACGTTCCCACCTAGCAGGATTATTATTCACTCAGCTGAGCCCGGCCTGAAGAGGAGCTGTTATTACATCTCGCATGATAATGAAGGTTTTTCTTTACCTGAACCCACTTCAGAGAGAACAGCCTCAAAAAAAAAACCGGCACTTTTCATCTAAAGCAGCGTTCTGCTGGAAAAATGCATCCTCCAAACCCCCACACAAACAGCTCACTTGAAATCAAATCAGTCACTTCCTACTGTCCTGGGTGCCCAGGGCGTTAATTTGTTCTGGAGATGGCAGCAAACCATGGTCCCACAGCACTCACAGCACTCCCTGTCAGAATCTTCATTCCTTTAAAACTCCTCCTGCAGAGTCCTGCGGGAGCCAGGGCTGCTCCCAGCTGTGCCCTGGGTGTATCCAGACTCCTGGTGCTACAGGAGAGCTGGAACTGCAGGGCTTGGCCAGGGGAAGGTGCAGCTCCTCCAGGCCAGGCTGGAGAGGGCACAACCTGCATGGAGACACTGGGATGTCTTAAATTTTATCTTCCCTGTATTTCATGTGTCTGTGGTGCCCAGGGCTGCAGCTCTGAGCTCACAGTCAGTGTCACTCAGCTCTGCACACAGCAGGGACACAAAACAAACCCTTTTCCTGCTGCACACCAAGGACAACTCTCAGCCCCAAAAGCACAAACAAGGCTGGGCTGGAGGGAGGGACAGGAAGGATGGGACCTCACAGCCTGGAGCTGGGATTGGACAATTCAACCCCAAAGTGCAAATGGACCAAAACTTATCAAAGTGTGAGACCTGGTGACCATTGGTCCATTTTGTGTCCATTTTGTGACTATTTTGGGTCCATTTTGTGACCATTTTGGGTCCACCTTGGGTGTAGCCCTGGCCAGGCTCTTGTCCTGCCCAAGGTGGATCCTAAAGGCCTTTTAATAAATCTCTACTTTATTCTCCAGCTCAGCCTTCCCCAGGCACCCCCAGCCCCCAAAAACATCGGTGTGGATGAAAACCTCGTGGTTTCACCCAGCCACAGTGCACAGCAGAATAAACCAGGCCTGATCCCTCCCCAGCATCCCCCAGGGAAAGGGGGTTTAGAACTTCACCCTCCACCAGAGGCTTTGAAACCTCCTCCTGAGTCACCTCCCTGTGAAGTTTCCTCTCCCTGTCACCGTGGTGAAGGTTTCAAAGCAGACGTCACGCTTTCATTTCAATTATTCTCTTTTTCTCCCCTCTGTTTTTTCCAGGGGATGTCAGTTTTCTCCTCAGGATGGTTTATTTTATGGTTTCAGATAAGCTTTTAGGGATATTATAGGGCTGCCAGTGTGGAGCAGGCTCATCACACCCTCCCAGTGTTTGATGCTGCCCTACTTTGAGGCTGTCTTACACAGACTATATTAAGCACACACATGCAAAAAATGTTCTCTGTGATGTCTGGGTGCCTTGGAAAGAAACAAGTTGGTGAAACAATTCCAAACAGGGCGCACATTTCAGACTGACAAAATTATCCCCATCAGCCGGGGCAAGAAGCCTCAAATTATCTCATTGATTAAAATCACATCCTTCCTCCCGCTGATCAAACGGATAATGCGCCTTATTTATTTGAAAACAACCGACTCTGCTAAGTAGTACCTGCTGAAATTGAGCTCTCAAGATGAAATTAATGCCGTTTGCTGTCTGAAACAGGAGGAAAGTGCATGTGAAATACCTTCACACAGGGGATTGCAGGATCCAGAAATCCTTCCCTGACTCCAGCAAGCTCAACAGAAAGTTCTTGGTAAATTGTTCGAACTCTCTACAGTCAAGACGTTTTGATTTTTTTTTTTTCCCTTCCCTTTCTATTGTTGAGAAATTGTGCAATGGAAAAAAAAAAAAAAGTCCAGTTTTCAAGTGAGGCAGTTTTTCTAAAAAACTGGATAGGTTATAATATGCCAATTTAATAGAAAATTAACGTTTTCTGCAGGTCTTTTATAAATCAATCCTGCTGCACTGTTGATTATTCTGTTACACAAGGAAAAAAAAAAAAAACAACAAAAAACCCAACCCCCCCCGCAAAAAAAAGAGCAAAACAAAANAAACAAACAAACAAAAAAAAAACACACAAAAAAACCCCCCAAAAAACAACAACAACAACAAAAAAACACACCAAAAAACCCAAAACAAAACAAAAAAAAACCCAAAAAAACCCCCCAAAAACCCCCAAACCTGCCCAGCTCAGGAGCTCAGGAGCAACAACAGAGATTTTGCCACCCTAAAAGTCAAGAAACACTGAAAGTTTCTGGCAGCAGCAATTCAGTCTTTCAGCCTAGTGGAGGAAATGGGCAAAAAAAAAGCAAACCCAAGGACTGGTAGCTGTAAAATTTCTGTAGAGCAAATGTCAAAGAGTAATTAAAGAGATGGGAGGATTTCTATGGACCTGAATGAATAATGAGGAAGGGAGCTACTGTTGAAGTGACACCGCTTAATAATCTCATTGTAAAAACAGAGAAAAGTTGCGTTCGGGGGAATTATTTTTTAATTATTTTGAATTGGTAGCTGGAAAATGAAAGGAAAATGAGTGCTTGTGCTGCTAAACGCCACTAATGTACAAGGCTCCTGAACAAAAAGGCTCCTCAATGAACACACTGGCACTGCAGTGCCATCACTTATCACTGAAATGCATTTTGTGCTCTGCTCTCTTTGGGAGCATCACTGCTGAGGAGCTGGGGAGTGAAGAGCCAGATCCATGGACTGCTGGGCTCTCTCCTCCTGCAGGACCAGCTCCCTGGGCTTTTTTAGCTCCAAACAGAGCTGGGTGTTTCATCTGGACCATCACAGGCACCCCCTGCCCCAGCGATAACAAACAGGTGGTGGGAAATAAGGATTTTGTCACATCTGTAATGTTGTTTTTAGAGCAGCAATCAAGCACAGCACTGAGCCCCAGCAGCCAGAGAGGCTTTTCCTCCAGGAGTCTGAAATCAAATCCCACTTTAGGTAAGAGCTGCCAGCCCCTGGGGACAGCAGGGTGGCAGCCAGTGCTGGCACTGCCACCTCTCTGGAGAAAGCAAATAATTGGCTTTTCACAGGCAGGACAGTGCCAGGAGAGGCAGGAGCCACATTGGGCTCTGTGTCATCCCCTGGTGCAGACACAGACCCAAACACCCCTGCTCTGATCCATGACACGGGACAAAAACTGGGATGAAACTCCAGGAGCACCAGGAAAACATCTCAGGGGCAGCGACTGCAGCACAGAGCTGTTCCGTCTCCCAGCCCTCTCCCAAATTTGCTGTTTTCTCAGCAAATTGAACATCTGAGACAACCCAAAGCTGAGCCTCTCCTCCCTGTCAGCTGCACTTCTACCCCTGCACTAAATTACAGATGTTCGGCAATTCCGAGAGGGGAGTGTTAATTATTAATAGGAATTACCCGAATTGATTCCCAATTACAGAATATTATTTTCTGTTACACTGCAACAGGACTGCAGGAATTCCATTAAACCCCAAATGAGGATCATCAATTCCCATTAAGACGCGTGTAAGCTGAGCACATTATGTCTCTGTTGAAGGCAGAGATTTCCATTTCCATGAATTCCCATGGGAAGGGGCTGGGGTGGCTCCTGATGGCCTGTCCCCATCCTGGGACAATGTCCTGGGTTGTGGTGTAGGATGTGCACACAGTATTTATTCCATCCCCATCCCCATGAGCTGTTGGAACCAGGTGGGGCAGTGTTTTCCCAGGCCCCTCCTTTGGGCTCTTCTGCTCATGGCCCATCAATGCCTTGCCCAGGACTCACAGGGAACTCCCTCCAGGAGCTCTCTCTGTTTAATGGGCCATCAAGGACCCACTGCACGACTCCTCATCCCATTGGGAGATGCTCCCAATGCCCAGGGGGAGGAGCCAAGCATTCCCACCTGCAGAGAATCTGGGATTTGGGACAGGCCAAGCAGCCCTGAGCCACTGGATTCCCAGAGGAGCAGAGCTCCCAGACCTTTCTGTGGGATCACTGCTTCAGGAAGAGCCCCTCACCTGGACTGCTCCCACCACCCTGCTCAGGGTGTGTTCTGACTCTGTCAGTGCTCTTTTGTATTATTGCAGTTATTTTATTTTACCTTTTTTCCCCCTTTCTTCTTATTAAATTGTATTTCTGACTTGGAGCCTCTGATTCGTTTTGCTTTCAAACCACGACAGCTCTGCCTGTCTCCCTCCTGGGCTCTGCTGGGGCAGGACCAGAGCCCACCTGTCCCCACCTGCTCCACCCCAAACTCCTCTGTGACCTGCACAATTCCCAGCAGAGCAACTCCCATGACATCTATCCTCCCTTCCCTGAAACCTGGCCCATAAAAACTGACACTTTGGGGTCCTTCCTCCTGATTAACAAAAGAGAGACAGAGGGGATAAAACATCTCTGCGGTGCTTTTCCAAATGGTTCTCTCAGCAGAGACGTTCCAACAGGTGCTCAGCACAACTCCCCCATTCCCTGCATGGATATTTCTGCTCTGGGGCTATAACAGAGCACAAACAGACATTTATTTTTGAAACTTTCTGCGGGAAAGTAAAGATTAGATGTAAACAGGGTTTTTTTTCCCATCACCTTGAAGTGGGAAGAGACACAAGCGGGGCCTTTTTCCTACTGAGCAGGGCCACATAAAATACACACAGGTGGTACAGCAGAAATATCCAGATGGTTCTTCTTTTCTGGTAAGATTCTTTTTTTTTCCCCTACTGCTTGTGATTCTCACTTTTAAGCATTATTTTCATTTTCGAAGGGCTCTTTCAACACAAATTGGATGGAGTGTACAGAAAAAAAAGACAAAGTTAATAGATTAAAGCCCAAATAAAGTGAAAATACTCCACTAAAATGCAGCGGCAGAAATCTCCAGTCTGGCTACAGCAGGCGCCTTTTCAATAAATAAACGTTTTTATTGCTGATAAAGATGTGATGGTATCTCCAGCTCAGCTCAGTCTCTGCGACTTCAGAGACTCTGAGAGCATCAATAAAAGCCCCAGGTGCTGTCAGGAGGAGTTCCTGGTCCTGGGAGAGCATCCCAGAGGAGCCAGGTGAGAGAACTCCTCCCTCCAGGTGTGTCACCCATGGGTGGGATCAGCCCCAAAGTGCTGCCCCAGAACATTTTCAGTGCTCACACTCAGCTTCTTCCCCCTCCATCAGCCCTCGAGCAATATTTTTTCCCTCTCCCAGTGCAGGAAGAAGAGTTTTCTGATATCCTGGAGCAGCTGGGTGGGCTGTGCGTGTCCTGGTGCAGCCCATGGGATGTGCCTGTGCAGGAAGAGAAAAGGGTACAGGACGGGGATTTGTGCTGACCTGGAGTTGTTTCCTCCTCCTCACTGCTACCTCTCCCTCCTCTGCCACCCCCTCATCCCCCAGCCCAGACCCATCCCCTGTTAAACACATGAAAATTCCTGATTTTTAAAATTTTTTTTGTGCCTTTGGATCATTAACAACCATTTGGGATAACGGTTTGATGAAAAAAATCTCTGTGTATCCTTCAATCTGGCCCAGTCCAGGCAAACTGGAGGGGACACCCAAAACTGGGGCACTGGAGGAAAATGGGAAATGAAAGGAGCCAAGAACAGGTCACAGCTACACCGAGAAGCTCTTGGCAGGCAAAAAGCCAAAGGAGAGATGACAAATCAATGAATAAATAAATAAAGGCTGTTGAGCAGGGGACACACAGCCGGGTCTGCTGCAGCAGCTGGTTCTCAATGTGGGATCCCTGCTCTGCTGAGCCTGGCACGTTCTTCATGGAGATGAAAACTGAGCCCACAGGGAGAGGTCAGGGCTGAACACACCAGGGGCAGAGCTCCCAGGGAGAAGGGACTGCCAATAAACTGAATTAAAGCCCCAGTGATGGGATAAAATCCCCAATAAACAGCAGAGACCCAGGGACAGGAGTTTGGGGGCAGAGTCTGGGAGGGCACAGCAGAATTAAGTGCAAAACATCAAAAATTGAAAGGGATGTAATTGAGGAACAGAACCCCCTGAACCTGTTCTGTGTATTACAGGTTTGGAATTCCTGGGAGAGCAGGCACCAAACACAAGGTGGGAGATTAATTTCCAGATTTGAGATCTCAATATTCTGCCCAAATCCAACACCTTTTCCCACAATGCCCTAAACCCAATAACTTTTAAAATCCCTTAAAAAACCCACCATTTTCTGCTACAGAAAGTTTCAGTCAATTCGGGCCTTAGTGATCATCTAACCTTGAAAAGTTGCATTTTTATTTTTTTTTTTTTTTTTTTTGGGATGGACTGTAATAACTTCTGAGTGACATATCTGATCCACTCAGGAATGTCTGGGAATTAAGCAGGCATCAGTAGGCAGAGTCCAATTGATTTTGGAGAAAGCCAGGAAAGAGCAGAGTAAATGAGGCACATATTACTCTCTTTATCTGGTTAGCAGATTAATTTCCTCCAGCATCTCTGCAATCATTTATAAATAGCTGATGGCAGCCTTAGAAAGTAAAAAGAAAAGGAAGAAAAAAAAAAATTGGTTCAAATTGACATCTCAAAGCCTCAGTGCACTGCCCAAGGAGAGGAACAGAATGGGATCACAGCCTGGGCTGAGGGTTCTCTCATGGAATCATTTCAGTGGGAAAAGGTCTCTGAGATCATCCAGCCCAACCTGTGCAGTGAATCCTCCAGTGCAGCCAGTGAGAAGCCATGGGCAGTCTCAGGTTGGGTTTCTCACCCAAAATTCAGGTTGTTTAAAGTCCTTGACCCTCTGAAAGCCCCGAGTCGTGTTGGTATAAAAAAGCAGAGTCCTCAAGGTTCTGTTTTCAGGTTTCTCCTGTTGTTTATTATTTGATATCTCAGAGTTTTCTCCGCTCCCAGCCGAGGTCTGGGCAGGGCTGGGACATGAGGGGACTGCCCCCGATGGGGTCACCTCACATTTATACAGATAACCACGGGTGGGTTATTTACAATTTCACACCAATGCCCAGGGCTCACACTAAAAGGGTCATTTCTGCTCTGACCCAACCCACTGTCACTGCCCTGTGCCATCACCACCTCAGGGGATGGAGGGCGAGGGAGAAGGAGAGGGACACGAGGCACCACCCAAATCCCACCATCTTGTCCCCCATTTACCTCTATTCTATGAACCCCAAAACTACTGAATTTTGCATCTTCTACTGTGCTAAACTACTGTTTTCACTTCCTGGTGATTTGTAATTCCTGTCCTTGTGTCGGATGTTTCTCCCATGGACTAAAATCAAACCCAGTGTTTTCCTGGGCTCTGTGCCAAGGTCTCCAACCCCCTGGACCAGCTCCACACCCCCTGTCCAGGGCTCAAACTCCCTTCCTGGGGTCCCAGCTCATCCAAGGGGATGCCCTGGACTCTGACATTGCAGCTCTATGGGAGCCCAGACCCTCAAACTGCTGCTGGGGGAGCAGTGAGAACAGCCCAGAACAGATGGGAGGTGTTTGCTGCTGTTCCCCCAGCACTGCCCAGTGCCATTGCACACTCTGCCCTGCCCTGCTCTCACAGGGACCTTTCCAGGGCAGTTTTAGTCCTCAGCAAAATGAAATAACTCTGAGATCCTCTCTGGCTGCCTGATGTGAATTAACCCCCGAGACAAAGCATCTGTGAGAGTTACCCTGGACAGAAAACTCTTCCTGCAGGAAGATCAACCACACAGAGCCTTCTGAAAACCCATCCAGCATTCAGAGCTGCATCATTCAAGGTGCTTTCCTGCCAGAGGAATGTTTTACCAAAGGGCCACCAACTTCCATGGAAATTCCCTGTTTCCCATCAGTCCTGCAGCAGAGATCCAGGTTTTACACCAGTAAAACCAGTTCTGCTTTTTGGGATTATTGGTCACCTTCCCAGAGCTCCCTTCCCGCCCAATGCTGATTGTTAGCAAGTTATTTATTTGTTATTTACCATCTGCCCTCATGGATCTGCATCCTCTGAGCAGCCTGGAGCTCCTCTCGCTGCCTTTACTGGCAGAAATCTCTTAAATACCAAGAGTGACCTACTAATGGCTTTATGGGGTTAATTAACTGTTTCTTCTTCTTCTTGAGATAACAGAATTTGCAATGAGGAACATTATCTCCAGTGCTACCTCTGCAAATGGAGAGCGCAGGATAATTTGTCCTGCCTGCTATTGCCCATTATGCACGAAATTAAGGCAGGGAATTTACACACAGTGATTACCATTGGTGTTTTATTACCTCCTGTTCCCCTAAAGGATTGCAGCTGAAAACTGCTTTTCTGTCTTTCCCTAAAGTGAGCATCCCCCTGCAGTGCCCCATCCTTATCCCTGAGGGTTCCTGTGCTGATAAGGAGCCCACACATCTCTCCCGGACCTGGGGGAAGGATTAACTGCTCTCTGCATCATCCTGAAGCCTCCAGGAGCATCCAAAGTGATGCTCCATCAGTTTAGGAGAGTGCAGAGGTTATGAAATGCCTCAGACTTCATTTAACCTAAAACCTTTAGAAGGGGCTGGAATGCTCCGGGCTGGAGATGCTGATGAGCAAATCAGGTCACAAAAGCCCAAAGAACTGACAGGAGAAAAACAACGAAGTTGTTTTGTTGCTAAGGGCAGTGGGAAGTGCACGAGCACCTGGATTTTACTGGAGGAAGGAACTTGGTGCTGTGGGTGCAGTTTCTGGTGTCCCTCTGAGGGCTCTGAGCCTTCTGCCATGGAATTCCCCACTGATTTGGGTGGGAAGAGATCCCAAAATTCATCCCATTCCACCCCTGCCATGGCAGGGACACCTTCCCCTGTCCCAGGCTGCTCCAAGCCCTGCCCAGCCAGGCCTGGAACCTCCAGGGGCAGCCACAGAAATGTGAGTTTCCTTATGGAGCCTCCAAGATGAGCTCACGCTCAGCAAATCCCGACAGGCCAAACCGACGCTAAAAGGGACAAAAGCTCATGGTGGCAGTGAGAGGGGAGGCTGTGAGCAGCTCCAGGGAGGGCTGTGCAGGTTTGTGCAGGGAGGAAACCTCGGTGACACTCACAGTGACACTCCTGGTGACACTCACAGAACTGTCCCTGTGTAACCCCTCCCTGCCCTGCTCAGCCTGTCCCTGTCACACCCTCCCATGGCTCTATTCCCTGCCATGTCCCAGGGATGTGCCTTTGTCCCCTCTCAGGGCTCAGCACCAACCCAGCCCCAGAGGAGGCAGAGGGAGGATGCTGCTGGCCCAGGAATACATCACATTTCTTCCCTTCTTTTTTTTCCATAAAAAGCAAAACCATGAAACTGGGGTGGGATGAGGGTTCACACCTGGTGTAACTCAGCAGTTTTCCATCAATATCCATCAGGGCAGGGATGGCCCAAGGATCTCACCTTTATTTGGATCCCAAGTGACACCAAGAGCAAAGCCCAGTCCTGGACAGGGATCCACTCCCTGCTCCTGCTCTGCTTCAGCCAGAGGATTTCCTTCCCCACCTCCCCAGCCCTTCCCTCTGTGGCTGGAGCTCTGAGAACCCCAGAGCTGCTGTAGAGTTTGGAAAAGATTTTCTTTCTAAGCCCAGTGGCTGCAGCTCCTCAGAGCACAGGGGTGACTGTGGTGCTGCTCCCTCCTCTCATTTGGGTGTGAATGCACTGAGAGTCTGGGCCAGGGGAGAAATCCTCTCCTCTGCACAACCCAAACTTTCCCTGTATTTAAACCCTCCCTGCATTTATTGCTCTGTGTTCAAACCCCAAGCAGATGTCACCACCTCCTCCCTTTTATCCTCACAAAAAAGTGTGTGTGAGACACTGAAAATTCTGTTCAGGACATTGCCCCATCCTGGAAAATTGTTACAAACAAAACTGAGGCAGATTTGTGGCATTTGTTGTTCTCCTCACTCCACTGAGAGCTTTCTGCTCATCTTTGTCCCCCAATGACAGAGATGGCAACGAAGCTACAAAGCAGGCTGAGTGCATTGTAACTAAAGCTAAAGGGTCCCAAATTAAATACGAGCACTGTACAATTTAATCTCTTTTCCTTTTCCCTACAACTCATAAAAAAAGTCTTAAATTGTGCTTCTGCAGCCTAAGACATCAGCAAATTCTCTAATTACCTTCCAGAACTATTGTTATTTCATGAAGGGACTCTCCATCCTCCGTGTCCTACAGCCGGAAAATTAAATTACCCTTTGCAGGCAACGTGCACAGGAGCCACGGGCACATTTCTGAGGAGACATTGGGATTTGGGGAAGGAATTCCTGGCTGGGAGGGTGGTGATGCCCTGGCACAGATACCCAGATTGGCTGTGGCTGCCCCTGGATCCCTGGCAGTGCCCAAGGCCAGGTAGGATCAGCCTGGGACAGTGGGAGGTGTCCGTGCTGTGGGTGGGATTTAATTCCAACCTGGTTTTGCTCCCCTCTGCTTTTTGATCATTGTTTATTTCCCTTCTAACTTCCCCAAACTCATTTATGTTGTTAATCACCCATCAAAGCCTGCCCTGACCATCCCTCACCCTCAAAGGAATTCTCCCTCCTCCAGGGTACATCATCAGCTCATGGTGACAATTCCCTCTTCCACCTCCTCTTTGAGTCTGCTCAACAAACAACAGCTAAAGGAGGCCTTAATTAATTAATTCATTAGTCTTATGAATTTACTGCACCATCCTCAGCATTCCCACCCCCTGCCCATGAGTATAACCACTTTTAATTGGGTGAAATCAGCATTATTTCAAACAGAAGTTTGGGGGAAACAGTCACAAACTCGCTGTTTGTGCGTCATCGCAAAGCTCGGCACAAAATTCCTTGATCAGATCCTTATAAATCCTCGTCGGTGCCGCCACAGATTCGCTGGGGGTTTGTGCTAATTCACGGCAGAGTCCTGTAATCCCTTGTCAGAAATGTGAAGGATTTCACCCAGCCTATTAACCTGCAGAATTACAGATTGCCGGGGAGTAAATCATCCCCCTTTTCCAGTCACAACCGACAAAAAGGGCGAGGGAAAAAATTACTCATTCATTTTTCTAATCCTTTAATTCTCGTCGATGTTCCTCTGGAAATTGATTTAAATTGATGAGTCACGGGGCACGATTGGTGGGAATTTTTTCAGGCTGAAGATGTTGCTGTCTGATGATGATCTCAGCATCCAGCCCTGTGCCTGCCACAGCTCATCCCTCTGCCAGCTCTGACACTCTGGAAATTCAGGATCCAGCTCCCGAGGCTGGCACAGCAAATGGGATTTCATTACATGGAGCCTGACCTGCCCTGACACTTATTTTTTCTGCTGCTCAGATGGATGAGAAGGGCAAGGCAGAGGCAGGAATTCACCTTGTGCGGGTGCCAGTGGCTCTGTGCTGGCCTCAGGGACACTCTGTGCCTGTCACACACTCCAGGGACAACCTGCAGCCCTGAGATCCCACAAAACTCCCCCCTGGGGAAGCCCCAGAACCCCACACAGAGCATCTCACCCGGCCCCAGGCTGACCCCACAAGTGAGCACCTGAAAGGGCTCAGCATTAGCCACAGAAGGAAAGCACTGCCCGACTCTCCATCCTCTGCTCTGTCAAAATAATCCCAGGAGATTTTATCCTGCTCTGGGTTATTGCTGCTCTGCTGTTCCCAAGAGATGCTTCCCTGATATAATTCACACAAGGATAAACAAAACTAACCCCCTGACTTGATCATAATGACTCTTTTCCTTGTTTTGTGACTAGAGAGGATCTGAATTTCAGCAAAAATGATGAAAAGCTACTGGCTTAGCCTGAAAAATCTCCCTCACAGAGCCAGGAGATCGTCACAAATAATTCAGTTGTCAGCACCAGATGAAGTTACCACCCTCTGCTGCTGGGAGTGGACTCAGCCCATGCAGCAGTGCCAACACACCAAAACCCACACTCAGCTCCAAAAGTGGTTTAAAAACCATCTCATCTGGCCAAATTCCACATTCAGTGTGGTTCTGTCCGTTTAACACAAGCAGAGCACACAATTCCGTGTGCTGGCCAGGATGGCCCTGGGGACGGTGGGCAGCAGGAAAAGGAGACAAATGCAGCCCCCACGAGCCCTGAGACAATCAGGGCATTTCTGATAGAGACAATCTGGCACTGCCCTGCAGGGGGGTTAAAATCCACATTCATATCACCCAAGTCTTTATTCCAGTTGTTGCTGGAATATTCAACCCCTGGCAGTCAGCGCTTGCCTGTGGCACCTCCGGGCACTGACCACGATTTTCTGGCTAAAACCCCAGGAGATTTTAAGCTCAGAATTTTTCCCTGAGTGTGCAAAACCCTTCCCTCAAGCCATGAACTTCCCACCACAGCCCCTGCCCCCATCAGCTGGAAATACAGCCTGTAATTACCCCCAGCAATAACTGCCTCCTGCAAGGGACTCTCTTCTAATTTTAGTTTGTCCCTGAGCTGAAAACCAATTCATTACCAGGTGGACAGGAGCAGTGAAATTCCAATTAAATGTGCAATAAATTTCATTTTATTCCTTCAGCACGACTTCCAGCAGAAGGAGCTGCCACAAGGCCTGGAGAGGCAGAGCAAGATGAACTTCAAGGTGGAAGGTCCCTACCAGACCTGGAAACGGCATCAGTAAATCAAACATGTGTGAGCAGATCTGCTCTGCTCTCAGTGAAACCAACAAACAGAGAAATCCCAGAGTCCTCAAGGGGCATCTCCGAGTCCTGCAGGCTGAGCCAGGCAAGCCCTGCTCCTGCTCAGCCATCCTGGCCATGGGTTTGGCCATCCCAGAGCAGACACGGGCTCATTTCTTCTGGAAAAGTCCTTCCAGCCCAGCCAGTCCAGGCTGTGCCTGATCCCCACCTTGTCCCCAGCCCAGAGCCCTGAGTGTCCCCAGCCCAGAGCCCTGAGTGTCCCCAGCCCAGGGCATTGAGTGTCCCCAGCCCAGAGCTCTGAGTGCCACCAGCCCAGAGCTCTGAGTGTCCCCAGTCCAGAGCTCTGAGTGTCCCCAGTCCAGAGCTCTGAGTGTCCCCAGTCCAGAGCTCTGAGTGTCCCCAGTCCAGAGCTCTGAGTGTCCCCAGTCCAGAGCTCTGAGTGTCCCCAGTCCAGAGCTCTGAGTGTCCCCAGTCCAGAGCTCTGAGTGTCCCCAGTCCAGAGCTCTGAGTGTCCCCAGTCCAGAGCTCTGAGTGTCCCCAGTCCAGAGCTCTGAGTGTCCCCAGTCCAGAGCTCTGAGTGTCCCCAGCCCAGAGCCCTGAGTGCCACCTCCAGCCCTTCCTGGGACACTCCAAAAATCCCTGACCAGCCTCCCCAGAGTGAGCTCCTTCCATGGATCATGGTGAGGAGCAGTTCACTGCCAGACAAGGCACAGAACTAAAATATAGGACACCAACCCAGCTGGAACACGAGAGGATCTGATGTGAAAACCACTGACAGCCTCAGCAGGAGGAGCTTTAGTGACTGTCCCAGAATATTCTTGTCCCCCTTCCTCCCCTTGACACAGTTTGGAGTGAGTCCTGCAGTTCCACAGGAGGGTTTTGCCCACAGCTGGTGTCCCCTTGTGTCCCTGGGGACACTTGGAGCTGCAGCCACTGGTGGCCCAGGAGAAGGACAGCTCCTTTCACAGGAACCTGGGCACGAAGGAACAGCAGCAGCGTTTGCACAGAGGGAGCCCTGGGGCAGCTCTGCAGCCCTCACAGCCTGCTGTGGGTGAAAGCTGCCAGGAATGTGTGTGTTTGTCACAAATCCTGCCCCAAACACAGCCTGGTCCAGCTCACTCTGCTCCCACAAACCCCTGGCTGCACTCACTGAAACCCAGGAGGAAGCCAAGCGCATATTGCCCAGCCCAGGTCCAACAAAGCTCCCACCCAGGAGCTCAGGGGAGGAATATTTCAATATTTTCTGAGCCCTGTGCATATTAATTCCCGTGGAAAGCAGGAGCCCTGAGAATAAGCAGAACTGACACTTGGATTGTGACACAGCAGAGCCCAGGACGTGTTACACAACAGCTCCTGTCAGCTCTCACTGCCCTGCCCTGCAGCCCCCACAGCCAGGGGAGAGCAGGCAGACAGCACCACCAGCCCTTCAACCCCTCCTCATTGACAACAATTAAATGAGTGACGTGGTCTGATATCAGCACAGCTCCTGGAGGAAACAGCCAGAGCACACTCCCCAGCACTCCTGATTCCCCAGCCTCTGATTTCATGGGGAAAGAGGAGATTGTGGAGTATCCAGTGCTGGAGTCACTTAGAGTGAAGTCACTCTGGAAAGAGACGAGTCACTTCTCCGTAACATTACTCCAAATCGATGAAGTTCTTCTCAAAAATGATCTTTCCCAACCGGATGGTCTGAATGATGTCTGCTCTGAGATGTGCTGAATGCAACACCCGAGTGCTTTGTGCATCTGATACCGCGGCTCTGAGATGTAACTCCAGCACAATATGGAAATCACAAACTTCCTGAGTGAAATTAAAATTGCCTGCCTTAAATCCTGCTCACAAAATCCTGGCAGCGTCGCAGAAAAATCGTTAAAATTGCTCCAGGATCCAGAGCCAGCTGGTAGGACCCAACCACCCATCCCTGAGCAGGGACAGAAATTCCCCTGGGGAAGAATCAGGTTTATCCAGAGGGGCTGAAAGGAGGCACAGCAAGAGAGCAGAAGGCAGAAAGAAGAGGGACAGGAAGAGAAACCCCAGTGCTGGACAGAGGTCCTGAACTTGTATTAATAAATACTATATATATATAAAAAATATATATATAAAATATAAATTATTATATATATATGATATATGATATATGATATATA
>VWZU01006801.1:40201-56213 GCA_013397095.1 Sterrhoptilus dennistouni
CTTAAAAAATTAAGAATTAAATAATAAAAATTTTCAAAAATTATAAATTAAAAACAAAATTTAGAAAATATAACATATAATATATAATATATAACATATAATATATAACATATAAATATATATATAATGTATATATAAATACAATATAATAAATAAAATCTGAATTTTATTTAGCAACAACAGAGCTGCCCCCAGAGCAGAGGACCCCCAGTCAGTCGCTGCCAGCAGGGAATTGCTGTTGCAAGGCAGCCCAGCCCCATTTAGCACTCAGCCCGCAGGAAGGATAATGCAAACAGACTTCATTGCTACAACTGACTGACTGGGAGGACACAATTCTCAATAAATCTAATATTTCCAAGTGCTCTTCCTGCCAAAGCAGCACTTTGGATTTGTGTCGGTTACAGAAGTGAGCAATAATGCATTTTAGATCTAATAGTCTCTCCAGCAGAGGCACCTCGGAGTGCTTTGCCAACACTAAAGAACTACAGCACAGGGTAGGAGACACTCAGGGACAAATTGCTTCCCCCACAGTGAGGCAGTGCAGCTCCCCCCGGACTGAGGGAACAATTCCAACAATTCCAACGCCCACCTTCCCCAGGCATCAAAAACCACTGCCTTCAGAGGGGAACCTGTGCACAGAGCTTGGACTCCAGCAAACACAGGCACTCCTCAGGGAGCAGCCAGGAGCCTTGGATGACTCCGGGGATGCTGGGAGGGATTACAGCAAAGCCGGGGCTTTAAAAGCCTCTCTGGCTCTGTTGGTTTGCTCTGGAAATGTGAAGTCACCGGCTGGAGAGCTGTGAACCTTTCCCTGCTCCATCCACAGCAGGACAACAAAAGCATCAAAAGCACCAAGAGCTGCCAGGCTTCAGAGCTCTCCAGGGAGGGAGGATGTGCAGGAGTGGGACAGGGACAGGCAGACACCTCTCACACACAAATCCAGCCCTGTGGGGTCTGTCCTGGCTCTGAGAGCACAGAATGACTCCTCTAAAGCACAGCAGCTGAGCTGGCAGGACACAGCAGCCGCCAGATGTGACAGGGGCTGGGATGAGAATCCCACCCCAGGGAGGGAGGATGGCAGGGGATGTGCAGGAGTGAGCAGCAGCAGTGGGGACAGGGACAGGCAGACACCTCTCACACACAAATCCAGCCCCGTGGGGTCTGTCCTGACTCTGAGAGCACAGAATGACTCCTCTAAAGCACAGCAGCTGAGCTGGCAGGACACAGCAGCCCCAAATCTGCCAGGGGCTGGGATGAGAATCCCACCCCAGGGAGGGAGGATGGCAGGGGATGTGCAGGAGTGAGCAGCAGCAGTGGGGACAGGGACAGGCAGACACCTGTCACACACAAATCCAGCCCTGCTGAGAGCACAGAATGACTCCCTGAGAGCACAGAATGACTCCCCTAAAACACAGCAGCTGAGCTGGCAGGACACAGCAACCCTTGGGACTGCCAGGTGTGGCCCTGGTTCCACACCTGAGATGTTTTGTTTTCTGAAATTCCTTTCCCAGGGAATTTTCTGTAAACAGGAGAAATGTTTTTATAACTGTACCTTTGTTATCCATTCCTTTCCCTGGGAGGGACTTCTTGCTGTCCCTCTCCTCTGACCAATGTTAATAAAGAGCTTTTGCCTTTGTGTCACCAATCAGATTGGTCTGTGTAAAATAATACATAAAACAAACACATCCCAAAAATAAAAGAGTCGTTTTCAGCCTTCTAAAGCTCAGAGTCTGGGATGAGAATCCCAGCCCAGGGAGGGAGGGAAGGAGCCCAGTCCCACGAGCCCTCCCTGGCCCTCAGGATCCCAGGGAATGATGGATTGGGTGAATCTACGGCTGTTGCCTCAAGCACTCGGCAGCGGGGAGAGTTATGTGACACTTTATCATCAGTATGGATTCCACAGAGCCAGAAACTCGGCATGGCCAGAAAAAAATAATCTCCCATTCATCAGCAGTGCTCCAGGAGCCAGGGCAGGCATGAAGAGCACAATGATTTTTGATGTTCATTGACTCTCATGCAGCTCCTCAGTTCAAAGGAAGAATGGCTCCTTATTCTTTTTGATTTCTGGATCACAAACATCCCTCCTCACAAACTGTACCTGCCAGAGCTGCAGTTTGGCTTTGTCCCCTGCTCCACCTGACTTCCCTCTCATTTTTAAGAGTAACGGATTTTTATTTTTTTTTTTTTTAATCCATCTATAAAAATAATTTTGGCAGCAACATCTGACCAGAGCTGTTGGCTGCTTTTCCCTCACAGAAACTGCTGTGACTCTTTGTGCTCCTGCCAGAGCAGGACCAACACCTCAAACACCGATGTCAAACACTGTCACATCTTTATTTTTGGCACATCAGAGCTCTTATTCCTATTGCTGCCTCCAAAACCTTTGAGAAGCTTCAAAGCCAACAAAGCAATGATAACCTACATGGGTGATCAGCATTCTCCTAATGAAAGGCATCCCAAGATTGAGCCATAAAAGATGCAAAAATAAGTGTGTTCACACTGCAGGAGTTCTGATAACTAAATTTATTTCTTTTGCTTCTACGCTTATGTACTCCTGCCACTAATGACTGCAGGAGAGGAGGAAAGAGTGTTAACCTGAATGATTATACTCCCTGTGTTGCCTGGAGAAATGGAATGAAGAAGTTTAGGGGAATTGCTGGATTGTTTTGGCTCCAAGCCATCGCAGGGCTGGGAGCCACACTGGTCCCTCCTTGGCGTGTCAGGGATGTCACCACAGCTGCTGTGGCTGCCTCCAATGGCAGGGAAACCCTGCTGGCTTTTGGGGACAAGATAAAATACCTTTGTAAAACGTCAGGTTCCACTGATGGGTGTGGGGGGCATTAAACCCTCACAATTAAATGGTGTATCCTGGTTTTTCTTTGTTGTCGTTCCACAGAAATACAAAATACAGGGGAAGCCGTGCCTGGTGCCAGAGGAGCTTGGTAAATACCGGCCTGAGAGAGTGGTGGTGCTTTGATCACTGCTCCCCTTATCAGCCCCCGGCTGGAATTACAGCCTAAGCTCCTTACTGGGAGCTTTTCACTGCCCTGCATTCTGCAAGAGCTGCCTCAGGTCTTACAGGAAGGTTTAATCTTCAGAGCACTGAGAAAGGCAGTGCCACTGTCCCTCTCCCTTCTGCTTCCCAAGGTGGAATCCTGGTGAATAAAGCAAATAAAGGGATCCTGAGGTGTGATCCTGGGGCAGACAGGCTCCCCAGGGTGAGCTGCAGGGAACGCTCACCCTGCCCCTGCCCCATGGCAGCAGGTGACAACCCACTGCAGGAATTAGCCCTGAACTGGCACACTCCTCCCCTGCAAGGTTCAGGTGGGGTCAGAGCCCTCTCCAGCCTCCAGTGACGAGCCTGAGCCCCCCAGAGCCTGAAAGTGCTGCTGGATTTATGTTAAATAACTCAGAGGTGAGGAGAGCCCTGTGTTGCACATCCTGAGCCCCTCAGAGCCTGCCAGTGCTGCTGGATTTATGTTAAATAACTCAGATTTGAGGAGAGCCCTGTGCTGCACATCCTGAGCCCCTCAGAGCCTGCCAGTGCTGCTGAATTTATATTAAATAACTCAGAGTTGAGGAGACACCTGTCCTGCACATTCTGAGCCCCTCAGAGCCTGCCAGTGCTGCTGAATTTACATTAAATAACTCAGAGCTGAGGGGTGGCCTGTCCTGCAGATCCTGAGCCCCTCAGAGCCTGCCAGTGCTGCTGGATTTATATTAAATAATGCACTGCTGAGGGGTGGCCTGTCCTGCACATCCTGAGCCCCTCAGAGCCTGCCAGTGCTGCTGAATTTATATTAAATAACTCAGAGTTGAGGAGACACCTGTCCTGCACATTCTGAGCCCCTCAGAGCCTGCCAGTGCTGCTGAATTTACATTAAATAACTCAGAGCTGAGGGGTGGCCTGTCCTGCAGATCCTGAGCCCCTCAGAGCCTGCCAGTGCTGCTGGGTTTATATTAAATAACTCAGAGTTGAGGAGACACCTGTCCTGCACATCCTGAGCCCCTCAGAGCCTGCCAGTGCTGCTGGATTTATGTTAAATAACTCAGAGGTGAGGAGTGGCCTGTGCTGCACACCCCAAACACATCCTGAGCCCCTCAGAGCCTGCCAGTGCTGCTGAATTTACATTCAATAACCCAGAGCAGAGGGAAGAGCTGGGGACAGGCTGGTTGTGCAGCCCAGACAGGGAAGTTTGCAGCCAGTCCCACTAATTAGATAATCCATTAGAAGGAGGGCACTATTTCACTCCTGACACTCTATTTTCCCTCTCCACAGCCACATTTCCCTCCGTGCCCAGCATCACTCAGCACGGTGAAGGGCAATTTGATGCCAAGGAAATCAGGAGTGAGAGAGAGGCACATAAAGCACCAAGAGGAGCATTAGAGACTATTTCTTAATATTGCCTTCCTTTTTATCTCGCCAATGACATTAGCTTGGGCAGGCAGAGGGCTCCATAAAACGTCTAATAAACAATTAGGAGCACCAAAGCCTCTCTCAGCCATTTGTCTGGGGTTCTGTGCTGGGTGGCTCCAGCAATGTGTCTGTGGAACTGTCCCAGGCTGCTCCAACCCTCATCCAGAAATTCCTGCCCAATATCTACATTAAATCTGACTTAAAAAACCTGTGTTAGGGGCTGAACAGCGACCTCAATCCATTTATTAATTTAACTGGATTCTTCAGGCTCCACGTACACAGGACTCACTCCAGTGAACAGTTACATAAGGAAAATAAATCCAGACACAAACTGCCCACACATGTAAAGAACCTCTCGAAATCACCTGGGAAGAGCCTTAATTACAACAGTGCTTGAGAAATACGTTTAAAGACAGAATTATATCTAAAATTAGTATTTTTCTTGGTGTTTCTGACCAGGCAAGAGAAGCCCCTCAGCACAAGGGATGGACAGCACAGTGCCCAGCACTGGTGATGTTCAATCCTCAGCCCAGGCAAGCTCCATCCCTGGTGAAAATGTAACAGCACCATGAAGGCAGAGCCAGGGGACACAGCACCGAGCTTTGGAGCTCAGAGAAAGGGCAAAACAACTGCACTCCCAGAATTTAATTGCACCGTGAGGAGTTCAGTGTGTTCCCAAGGCTGGGAGCTGGATGGAGTTTGTGTTAAGTGCAGAAATGGGGAGTGCTGGGGCAGACTCCTGCCTTTATCTCCAAGGGGAGAGCACCCAGAGTTTGCTGTGCCCCTGGAGCCAGCACTGGGCTCTGCCAAACCCTGCTGGAAACAGCTCAGGGGAGGACACCCATCCCCAAACGCCACAAGAGCAAACCAGACATCCCTGCAGAGCAGGATCTGCACCCACCCCCCTGTAAATCCCACCCAACCTTCAGTTGTTCCCTGCCAACTGCTCCCAGATCCAGCCCCACAACCGCCCAGCCCCACAGAGGAGCTGCTCCCCTGGTGAGAGCCAGGGGTGACTTTCTGCAGGGTATCTCAATGACTGAGTACACAAAAGCAGCTCAAATCCAATTATGATCCACTTGGATCCCCGCCAGCCTGCAGATGAAGTTGCCAAATTACTTTCCATTAACTTTTATGTTCCCCACAGCCATCCAGCCTTCCCCCCCCAGCTCAGCCCTCTGCCAGTAAGTGTTTAATTGCCAGCCTTCCTTTCCCTCAGCTCTCTGGGGGTGGCCCTGCACCCCTCTTCTGTCCCCTGGGTGCCACAGCAAGGCCAGCACCTAATGCAAAAGGCTGGACTCAAAAAATCCACCTCAGTCTAAAAATATCCTTTCCCTCAGCTCTCAGAGCCCCGAAGGGAGCAGCTTCAGACCCAGAAATGCTGGATGCCTGTAAACCCATGGGCAAAGCTGCAGAGCCATTAAAGGAAAAGCTTTTCTTTCCTGCAGACACCGTCCTTGGGAGGTTTTGGGACTGAAATGGATAAATCCCTCCAGACCTTCCCACCTGAGTTACTCAGTGATTGCAGCAACTTCTCCTTGCAGCTCCACTCTTTCCTTGCATCCCACTAAGGATGAGGATTTCCCAATGAGGAAATCCCTTGCATTTCCTCATTTAGGACACATCAGTGCACGTTTTCCCTTATGGGACGTCCAGCTGGGTGCACTTTTATCACTGTAGTGAGATCCAGTATCAACCTTGTCGAGGATATTAAAAAAAAAAAAAAAGAAAAAAAAAAAAAGGCAAGAAAGATGCAGGAGAGTGGTGAAAAATGTGAGAGGCTTCCAGCTCAGGCACTAAGGAAATTTAAGTGCTCTGATGTCAAATCATCGCCGTTTCCGTAAGCAGGAGGCTGGCAGCTGATGGATGAGGATGCACAAGCATCTCTATTCCGCAGGCAGGAGAGGGACTGAGGCTGAAATATCACCGTGCTCCGTGTGACAGTCTCACTTAAAGTCACTGGCTTTGGCAGGACTTTCCTCCCGTTATAAATGTCTATTATACAGTTGGCTTTTCACAAGATGTGTGCTGTATGATTCATAACCTTGTGGTAAGGATATAGGATATAATTTTTTTTATTTCTGCTGTTAGTAAAGAAAATTAGGCATAGTGGTAGTAGTTGATATAAGTCTGCTTAAATTTAAAGTCTGTTTGGTGGGGACAACGCCCAGTGAACATGTAAAGAAGACTCTGCTATTGATACACCAACTATCAGCATCTCCCACCTGAAGAAAGTCTGGCCCAAGGCCCAGCTGGAGGTGATAATGGAGACACAGCCCAGAAACACAAATGCTCTAAAAAGGCAAACCCAAGGAGGGGCCATGCAAAACAGTTCCTGGAATGTGGAAACTCGTTTATGGGAAAATATGAATATTCATCAAACTGATGCAATAGAAAGAATGTTTCTGATATAGCAGAGTGTGGACTTGGCTGAATGTCAAGTCACCCGGTCATACTTTGCTTTTTTATCTCCTAATTGTCTTGATTTTTTTATTAAACATATTTCTTAAAATTCACCAAAAAGTGAACCTCGTTTTTCACACTCTGGAGGCCACAGAAATTCGGTTATTCAGCCTCTCAGTCATTCTGCCGGGCTGATTAATTAGCCTTCCTCAGCAAAAACATCTGAGAAACAAAGATCTGACCCCTGATTTATTCATTCTGGGCAGAGTGAGCCACCCCTGTGTTGGCACTTGTGCCTCAGTTAAGAGCTCTCCACACCAGGAAGAGGAGGGCAGGTCCATGAACACTGAAATCAGGAGAATCCTGCTGCTGGGCACTGCAGAAATGCGGCAAAGAAAAAGGTTCCACCGTGTAATTTCTGTCCCATTAAAATCAGCCTTTTCCCCCTTGGGGGTCACTTCAATCCCAGCATTAGTTGCACATTTCCAACACACAAAAAAGCGCCTGTTGAAATCCACAACTCCATTAGCACACCCTCATTTACCTGGAAATTTTCTGCCCGCAGGGGGAGAGGACTCAGGGTGCAGATAATACTGGGAATCTATAAATACCACTCAGAAATATCCTCTTTGATAACATCAGGCCAGATTTCACAAGTTATTTACTCCGAGCAGCAGCGAACTCTACAAAATAATCCTGCCAACTGCTCCAGGATTTCTTCTAACACCGGTGGATGGTGGTGGGGAGGTCACAGGGGTTTGTCATCACCACTTGTGCCCCTTTTTTACCCAAAACCAGCCTGGCACACACAGCCCGGGGGGGTTTGGGCTCTGCCTTCCCACCAGGAGGTTCCCGAGTGATTCCACAGGAATTATACAAGAATTTGGCTCTTCAGAAACAACCTCGGGCATCAAACCCAGAGGCTGCTCCAGCACAGGGGATGGAAAATCCCTTCCCTGTTTCCCTATCAAAGGCCAGGGCTGTGGAGGAGACAGATGTGCTGCTGGCACTGAGCTCACCACACCCTCCTGCTGGGGCAAAAACATCTTTTATTCCAGAGTCATGGAATGTTTCAGGTTGGAAAAGCCCCTCGAGATCACTGAGTGCAGTTATTACCTCAGCACTGCCCAGGGCACCCCTGCCCCGTGTCCCCCAAGTGCCACATCCACAGGGCTCTGAGATCCCTCTGGGGATGGGGACTCCACCACTGCCTCGCGTCCCCAAGTGTCACATCCCCCACAAGGATGGGGACTCCACCACTGCCCTGTGTCCCCAAGTGTCACGTCACCACAGTTCTGAAATCCCTCCAGGGATGGGGACTCCACCACTGCCCTGTGTCCCCAAGTGTCACAGCACCACAGTTCTGAAATCCCTCCAGGGATGGGGACTCTGTCCCTGCCCTGGGGATCTACTCACTGCCCCAGAGTCCCCCCCAATGACAGAACCCAGGAGACATCCCCTGATGCAGCACAGCAGTCTAAAAGTGTCCATGGCCATTAAACCCCAACCCCAGAGCTGGGGAGGAGCAGTAACCCAGATTCTGCCTCTCGGGAGGGCTGAGATTTGCAGCATTCCCTTGGNTGTCCCATCACCACAGTTCTGAAATCCCTCCAGGGATGGGGACTCTGTCCCTGCCCTGGGGATCTACTCACTGCCCCAGAGTCCCCCCCAATGACAGAACCCAGGAGACATCCCCTGATGCAGCACAGCAGTCTAAAAGTGTCCATGGCCATTAAACCCCAACCCCAGAGCTAGGGAGGAGCAGTAACCCAGATTCTGCCTCTCGGGAGGGCTGAGATTTGCAGCATTCCCTTGGATTTCATTTCCAGCACTGCCCGAAATAACAGCTCATCCAGGGAGGATGCTCCTGGCAGGAATTCCAGGTCAGGTACAGCAAGGAAGGGAAGGACAAACCCCTGCTCCAAATCCAGGCCTTCCCTGCTCAAACTCATCTCAGGGATGAACTCCCCAATTCGGGACCACAGCAGCCCCTTCAGGGAGGCACACAAACCTCAGTGGGGTCCTGCTCCCAAATCCCAACTCCTCCAGGATCTGCCATCCATAATTACGGGGACAATTTCTCCTCTGCTTTGATGTTGCTGTTCTTGTCAAAAGAGCAGAGGGTGGAGTTGGCTCTCTGTTGTTTGTGCTTGAGAAAGGCTCATTATAACGTGCTCAGGGACGTGGATGTTTTAAGGGTCTTTTCAAGTTTGTTGGTTTGTTTTTTTTTTCCTGTTTTTCAGATTAATTTACTTGAAGGATCATCAGGGGACCAACCCACATGTGCATTTTGTGCTGTGTAGTTTGGTTTTGAACCGAAAGTAGGATTTTAAACGAGACTGAGTGGGTTTTTGTGCTGAGCCACATGAACAGAGGCAGGAGGCGAGGGCTGGATCCCAACTCAACCAATTACCACTGGGACCATGGAATATCCTCAGTGGGAAGGGACCCACCAGGATCATCCAGTGCAGCTCCTGAACATGCACAGACACCCCAAATCCCACCCTGGGCACCCCTGGCAGTGCTATCCAAAGGCTCCTGGAGCTCTGGAATGTTCCCATTCCCTGGGGAGCCTGGGCAGTGCCCAGAACCCTCTGGGGGAAGAACCTTTCCCTAAAATCCAACCTAACCCTGCCCTGGCCCAGCTCCAGGCAGTCCCTGGGTGCTGTCCCTGTCCCAGAACAGAAATAGGAGCTGCAGCTCCTGATGAATGTCCCCTCAGTCCCCTCTCTCCAGCCAGGTGCCCTCAGCCCCCCCTCACCTCCAGACCCCTCCCCATCTCTGTGACTTCCTCTGCCACTCTCCAATGGCTTTAACGTCCTTTTTTAAACAAAGCTGCCCCCAGGAGTGGGGCTGGGGCCACGCCAGTGCAGAGCAGAGTGGGACAGCCCCTCCTTGGATGCTGTTCCTAATCCCCCAGGAGGACAGGGGTGTCCCTTGGCTGTCCCACTGCTCCCTCCTGTCCCACCTGGCACAACCAGGACCCTCCAGTCCTTGCTGTGCACACACAGGGGGACCCCAGCCTGGCCTGGGGCATTCTCTGGGACACCAGAGGGGCAGG
This sequence comes from Sterrhoptilus dennistouni, assembly GCA_013397095.1. Taxonomy (NCBI): domain Eukaryota; kingdom Metazoa; phylum Chordata; class Aves; order Passeriformes; family Zosteropidae; genus Sterrhoptilus; species Sterrhoptilus dennistouni. The sequence goes on from VWZU01006801.1 coordinate 50,083, forward strand.
GCAAGCTGAGCTGAACTGGAGCCACGAGTGTTCCCCGATCCCAGGAGTGGCTCCAGCTCAGTTCAGTGATATCAGCACAGTGGGATGCTGATAAGAGAGGATCCTGTGCAGGCAGGGCTGGGGCAGGGCCAGGGCTGCTCAGCTGCTGCCAGAACGAGCACAGCTGCACACACAGATCACTGGGGCTGTGCTGGGAGCTGGGGAGGCCCTTCAGGACGTTCTGGAGAAATAAACACCGCATTAGGGACAACGCTGACCTATATTCCCTCCTCGTGGAGCTGCTCCAGAGCTTTTCCAAGCTCCCTGGCAGAGGGAAAAGGGAAAAGCACCGTGCAGAACCAGCCCTCCAAGGTGGAGAGCACGAGGAGCTGCTGCAGGCTCAGGAGCTGATTTGCAAGAATTCACAGGAAGGTTTAACAGCTCTTTTATCTTTGGCTCCCTTCTGGTGTTATTTCAACATTGATTTGCATAGTCAATATAAAACTCTTTACATCTAAACTGCCTGCAAGGATGACACCATCAATCCTCAGCTCTATTCACAAAATTTATTATTTGTTTCAATTTAAGAGAGATCATTGCCGGATTACACAGTTGCTGATGAGGATTTATATTTACATTTACAGCAAGCAAAATACATGTCTTCATTTTTTTTTCTCTTTTTTTTTTTTTTTTCCCTTTCCTTAAGTCATCTCCACCGCTGTGAAAGAGGGAACCAAAATAAAATCAGTGTGCACAGTCTCCTGAATGCCTGCAGATCCTGTTCTGCCTTCAGACAATATTGCAAATTAGTCAGCATCTGTATCCCAGCAGAGCAGGAGGCAGAATTAAAGGGTATTAACTGAGAGAGCCTTAATCTGACGTGGCCGTGAAACGGGATGCTCAGATGTGATGGAAAACAGGGATGCAAAAGGCCCTCGGTGACATCCGTGACATCACATCAGACACCCCAAATCCACCCCACACAGAACACGAGAGCAGCAGCTCCCAGCCATGGACTCACCCCCACACAGCTGGCAGGGTGTCACAGTCAGGGACATGAAAACAGCCACGCTCACCCATCAGGTGAAAAGAAACTGGTTTATTATGACTTAGGGTTTATAGAATATTTGAGATTTAGTCAAAGATTGGTCAGTGAGAGGAACACCTCTCTGACCCCAGTGGTCAATTCTGAAGTCCATCACTGAGAGGAATGAAAACAATATAGATTGTTTTGAAAGACTCCAAAATAAAAAAAAAAAGATGTAAACAATCATCAGAAAGCTTAGTATTATAGCAATAGCAGGGCATGGAGGGATTAATGGGTAGGGGAACCCAGTTCCAGCAGATATCACACTTAGCCAGCCTGACCTGTTGAGCAGCACCAAGCCTGTGATGCAGCAGATTTCACCAAACAAAGCTCTTAACACAAATCTCATGGGATTTAGGGAAAAAAAAAAAAAAAAAAGCCCACAAAATAACAGGGATGCATCACCAAACCAGCTGAACTCTGCTTTCCCACGTAACCGAGGAGAGAAAATAACTGAGCTGTGATAATATTCTACAGCACCCACAGAAGTTCATAAAAGTTACAGCTTCTCTGAAATAAAAGGAGTTTGAGTGTGAAACGACCTGAACAGAAGCTGAGAGTGGTGAGTTCTGCCTTGGAAGAAAATAAAGCAGAATTGTTTTCCAGGACAGCAGCAGGAGGAAAGCTCCATCCCCAGCGCTCCCCGTGGGCAGGTGCAGCTCCTTGGAGCCCCGGCGTGATCACAGCAGGAACCTCCTGGACCTGCCAACACCTGCTCTGCCCCCCTCCCACTGCAGGGACAGGCAAAAACATCCACCCCAAGAACAGCCACGTGAGAACTGAGGTTATCTGAACTAATGTGCGAAGCAGAAAATGTGCAAACGCAGCCCAAACCGCTAAAGCTGCACAGCGAGCTGCTCCCAAAGCTCCCAAAGCTCCAGCCTGGATCCACCTGAGCCTGACACGGGGCCAGTGGGGAGCAAAGTTCAGTTCATTCTTCCGAATTATCACCTCCAGAAATAACAGACCCTCTAACAACTGACCCATGACCCGAACAATCAGCACAGGATTGACAGAGATGGAGGCAGCTCTCTCTCATCAAACCTGCCCAAAGCAGGACGAGCCCTGGCCTCTGGCTGGAGCTCTTGGAGAAGTGACTCCTGCTCCAAAGTGTCCTCACTCACCTGCTTTGTCTTTTTTCCCCCCCTTGTATTTTTTTCTTCCAGTTACCTGCAGTTATTAGAAGTGTCTGATAAACGAAGAGCCCTGGCACAGCTGTGGCTGCCCCTGGATCCCTGGAATGCCCCAGGGCCAGGTAGGACATTGGGACAGTGAGAGGTGTCCCTGCCATGGCAGAGGTGACACTGGGTGGGATTTAATTCCACCCCAAACCCTTCTGTGCCTCAGAACCACTGAGAACGGGTGTTTATCCCAAAAAGTGCAACTCTGCAGCTCCCAGAGATCAGCTCCCACTGCCCCTGTTCTGTTCCTGCAGCAGACAGTAGTGAGTAAGAGCCCAAGCCCAGCAGAGGGTTTTGACATTTCCTGGTTTCACCTTTGTTTACATCAAACCTTCAGCCTGGTATCAACTCACTGACTCCAGGCAAGGAGCAACCCAACCCTACAAACATCTCCCCCCTCGGTACCTGCCCCAGGATTGCTCAGATCCAAGGCGGGGATACAGATCCCAGCTGAGGAACATCTGACCTCTTACTCACTCCCAGACAGATCTGCCCAAGGCAGCTTCGGTGCAGAGTCACAGCAAGCTACTAATGCAAAGATAAAGACCACAATACTCAAGTCAGGCAGAGGAAAATTCCAGCCACGGAGGTCCAGCCCCCTTCCTTTGTGCAATGTGAAGTCTGAGTCTGCATCCTGCTCCGTGCCAAGTCTGTGCTGCTGCCACTGGAGCCACCTGGACCTCGCAGCCACATCTTCTGGGAAGCCCAGGCTGCTGCATTATTAATGCCTGGACAGTAAAAACAACGCTTTATTTGCCTTCCCTTTATTTGTCCATTTGCTGTTGTTTTGTACCCACTTGTCTGGGGGGGTGCCTTTTTAGCTGAGGTGCCCCAGGAGCTGCAGAGCCCCTGGCAGGGTGAGAACGATGGTCTGGCCCAGCCAATGCCCCTGTCCCAGCAGTGTCCCTGTGGACTGTGAGGGGCTCAGTGTCCCCTGGGACTGGCAGGGATTACTCAGAGATGAGTCAGACACCAAAGCAGTGGCTCTGGGCTCAGGCAGCCTTTGTGCAGCCCAGCCCAGCCCTGCCTGAGCTGCTGCCAAGGGGCCACATCTGCCCCAGGCTCCCCCAGCGCTGCAGCTGCAGGTGCTGATTGTTATCTGGGCACAAAGAACACCAAAAACCACACAGACTACGTGAGCAGGGCTGCCGGCCCAGGGCTGTGCCAGGAGCCCGTGGAGCCACATTCCCTGAGCAGCCACAGATACAGACGGTAGGGATGGATGGGATTTTGGGCAGGAATTGTTCCCTGGGAAGATGGGCAGGCCCTGGCACAGGATCCCTGGCAGTGCCCAAGGCCAGGTTGGATCTACCTGAGACAGTGGGAGTTGTTCCTGCCATGGTAGGGGTGGCACTGCAGTGGCCTTAAGGTCCCTCCCAACCCAACCCATTCCGTGATTTGGACAGGATTATGAACCAGACCTCCCTCACTCTCTACAACTCCTATAGGATATTCCAGCACAGCTGCTTCCCCCAAGCTTCCCAAATCTCCCGTGGCTTCCCGAGGCTCCCGTGGGTCACACAGGTGGAGAAGGAGCAGCCCAGCACAGCTGGGATGAGTGCCCAGCCCTGCTCCAGGGAGGGAGAGCAGCATCCCTGCTTTGCATATCTGCTAAACCAGATTAAATACTGCTTAGTCACTTCCAGCAGCCATGGGAGAAGTGACCCAGAAATTAGCTGGGAAACATGACACGTATTCATCGGGGCTTCTGCTGCCAGACATGGGTGAAGCAGCCACCAGGGAAGAAAAAAAAAGAGATTAATTTCTTCCTCCGTCGCTCTCCTTCACCTCCGAACATGAGTTTCTTTCACAATGTAAGATAGTAGAACTTGTTTTGCAAAATTAAACACGCACAGGCATAACAGCAATTCTTCTGTTGTGGTCCTGGAGTGACCAAAACCATCCAGGACTTGCCCACATGGCAAAAACTCAAATCCTAATTCAGTCAATTAAGGAGTGAAACCTCCTCAGTTCAGCCTTTTATGTAAGCACTCACTCAGGATAAGGCTGGATCAGGCTTAATCCATTTCCAGAGTGAGCAAAACTCGACCAAACCTCAGTCAGTTCTCCTACACAGAGCCAGTGCAGTTTAATAATGTCACCCAGGATTAATTATTACCTTTTAATTGTGTTTTAGCCCAAGCCCATCCCCTGGAACAGGCCACAGCCATGCCCAAGAACATGCAACAGTGAAGGGTTATTTCATTTTCATGCAAGGAGTCACCAACTCAGCCAAGACCCAAAAAAAAACCCCTGGAGCATGCAAGTCAGTTCATTTCAACATTTCTTCACTCAGTTACATTTCCAGACAGAAAGACCCAGTAGGAGCATATTTAATCTGAGCAGCATCTTGTGATGATTTATGTTAATTGATATTTAATGGGGTAATTTTAGCCTGGTGCCATTAGCTTTGAAACCTGAGAGATTAGAAAGATCTTACAGTGGAGCTTCTCGTGCGCAGAGAAAATTGTCAAGGCAGAAATGCTGAAGCCTCTAGAAAACGTTCAGCCAGGTCTTCTGCCAAGTGGATGAACAGAGATCCTTGAGAGGCAACATTTTGGGAGTTCCTCCTCCTTGCACTGATGGGGAGATGGGGTGAGGAGAGAGTGGCACAAAGATGGGAAAGGGAGGGAAAACTGAGCACGGAAATGGAAACCCAGGGGGTGCAGGGAGAGTGAGCTCATCACATCCCAGCAGGGGAACTGCCATGAGAGGCACAGAACCACAGAAACCCGAGAAACAAACCAACCTGCAAACACTGGAATTGCATTTTTAACACTCTCTTCTCCCCCAGAGCAAGACAAACCAGTGAATCAGATGTTACAGGTCCTTCCAGAGCTTCCCACACAGCACAACAACCCCTGGACAGTGATTCGCTTCACATTATCTTGGGTTTCTTAACAATCTCCTGCTGATAACGACTCCACTTTCACATTATTTTGAAACCACACCTTTCAGTGCCAGCTCAGAGCCAGCCTGAGGCCCGTTTTCCTGCTGTGCAGGCGCTCTGGGGCTGGAGCAGCCCATCCAAAGGCTTTGCTCCTTCCTCCAGGAAAAGGGAGCTCACTGGAATCTTTTCCCCCTCATTTCCCCTTCTCTGTGTCAGGATCACTTCAGTCTTTTGTAGTGCATAATGACAAACCCTTCCCTCCCCTTCTCCCCTAACAGGGCTGGTTATTTAAAACACTTTTAAGTATATTCCTTTGATTTGTACATTAATATTCTCCAGGCAGGGGGGAAAAAATAGGACAGGAAGAGGACTTGCTGTACTGCAGGCTGCTCTGGCTGTTTACTGCTCATTGTTTGCCCCCTGGGTGTGAGGAGGGCACACAGACCCCTCTGGGGGCACCTGGCAGGGCTTTCCCCACAGGACACATCCCTCAAACTTGGGTTTCACTGGCAGCATCTCCTGGAGCTGCACAACTGATCCCAGCAGAATCCCCTGGGATGCAGCCCCAGCTCCAGCCCCAAAGGCAGGGACAGAGGATGGCAGGGGGAGGCACAGGAGGTGGGAGCAGCCCCTGGCAGCACCAGCTCTGCCTGGGTGGAACAGAACTAGAGCCACACTGGGATAATTCATTGCTGAGGGCAATGGAGCTGAAGGGTTCCCTTAGGGCAGCCCAGCCAAAAGCCTGGGGGGCACAGGGCTGGACACAGGGCTGGGCACAGGGCTGGACACAGGGCTGGACAGAGGGCACAGGGCTGGACACAGGGCACAGGGCACAGGGCTGGACACAGGGCTGGGCACAGGGCTGGACACAGGGCTGGACAGAGGGCACAGGGCTGGACACAGGGCACAGGGCACAGGGCTGGACACAGGGCTGGGCACAGGGCTGGACACAGGGCTGGACAGAGGGCACAGGGCTGGACACAGGGCACAGGGC
>VWZU01006801.1:88871-100923 GCA_013397095.1 Sterrhoptilus dennistouni
AAAAAAAAAAAAAAAAGGCATTTTGGAGAAGAGAGGAACAAGTAAAAGACAGGCAAACCCTCGAGAGCACTTAGGGAGGAAAAAACCCTCTTGTGTTGCTGCTGGTGGTTCCTGCTCAACTTTTCCATTTTCCTCCAGCCCAGGGGTTACCTGAGGCAGCTCCCAGCAATTCCAGAGGGCAGAGCCTGCCCAGCCTTGGCTCTGGGGGGCCCCAGGAGCCTCCAGGAGCTTTTAGTGCTCCCAACCAAGGCGTGAATCCTAAACAGGAATTCAAATCCAACCCTGTAAATCACCAGCTTCCCATCTGAGAATGGGCAGGGCTGGGATATGCCGAGTTAATGTTTGAAATCAGAGTAACCACTGGCAAAACACAGCACATTTCCTTTCTCCTCACTGCCAGGGAGTAGAATTTTCCTTTCCGAAATGGAAATTTTTTACCATTACTTTATGTCTTTCTCTGTTATTATGAGGCAAAAGTTATGAAGGCGTTTCAAACACGAATTACTTGAAACCTGCTTAATTCCCACCAGAACTGGGCTGGAATTCTCTAGATTGGAGTGGCTTGGAGCTCATTTTCCATTCCTACGCCAATGAAATTCGTGGATTCCTTCATATCTGAGGAACATTTAAGGCTGAGCTCGATGTCCTTGGAGGTCTTTTCCAACTGCGATCAGAGTCTGAGAAATCAGAAGGGGAAAATGACAATTAGTGCACTCCCTGAGGGAGGCAGACCCCTTCCAGCTCCTCTTGTGCTCCAGGGCTCCACATTGGGTCTCTTTTTACTCAGTCCCTTCTCCTGGTGATTTTCCTGCGTGCTGGGAATGCTCCAGAGCCCAGACACAGCAGGAGTGTGGGACTGGAGCCTGGGGAGGATGGAAATGAAGAAGGATTATCACCTTCTGTGATATTTACAAAGAAAGGAACAACCTGCACCTTCTCTTGGAGAGGGGAGGCCTCCAGAGAAGGAGGAGCAGCAAACCCTGGAGAATCTTGGCCCGCCAAGAGCCAGACCAGGCAAGTGTAACATCTGTGTTATTTAAAATTATTTAATTGACAATGAGTGTGCAATCCAAGGCTTCAATATAACCAAAAACCCCACTCGAGCCGAATTGCTGTGACATGATTATTTTGCTGATTAATCCCCAAAGTCCGCTTTAACCAAAGTCCACTTTAAAGGGCACAGCCAAAGGCTTCAGGACAATGCTCTTATTTTTACTGTGTCACATCACAGTTTTCATTTACAGGCACAGCTCTTGTTAAAGACCTGCAATTTCATCTTCAGTTCACCCTGTGGGAAGCCTTTGCCTCGTCCCAAAACTCTCGCTCAAGAAAAGCTCTCACCGAAATCTTGCAACCAACAATAAAAAACAATCTCCCTGAAACCAGCCTGGATTTGGGGCATTTCCATCAATCCAGCTCCTGCTGACGCTGAGCTCGGGCTGGTAAATGATTTCTCACTTTCGTGCTCGCCCTGGAAAGGCACGAAATCCTCACACTGGGGCACTGCTGGAAGCAAAAGCAGGAAAGCTGCAAAGCTCCTGGGTCAGGCAGGGAGGATTTTGCCCTAAATGTCCCCATTTCCATCATGTCCTTTGTATGTTAATCAAGTTTTCAGCCTCGGCTGGAGCTGCCCGTTGGGGGCTCCTGGTCCTCCACATCATCATCATCTGTTCTGGGGCCATTTGGTGTCTCCTGGGATGGGGGTTCAGCTCCAGGTTTTCCACCCTTTTCCTCTGTGGGACTCCAGGGAATGGTCTCGTTCCTTTGCTGCAGCATTTCCCCTCCCTCTCAGCAATAACAAACCCACTAATTCACATGGCTCCAAGACACAAGAACCATAGCAATAAAACTTGCAAATGGAGGGGAGAGAGAGGGAAGCATGTAAATATGATTCAAACCCGAGCTGAAGTTACTAAAATCCAATTGAGTGCAAATTTCTTTTCCTCCTTTTCCCCCTGGCTGATGTTTCCCCAAAGCTGCTGCCTGGAATTACGTGTGCACAGTCACCCTCCATTTCCATCAGCTGCATTTCCCACGTTGGAAAATCCCCACCACCTTCTGCTGCCCGTGGAGAAAATAATTTCACTGGTGAAGATTTTGTCCAGGTGAGATCTGAGTGACTGAGCAGCCAGGGACACCCCTGAAACTGGGAAAGGTTTGCAGGAGTGAGACCAAACAAATGCCTGACCCCTGTTTCAAAAGGATCTGAGCGGTTATAGAAGCTCAGCAAAGAGTTTGAGCAGTGGTAGCAACCAAAAAAAGGGTATGAATTGGGTTTGGAAAAGTCTGGAAGTGTCTCATCAGCCCAAACTTTCCTGCTGGAGTGTGAGAAATGGATTTGTAGAGAATCCTCCATTCCCCACACTGGAGCACCAAAGGGACAGGCAGGTGACCAAAGAGGTGACATCTGTGGGGTGGCACTGGTGGTGCTGAATTTGGTGAGGTTTGGTTGTTTCCAGGATTCCAGCCCTAGGGAACAAGAAGGATGGAGGTTAGAGGAAATATATTGTCTATTATTAGACAACAATAAGGTTGTCTGCTCCTTATTGCCCAGGAAATATGGATTGATGGCAAACACAGCTCCCCACTTGGATGGGCTTTTGGGGGGATGAGAGGGTTGACCATAAAGAGAGGATTGACCATAAATGTGGTGTGGAGCTCAGACCTTCCAGAAACCAAGTGCAAAATAATCTCAGATAACCAAGAAATTGCTGAGATCCTCAAAGATCATCCACCGTGGGGGTGGAGAGGACTTGGAATGGAATTCCCAGATTTGCTGTGGCTGCCCCTGGATCTCTGCAGTGCCCAAGGCCAGGGTGGATATTGGGGGACAGTGGGAGGTGTCCCTGCCCATGGAAGCCTTTAAGGTCCCTCCCAGCCCAGCCCATTCTGTGATCCCCCCTAGAGAACACACACAATAAATCAGATTTTTGAGCACTTCCATCTTCCCGGGGTCGTTTCCAGGGGCAGGGCTGTGGGTGCAGCCACATCAGCACCAGCCCTGAGCTCGAGGTGAAATGTGAAACCTCCTCTGTGCTCCACCAGGCCTCCTGCAAAACCAACCCTAACATTCAATATTTAGCAACACCGTCTGTCAGAGAGTTTGTCAAATAAAAACGACTCATGGCCGAGCTTAGATCTGGGAGCAGGATCACTCCCTTCCACATACAGCTGGTTTTCTTCAGCTGGAAAAACACAAATAGTTGTTTCCCCAGTGTTTCCAAAGGTGTCTGACAGCAGCCACGTTCCCAACCCATAGCCAAAGAAATAACTGCACTATTAATCTGGGACTGGCAGTAACTGCTGACATTTGAATTATGTTGCTGAAAGGTGTCTTTTTAGCAGCTGGTAAATAACGAGCCCCTAATTACAGATATGAATCTGGGGAGGTACGAATGCATTGCTGGAAGTGATGAAAATGTTTAATAAAATATGGCCCAGGAATGGGGGATGTGATGGTTGTCCCAGGAGATCTGAGCAACCAGAGTGCCATGGAATATCCAAATCCTTAAATACCCAAATCCTTCTGGGTGCTGCAGAGAAGAGGGTTTGTGATGTTCCCTGCTGATCAGCAGCAGACCTTTATTAATTTTGCTTCTCCGGTGAAGTTTGATGAAGATATGGTTTTCCTTTTGGGGCCTAGATTTGTCACCTCTGTGATTCAGACTTATATCATAGATCTCTAATCACAGAAATTGGAAAGAGATCAAAACTGGAGTATATATTTTTTTAATGTATTTTTTTTAAAATCACTTTTTAAAATGCTATCCCAAGCCAACTGTGTTTACAAAAGCCATGGCAGCTTGATCTGAAATGGCTTTATTTTATTTTGGTGCTTCACTTTCAGCTTTTTTGAATATTACATTTATTCATTATAACTTTCGTTATTTTTTGGCAGTGAATAAAGACAAATTCTTTTACTTAAGATTGGTTTTTCTGATTGTAGCCTCACCAAAATGCCCAGCAGAGCTTTTCTGGTGTCTTCCACATGCCTGAGACAAAGCTCACCCAAGTGCCTGCATGGAGGGTGTCTCTGGCTGTGGCCTTGGGGAATATCATGGAATGTTTTGGGATGAAAGGGACCCACAGGATCATCCAGTCCAGCTCCTGGCCCTACACAGACACCCCAAATCCCACCCTGGGCACCCCTGGCAGAGCTGTCCAAACTCTCCTGGAGCTCTGGCAGTGCCCATTCCCTGGGGAGAGAACCTTTCCCAAAAATACACCAAAATAACATGTACAGGTGTATATACAATAAATTGTAAATACTGACCTGGCTTGGGGAATGGTGAGTGACCTCTCTGACCACTGAGATCCAGCACAGCTCAGTCCAGGCTGGACTTCTGAACTCCTAATTGTAATTATCAGCCACAACTGTGATTTCAGCCCGGATCTCAATCCCACATCTACAGCTCCCCCTCAGCTGAGCCTGGAAGGAAAACTGCTCCAGGGAACGAGCAGGGAAGTTCATTCCCAAGCTGCCAGTGCAGTTCCTTTCTCCAGCACGACATTCATTAACTCTGCAGCACAACACCCAAATTACTCCTTTTTAGCTCCTGCAAAGATTTCCATGTCATGCTCGGGGTGGTTCCATCTCATTACTGCTGCTCCTTTCCTGCTCCATTATTGATGCACAGGCACTGCCCACCCCAGGGTTCATTAATAAGGCACGTTCTCAAATCCGTGTGTTCTCCTGGAAGGGAGGGATCTCTGCCACAACATCTGCCTGTGTAAAAATTACAAATTACAAATTACAGTAATGAGACTCCGCTCATCCCATCCCAGCCATGGCATGGCAGGGACACTTCCCACTGTCCCAGGCTGCTCCAAGCCCCAATGTCCAACTTGGGCATTCCAGGGATCCAGAAAATCTGTGCCAGGCCCTCACCATCCTCAAATCACCCATCCCACCGCCCCCAAATCCCAGGAATCTCCTCAGTGCAGACCTTACTGAGGCCAAAACTGACCTGGTGATGAAGATCATTGAGCATTTTCTGCTGACCATCACCAACCTCCCTCAGCCCTCTGCCCAAACCACCCCCACCAGCCAGGCTGAAACCCAAACAGGGACCAAACCCTCATCCAGACCCTTCTCTGGGCAGGGCACTGCTGAAATCAAACCAAAACCAGGGGGTTTAGGGAGAAACTTGTGCAGGAGAGGAAGGACTGGGCTGCAGAGGCTGGAGCTGGCGTGCAAGGCTGAATTAATAGCTTAATGCAATTCACTTCTTACTGGTTGCCTGGAAACTAACTTCGGGGGGGAAAAAATAAAAAAAAGGGAAAAGCACAAACCGTAATGGGTGTAGAGGGCTTAATAGGGAATTATTGATGCCACCAGCCTGTCTGACAGTGTGATGGATTCCTAACGAAATCACTCGGAATGCTCCTTTGCAATTCTGGGTTCTCCTCAACGCCGAGGGAAGGCAGAGGGAATATTCGGTGGTGTTGGGGTTAGTGATGGGCTTAGGTCCAAGGGAAAGGAGGGGAAATATTCAGTGCTGCTGGGGTTAAATGATGGGCTTAGGTCCGAGGGAAAGGAGGGGAAATATTCCATGGTGTTGGGGTTAATGATGGGCTTAGGACAAAGCAAAGGAAAGGAAATATTCGGTGCTGCTGGAGTTAATGATGGGCTCAGGTCCGAAGGAAAGGAAAGGAAATATTCGGTGGTGATGAGGTTAATGCCTGGCTCAGGTCCGAGGGAAAGGAGAGAAAATATTTGGAGCTGCTGGTGTTGATGCCGGCCTTAGGACCGAGGGAAAGGAGAGGAAATATTCAATGGTGCGGGGGTTGATGATGGGCTCAGGTCCGAGGCAAAGAAAAGGAAATATTCGGTGGTGCCGGGGTTGATGCCTGGCTCAGGTCCGGGCCTGAAGGAGGGGAAATATTCAATGGTATTGGGGTTAATGCCTGGCTCAGGTCTGAGGCAAAGGAAAGGAAATACTTGGTGTAGATGGGGTTAATGCCTGGCTCAGGTCTGAGGCAAAGGAAAGGAAATACTCGGTGGTGTTGGGGTTAATGATGGGCTTAGGACAGAGGGAAAGAGAGGAAATATTCGGTGATGCTGGGGTTGATGCTGGGGTTAATTCTGGGCTGTGCCCGCTCCTGCTTTCCCCGCGTGTCCAACATCTCCCTGCCCATGTTACATCTCCCGGGTTGTGGTGTAGTGCAGCCAACACAGGGACAGTTCCTGCCCAGCTGGAGTGAACCCTGCAGAGCTGCTCAGGGCCAGCCACTGCCTCATTCCAGCCTCAGCCTGAGCTGCTCGAGAGGCCAAGCTCTGCCCTGGGGAGAGTTTCAGAGGATGCTCATCGCTGTGTTTATTAATGGAGAGGGGAAATAACAGACCTTGGGAAGTTCCTGCCATCCCAAAGGCTCTGGAGTCCCCTGGGCTGAGGAATCCCAGAGGGATCTCGGGCAGGGACCTGCAGCACACCCAGGTTTGGATGGAAAAGCTCCTGTTCATCCCAGTCAGGACCTGCCAAAGCTGGGAAGGCACCGAGTGAACTGTTAATGATGCAGATTTTAATTAGCTGAAGGAGCAGCTCCTGGCCCTGCACCAGCCCCAGGTCGGGGCAGCATCACCTGGGTGTCCCGGGTTGTGGTGTAGGATGTGCACACAGTATTTATTCCATCCCCATCCCCATGAGCTGTTGGAACCAGGTGGGGCAGTGTTTTCCCAGGCCCCTCCTTTGGGCTCTTCTGCTCATGGCCCATCAATGCCTTGCCCAGGACTCACAGGGAACTCCCTCCAGGAGCTCTCTCTGTTTAATGGGCCATCAAGGACCCACTGCACGACTCCTCATCCCATTGGGAGATGCTCCCAATGCCCAGGGGGAGGAGCCAAGCATTCCCACCTGCAGAGAATCTGGGATTTGGGACAGGACAAGCAGCCCTGAGCCACTGGATTCCCAGAGGAGCAGAGCTCCCAGACCTTTCTGTGGGATCACTGCTTCAGGGAGAGCCCCTCACCTGGACTGCTCCCACCACCCTGCTCAGGCTGTGTTCTGACTCTGTCAGTGCTCTTTTGTATTATTGCATTTATTTTATTTTATTTTTTACCTTTCTTCTTATTAAATTGTATTTCTGACTTGGAGCCTCTCACTTGTTTTGCTTTTCAAACCACAACACCTGGGCAGCCCCAGCAGCCACACCCTGGGGCCCACTTTTCCATCCTGGAGCAGGGCAAGTTTTTACCCTGATTATTTTTGACAGGAATGGAGTCGGTTTAATTACCTTAACCTTCAGATGAGCACCCACCTCTCTCCTGGCTACTGTAAAACAAATATATAAATAATATATAAATATTATTAATATATAAATAATACACTGACAACACCAAAGCAGGAAACACCACAAACCTCAGGAGCCTCAGGCTGCTGCAGACCTTCCCCACACACACAAAAATACCCACAAATATCCCCAAATACCCACAAATATCCCCAAATATTCCCAAATATCCAGCCCTATTTGTGCCTCAGAGACAAAGCCTGGCAGCTTTTCAGGGGCGAGGACGATCATATGTTAGAAACAGCTTTGAGAACAGACTCTGTCTCTTCTCCCATCTCGGAGGTGCATTGTACAAGGGCTGGATAATGTAATATAGAACATATTGTGATATAGAACAGTGCAGGGCTAATTTTGAGTCTGCTCCTGATTTATCTGTGATGTCAAGACATTCAGTAGATACCTCGAGAGCATTTTAAATAGTCTCTAAATAAAGCAAGTCATTATTTCTTGCTAAAAACGGGGTTTAAAATGAGCTAGTTACTGGAAAAAAAAAAACCCAACAAACTGAATTGTTTTCCAGTTTCATAGGTCCCTTTCCTGTTTCCAAGTGATTTGTGGTGATAAAGTATCAACATGGAGATCAAATGCCCCAACAAAATGATTTAATGACTCACAGAATGTACATCAAATCCCTACTACCTAAGTTAAGAGAAACATAACCACACACCCTTTTAATTACACAAATAGAATATGTAGGGGGTAGAAATAGAATTTAACTCACCAGTTCATTAATTTTTCATTGTTGTCCCATTACCCACAAGTTCTGTTTCCCATGTATCTCTTTTTAGGGGGTTCCTGAACCCACAAACCTGTTGGAGCCCTCAGTTGTGAGAGGAATTTCTGGATTTTCCAGAAGGAAAGGAAGGGAGGACATGAAAAACCTTTTGGGTACAGACTTTCCTCAGGACCAGTGTGGATTTCCAGGGGGTGTGGAGCTGGTCCAGGGGGTTTGGAGACCTTGGCACAGCCCAGGAAAACACTGGGTTTGATTTTAGTCCATGGGAGAGGCTTCCAACACTGAGAGAGGAATTACAAACCACAAAGGGGTGAAAACAGTAGTTTAGCACAGCACAAGATGCAAAATTCAGTAGTTTTGGGGTTCATAGAATAGAGGTAAGTGGGGGACAAGATGGTGGGATTTGGGTGGTGCCTCGTGTCCCTCTCCTTCTCCCTCGCCCTCCATCCCCTGAGGTGGTGATGGCACAGGGCAGTGACAGTGGGTTGGGTCAGAGCAGAAATGACCCTTTTAGTGTGAGCCCTGGGCATTGGTGTGAAATTGTAAATAACCCACCCGTGGTTATCTGTATAAATGTGAGGTGACCCCATCGGGGGCAGTCCCCTCATGTCCCAGCCCTGCCCAGACCTCGGCTGGGAGCGGAGAAAACTCTGAGATATCAAATAATAAACAACAGGAGAAACCTGAAAACAAAACCTTGAGGACTCTGCTTTTTCTACCAACACAACTCGGGGCTTTTAGAGGGCCAAGGACTTTAAACAACTTAAATCTTGGGTCAGGAAAACCAACCCGAGAATGGTGGACACAATGGAAATCATCCCTGAGCTTTCTCTTCTGGACACAGGGAGATGTCCTCCTGAAGCTCAGAAATGTCAAAGCCTTATTTCTTCCTTATTTCTTTCTGGAACGAGTCATCCCGAGCTTGTTACTCTGCAAAATAACTCCCAGATCCCAAATGCTGATATTTATAGAGGAGGCAGAACTCCTAAAATCTCGTGGCTCTAATGGGAATGGTGGCAGGTCCTTTATTATGTCACAGCGAGCAGTGGTGTTAAAAGTTCTGGAATCAAGCTATCAATGCATGATAAATGGGGGGTGAGCTGCTCGTGTCACACCAATTATTAAGTTGGTACCATAAATTATTGCACTGTAAAAAAATCAATGTTTACTTCAGACTTCCCTCCCATATTTTCGTTGCTGTTTTCTGGGGTTCATTTAAAAACCGCAAGAAACAAAAAAAAAAAAAAAAAGGGAAAAAAGAAACTCAAAACCACGTGAAAGGGGAAAATTAATTTTCTTCAGGCTGACTTGTTCTCTTTTACCTAAATAAAACAACAGCTGAGGGTGTTGCAATTATTAAAGTGGAAAAAAAAAAAATAAAATATTATCCCTGGTGTTTGTGCCAGTTTGGTTCCAGCTCACACTCGGCAGGAGCAGCACGCCAGCACCACACTCCCCATTTGGCTTTTGATAGACTCTGCCCCCTAAAATCCTGGATTTTGGGGGATTCCTCTCCTCAAGCTCAGCACCCAGAGCATTCCTGCACTTCCCAGAGCAGAGGGCAGCATTTATCCAGTGTCACCTATAAAGTGAGTGGACCCTTATAAATAAATGGGAAGCTGGACGGGAGCAAAGGCAGATCCAATCACTCTGATTAATGCTATGTTTATTTCATTTATTCTCCATTTATTTAATCTAAATTGGCAGGTTATATACTCTTCTAGATAGTTTACAAATGCAGATACACTTTTATTGCCACACAGCACAGAAGGAATGTAAATAGATAATGTTTCACTTGTTCCTTAATGTGGCTAAAGGGTTCACACTAATAACTATTAACACCTAAAAAACCCACTATCTCCCATTAACATTTAACATCTAATTTTTAGCTGCACCACAGCCTTCACAGCTGTCTTCGGTGTGGGGCCCAGGATGGGTAGTTCAAACCTAATTCCAAAATTCCTACACCACCAAACCCTCCTGTCCCCCAGGGCAGGCACAGCCCAGGGATGGATTTACCCTGAGTCAGAGATTTCACCACCAGCAGCATCACAGAGCACATCAGCTCTACCTGTCAGTGAGCACACCCCGTCCCTGGCGGGCCTTTTATGACTGATGATTCAAAGGAGAGAAATTAAAAGGCCCCAGAAGATTTTTATTTTTTTTTATGGCTTTTCTTACCTCATCTGTGTGTGCAAACCGTCAGAGCGGGGCTCGCTGCCGGCGCCGGCGTTTGGCTCCCCAGCAGAGCTGCCATAAATAACGGGGATGGAACAGGCAGGTGTCACTGAGGGCTGCTGGAAAAACACGTCAGGGACAATTTCCCACTTCACACAGCACAGGGACAGGCTCCCAGCATGAGCAGGAGGCACCAGAGCCCGGGGCTAGGCAAGGGGATTTGGGATTTAAGCAGGACATTACCTTGGTTTGATGATGGACACTCACAGTCACAGTCACACTCTGGGATGATGGGATTCCCCTACCTTAAAAAAAGAAAAAAACCAACAAAAAAAGTCTGAATTTTGCAACACAGAAGTTTAATATTTAAACTTCTCCTGCCTTTGAAAGAAGGGACTGAGGAGGAAGGTATGGCTGCCTGTGATTCAACAACTCCAGCAAGGATTCTGAGCAGAGTGGGAAGGGAAAAGCCTCTCAGATCTCAGGCCAAAATTCCCCCACCCTACGAACGGACATTTTTAACCCTCTTTTTGTCCATGCTACAACTAACAGGAGATCCTAAATGTCCAATACCCGTGCTTGTTATTGCCTGGGGGCTCAGCAGCTCTCCCAGGCAGGGCTCTGCAGATGCACAAACTCATTAATCCTGCAGGTTCAGGGCGCAGCTGCCGTCTCCTTGCATCCCACATTTCTCCCCATTAGCTCCAATTTGGATCATCTTCCTTGCTGTGCACCCAGGGCCCTGTGCAGAGGGGATGTGAGCCAGGACAGCTCCTGGCTGGGGAGATTTGCTCCTGGGTGATGGGAGCACAGGGCTGGACATTCAAATCAAAAGAGCAACCTCTGAGGAGTCTGAGCTCAGGCTGTCCTGAGAGCACGGCGTGGCTGGAAATGAGGAATCACACGTCTCCTTCTCTCTGCAGATGGAAAGGTTTAGCTAATTAAGCCAATTATTTTGCTGCAACAATATGAAATTAGAGGGGATTTTTTTGCTTAAAAATATTAGAGGTAATCTGAGCTAATCTGGTGTGTCAGTCTGGGGGAAGGATGTATTACAGAGCTGCTCTGGGGCAGATGGTTTAA
The DNA here is from genome assembly GCA_013397095.1 of Sterrhoptilus dennistouni. Taxonomy (NCBI): domain Eukaryota; kingdom Metazoa; phylum Chordata; class Aves; order Passeriformes; family Zosteropidae; genus Sterrhoptilus; species Sterrhoptilus dennistouni. The sequence goes on from VWZU01006801.1 coordinate 100,156, forward strand.
TGACTGACTGGATCAGTCACTGCTGACAGCTTTGCTGGGCTTTATTGCCCATCCCTTGATGTTTATGCCTGATAAAGACTTTTCAGAATCCCAGAAGGGTTTGGGTGCTCAAATCCCACCCATTCCACCTGTGCCATGGCAGGGACAGCTCCCACCGTCCCAGGTGGATCCAGCCTGGCCTTGGGCACTGCCAGGGATCCAGGGACATTCCAGGGATCCAGGGACATTCCAGGGATCCAGGGGCATTCCAGGGATCCAGGGACATTCCAGGGATCTAGGGACACTGCCAGGGATCCAGGGACACTGCCAGGGATCCAGGGACGCTGCCAGGGATCCAGGGGCAGCCACAGCTGCTCTGGGCCCCCTGTGCCAGGGCCTCCCCACCCTCACAGGAAATAATTCCTGCCCCAAAATCCCATCTAACTCTCCCCACGAGTGTTCTCCCCACAATTTAAGGAGGAGGGGAATTGAGTTCTGTGTTTTGCAGGCTCTGCAGGCACAGGCAGGATCAGGATCCCCTTCCACCCCCAGCTCTGGATCCATCCCTGTGCTCTGGAGGGTTGGGGCAGCTCAGCCCCACAGCTGCAGCCTCTCCCCACCCTAAAGAAAAGCTGTGCTGGCCCCAGTTCCAGCTCAGGGGTCAGTCCTGGGCAGCAGGGTTGGATTTGCTTTGGAGGCAAAGAGGGATGGGATGAAGTTACCCCAGGTTGGGCTCAGGCCTTTCCCAGCCCGTTGCTGCTCACCAGGGCTGGAAGTGAAGAGGGACAT
>VWZU01006801.1:145007-168284 GCA_013397095.1 Sterrhoptilus dennistouni
AAAAAACCCCAAAAAACCAAAAAATACCCCCCCAAAACCCCCCAAACCCCAACAACTTTCCATGTATTTTTCCAGCACTGCTGCTTCAGCCAAGTCCACTCCCAACCCCTAAAAAGCAGCGACCATTTACTGGCAATGCTCGTGTGTTAATCGTGGTCTCTCTGCCGCAGCTCCGGGAAGACACGTGGGGAGAGGAGCCTTTGAAAAGCCATTTCCATTTCCTGGCAGACTGAGAGGCTGCAGGAACCCACAGGAGTTTTATACTCACCCCACTCGGCTTCCCCTCGTCCTGTTCCAGCAGATAAATCTGCTCTTAGGACAGGCAGTGGCTTCCTCAAGGTCTTGCACGAGCCACTCGCGCAAGGATCCCGATTCCTGAAAATCTGGAAATCAGATTAGCTGAAAAAATTAGCTGAAATCAGCCCAAAGCAGCACACCTGGCTTATCTGGGCGTGGATTCTGGCTCCAGAAATTCCTGACCTTCTTTGGAGAGGGAGTGATGGAAAAGGAGCAAACATCAGCAAACATCCTTCCCCCACGCAGCCAAACAATCCTCAGAGCCCCCGTGCAAGAGTTCAGCAGGAGGATAAATAGATGCATTTCTTTTATCCCTCTTTTTTCTGTGGAGTTTCACTTCAATGGAAAGAAAAAAAAAAGAATAAAAAAAAGGGAACAATGGTGTATCATCACAATTTAAATGTGTCAAGTTGGAAGAGTGGAATAAGCAAAATTCTTCGCTTTGTTGGATGTTAAATCAGTGACACAAACTTTAACCCCATAAAGTTAATTCACAACTCGAGCTGTGAACTGTCCTACCCTTCACAAAACCACAATAAACCAAAAAAAAAAAAAAACCCCACCAAGTTCTTTTTATGCGCGCAAAAACCAGCCATTGTCATCAATATTTCAACAAACATAAATGTAACCTTGATCTTGAAACTTTGATTCCAGTGGCAGCTCCAGCACTGTAACCATAGAAATAATCCAATCCCCTCCCACTGAAACGTCGCTTGTCCTTGATCGTTATTTCTCTTAATTGAAATACTGGAGCCACTTGGAAGCAAATTGCTTTGCAGCACAAGATATTTGCAGGGAAGTTGCTTCGTTGTAACCTGCTGGTACACTATGTCCTACATTTTTCCCAGTTTTCTGGGAAGCTCCTTGAAGGCATCTTTAATTTTTAACAACTCCCTGGAAATGTGAAACAGAAGGAAAGGTAGGTCGTAATTTTGGGCATCCCATTTTTTGACAGCTCTTTGAACTCTGGACCTGTGGTGGAGTATGAAGAGTCTCCGTGAGTTGCACTCTTACCTGACCGCCTTTCACAGGATTAATCATACAATCACCAGGTTGGAAGAGAACTTCAAGATCATCGAGTCCAACTCAGCCCTGACACCTCAATAAACCTTGGCCAGAGTGCCACATCCAGTCTGCTTTAAACACATCCAGGAGAGCAGGAGGGATGCAGGGATGACTCTGCCACCAGGGATGGTGACTCCACCACCTCCCCTGGCAGACCATTTCAGTACTTTGTCATGCTTTCAGTGAAAAACTTTTCCTTGATATCCAATTTAAATTTCCCTTGGCACAGCTGAGACTGTGTCTTGTCTGTCAGTTCTCAGAATCGCCAGGTTGGAAAAGACCTCCAAGTCATGGAGTCCAACCCAGCCCTGACACTTCAATAAACCACATCCAGTCTGCCTTAAACCCATCCAGGGATGGTGACTGCACCACCTCTCCGGGCAGACTATTCCAGGGTGCCTCTCCTGGGCTGGGATGCTCCCCCCTGGGTTCAGGAGATCCGTTCGGGCTGCCTGGACAGCAAAACCAGGTCACAGCCCAGAGCAAAACCCAGATCCCAGCCCCTGGTGATGGGTGAAAGAGCTGGGAGGTGTTCTGTGCTCATTAACACATCCACAGCCACAGTTCCCCAGGATTGATGGGCCTGGGGGAAACCCAGACATGGCAGGTTGGAAACAGAACTTAGAGGAAAAAAAAGAAAAAGAAAAAGAGAGCTCTTCCAGCATCAAACACGCCTTCAAATCCTCGGGAAGCAGCTCGACCTCTTCATCCAGCACAGCTCCCACGTCCGCGCTGGAGAGATTGGATTTATTCCTGGAGGTGTTGGATTTATTCCTGACATTTCACCAGCATGAACTGGGCTAAACACTCCCAGCCCCTCCCGAGGAGCTCACAGGGCACCAGCTGTGAGGAGAGCACCAGGCTCTCTGAGAGGAGGATTTGTTGAGATTCGTGGCATATCTGACATTTTCTGTCTTCTCTCTCTACAAAGGTGCAAATCTCCTGGCCATACATGAAACAGAGCAGCCGTTCCCCTGCTCTTCCTGAAATAATGAAAATATCTTTATTCTCTTTTTTTTCCTCTGATTAAAGCCCACTGTGAAAAGAATCCATTCTTCGTGTGCACCACTAAATTCTAAATGGGAGCAACAAATAGGTGAAAATTTTTATACACACTGAAATATTTAAAATAGTTTAAACACGACGAGTTTAAAACTCGATATTTAACAACCTCTTTGTGCATTTAACAAGCAATGAGGGGAGTTTTACATCAAAGGAGCCACTTCCACCAGAGGAATCTCCAGCTGCTGAATGAGAAGTGTCTCAGCAAGACTTGTTTGAATATTCAAAGTGATCTGCAGAAGATCCCAGTATCACTAGAGATGATACACGAGTATCAGTGGATAAGATGAGGTAATTACAGGGATTATCCCACCCCTGGGACAAAAAAAAAAAAAAAAAAAAAAAAAAAAAAAAAAAAAAAAAAAAAGCGAATTTCAAGCACTCTTTAATCTCACTGGGACAGGATGAACTTGATGATAACCATATTTCGTTCAAAAGAATTACTTGCATTAATTAAAGATGAAGGTGGCAGTTCAGAATCAATCCCTGACTGTCATTTCAGGTGTCGCATCAATCTATTCCACTGAGAAAATAACAATCCAAATGCTCTCTCAGTCCCAGCAAGCCGAGCTGTGCTGTGAATTCACTTTGCTGCTGATGCTGAGGATTTTCTTTCTGGTGAACCACAATTGCCAACTCCACTTGAACGAAGGCAGGTGGATTTTTGAGGTAAAAATACACCTGAGCATGGGCTGTGTGTGGCACTTAATGCCCCTTCCTACCTAAAGCAGCCTGGGATTGTGTGATTCTATTTTAAAAAGCCCCCAAATCTATTTGCGCTGGATTAAAACAGTTATTTTTGTTAGCATAGACAGCTGGAATAAATATGGACGGCCATAGAAGTTGTGTGGGACAGAAAAAAAAAAAAACAATTCTTATTTGAGTGAAATAATAACAATAATGAATTTGATTACCAGCAGTGTATGAGCAATCCTTTTCCTTCCTCGAGTTCCGTGCCTCATGTAAAAAAGATTAAAAGTATGATTTACTAGGCAGTCTGTGGATTTAACTACCATTACCAAATGGCAGCCATGGTTTATGAGCAGTTAAAATGCAAATATTTGTTATCCCATCTCCCAGCTGGGTTCACTTGTGCTGCACAGAGTCGTCATTAAGCTGGAGCACAACGTTTGGTGTGTCTTAGTTAGCAAAAAACCCCCAAAATAACAAAAAACCACCACCAACCACTCGTTCATTCAAATTCCCAACATTTATATTCGTGTTTGAATTTAAAACCCGCTTTCCATGAATATTCTTCATTACCTGTCTCCACAAAGGTTCTGCCTGATAAATTAATTGGCTTGGAAGAAAACAAATTCAAAGAAAGAGAAAAAGACAAATTCTACTTTGGGTTTTTCCTTTTCCACCCCCTCCCACCTCAAATCCTCTCCTGCCCCTGAGGCCCCTCACCTCTGACAGGGAGATTATTTTATATTTTATATTTTATATTTTACATTTTACATTTTACATTTTACATTTTACATTTTACATTTTACATTTTACATTTTACATTTTACATTTTACATTTTACATTTTACATTTTACATTTTACATTTTACATTTTACATTTTACATTTTACATTTTACATTTTACATTTTACATTTTACATTTTACATTTTACATTTTACATTTTACATTTTACATTTTACATTTTGTATTTTATATTTATTTTTAATATTTTAATATTGCTTTATGGTTTTTTATCTTTTATATTTTATACCTTCCAACCCCTCTGGGGATGTGCTGATCTCCCTGAGGTGGAAAGGGAAAACATCCTGAGGAGCTGAACACCCAGAATAAGGCAATTAAATGATTTTATGTCCTAATTCAGACACAATAAAACAACAGTTATCAGCTAACATGATCTTTAAAGCTGCTTGATCCTTCAAGCTACTTGTAAAGCTTTTATTGGGCAGAATAAATCACCCCAAACGGAGGCACCTTCTCACACAGGCAGGGCTGGGGAACATCCCTGTGATCAATCAGCAACAATTTCATCGACAACTCGGGGCAGACTTTCCTGATTTTCGGCTTAAAAAAAATTAACTGGAAATAAAGAGTTCAAATATTCCCTGCAAATGAAAGCAAACTGCAGTTTAAAGGTGCAGCAGAGGCTTTGAAGAGGAAATTCTGTGTGAGAGGGGCCTGTGGGGCCGATTTTTAGCGTGGATAAAAATTTCGCTGTAGGACACGAAAAATACGAGACACACACACACAGTTGTCGGGGAAAAAAAAGGGGAGTCACCCTGATTTTTCAGTCTTCTGATTGTTTTCATATTTCTGCTGGAGTTCCTCATGCTTGTGACATAAACAAAGACTGATTTTTGTAAACAACATTCTTTCTAGGGGGAAGGACAATTAATGGACTTTTGAATTGACCACTGGGGTCAGAGAGGTGTTCTTCTCGTCCCCCAATCCTTGATCAAATTCCAAACCCTATTTAAACCCCAAATCAATAATAAACTCTCTCTTTCTCTCCTCACTTCTCAACCCAATGAGTGAGTGTCGTTCTTTGGTGTCGTGATTGCCACAGAGGGGAGTTTATTTTTCGACCTCGATTTATATAAATTTTGGTCAATGACCACAAATCAGACAAACGAAGTTGACACCTCTCCAACCACACTGGTCAAACCAGAAGTCCATTATTTGTCCCTCCTCCAGAGAGGAATGTAAACAAGAAAAACAGTTTACAATAACATTTTGTTTACATGAAAACCTGTAAGAAACTCCACTACAAAAGTGCAAATATCAGAAGGGTGAAAAAGATCAGAGGGACAGAGTGACCTGGCAGAGGAGCTGGGTTGGGTCAGTGCAGGAGGATCCCACACAGCCCCAGGGAGTTGGGAAGGAGGACATTTAGGGGGAAATTCCTTGGGATGGGGCTCCAGGAGACCTCCCTGTCACAAGAGGACACAACAAGAAGGACACTCACCTGTCAAGTTGAGAGCGAGAAAAAGAAGAAGTTTATTTTTAGATTTGGGGTTTAAATAGAGTTTGGACTTTGACCAGTGACTGGGGGGATGAGGTTGACACCCCTCAGACCCCACTGGTCAAACCAGAAGTCCATCAGTTTGTCCTTCCCTCTGGAAGGAACGTGCTGTTTTACAAAATATCAGTCTTTGTTTTTGTCACAAGTGTGAGAAAATTCCAGTAAAAATGAAAAACAATCAGAAGGCTGAAAAATCAGGGCGACACCTCCCTGCCCTGCACTCCTGCCCCAGTGCCCCTCCAGCACAGGGATATTCTGCCCAACACCTGCAGCCATGTCCACAGCACCCCAGTTAAACAAAAACTTCAAAGCAAAACACCAGGGAAGGTGCACAGATGTTCCAAAGCACTTCAGAGGGGAAGAACACTTGTCAGGGGCTGACAGAAATGGAACAAAAACCCTCTTGTGGTGCGTGAGGCAGGAAAAACAAACGGGAGGAGATTTCCCCTGCCCTGTTCCTCTGAGAGCTGCTGACACCCTGCAGGACGTGGCTGGAGCAGGGAAACGTTTCCAGGGCTGCAGCCGGCAGAGTTTGGGATTGTCTGAGTGAGCACCAGCTCTGTCTGTGAATGCTGGTGAACATGAATTAAACCTTCCTGTAAAGCCTGGGTGGAGCTTTGGGGATCACACTTCCCAAACAGCTCCTCTCAGAGGTTCAGGGACAAACACACGGGGATAAATGGGGACAGATGGACAAAATGGGGACAGATGGACTAAATGGGGACAAATGGACACCCCTCAGGGCTGGGGAACAGAAATCCTCAGTGCAGCCTCTGCTGCCTCAGAAAACAGCCCAAAAAAAAGACCAGAATTTTAATCCACACACAGAACCTGGCTTGAAGTTCACATGCAGAAAACTTCTACATCAATAACACTCCAATCTCAGATTCCATGGATCTATTGGATCATCCACTCCATGAATCTATTCCATGGATATTTCAGGTTGTGAAATATCTGGTTGTGCAGAACTGCCATGGCTTTGACACTATTTCCCTTTGGGAGACTCCCCAAAACCTAAAGGGAAGTGAGGTAATTACAGCATTGAAAGCAGACCCCATCATTTATTTATTACATCTCTGCCTCTGACAGCAACACTTGGAGATTTTTAATTAATTCCACTTAACATTTAAACATCCTATAGATGTCTGTAAACATGAGGTTCACTCAAGATGGGTGTTTAATAAGGTGTTAATTGTATTTATCTCTAAATGATTTCCCTGGGTGGAATCCAGCCCAGGTTGGACCTTTCTGCAGGTGCCCCCCATGAAATGCACCAGAAATGGGGAATATTCATTCTTTAGGCTGCTTGCCCAGGAAAAGGGGGTTTGAAGCAAGAATTCCAAATGCAGCAGTGTTTTTAGGGATTAAATATCTGATATTTTTATGCCTAAGGTGGGATGGGAAGAGGAGGAGGGAAGGGAAGTCCACAGAACTGGAGCTGTTGGTTTGCAAACACATGAAAGGCCTTTAAATCCTATTTCTGGAGGGGTTGGGAGCCAACATCCCAGCTGGTTGGAGCTCTGCCTGGAATGGATCTTTCTTAATGAATCTTTTAAGTGAAAGCCCTGAAAGACTCCAAACTCATCTGGAGTGCAGAGAATTGGGAGCTTTATCCAAAGCCTATCAAAGGCTCCCAGCACAAGCACAGTGAGGGGCACGTTTAATTCAGATTATTTATTTCCCCCTACAGTAAATGCACTTTCCATAAGCAAAGAATTATTAGATCACTCTGTTCCTTCCAGGGATATTTCACCTGGGTTTGATAACTTAAATATGTTGTTGTCTTGCACCAAACCCCTGGGTTTGGTACATTTTGCTCTTTGTTGTACTGATTTACATTATTGGCTTTAATTTGATGAGTGGATTTTCACACCACTCACATCCACCAGGGCTGATCAGGGGTCACTCCCTGTGGATAAACTGCTCCCCCTCCCAGTGCTCTGGGCACCGAGGCTTTGTCCTCACGTGTGGGACAGTGATTTTTCAGCCTTCTGATGTTTTCATTCTCGGACTGGAGTATTCTCACACGTGTAACAAAAACAAAGAGTGATGTTTGGTAAATAATACATTCTTTCCAGGGGGAAAAACAAATTGATAAACTTCTAATTGACCACTGGGGTCAGAGAGGCGTTACTCTCGTCCCCCAATCCCTGAATAAATTCCAAACCCTATTTAAACCCCAAATCATAATAAACCCTCTCTTTCTCTCCTCACTTCTCAACTTGACGAGTGAGCGTGGTTCTTTCGTGTCCTCCAGTGACAGTGACATCCCAACCCTGCCAGAGCCAGGGCACACCTGTGGCTGCCTCACCCTCTGCTGAGCTCCAGAACATGAACAAACCTGGGACAGAGGCAGGGCTGGCTCAGCCTCAGACACCACAGCCAGTTCACAAGTCAATCTCAAAAACTCTGAAGAAAAAGAATTACAAAAACGACAAAAAAAAATTTACAAAAATAAAAATAAATCTGTGTAGCTCCATCTCCCTGCAGCCCCCCAGGTTTGTGTCAGCCGCAGCTGTGCTCTGACACAAAAAGCTTTTCCAGGCACGAGTTCTTTCTTGGTTCCATTCCAGAGCAGCACAGAAATGGCTTTTACCTACAGAGAAAATTAAAATCTTCCAGCAAAGCTCTCACCCCGTTTGGGACACATTTGCTGCAGGAGATGCATCTGTGCTGAGGGCCTGGGATCCATCCTCGCCTTCATTTTTTGGGATGGAAAAGAATCAGAGCCAGGGAGTGGGAAGGATTCTGCTGTCCATGGTCCTGAAAGTCCCGGGAATGTCACCATTCCGGGATCCATCCTCACCTTCAGTTTTTGGGATGGAAAAGAAACAGCTCTGGGGAGAGGGAAGGATTCTGCTGTCCATGGTCCTGAAAGTCCCGGGGAATGTCACCGTCAGGGATCCATCCTCGCCTTCAGTTTTTGGGATGGAAAAGAAACAACTCCCGGCCGGGGAAGGATTCTGCTGTCCATGGTCCGGAAAATCCCGGGGAATTGACAGTGCCCGGCCTCTGCTCCCTGAACCCCAGAAACCACAGCGGGATAATTAATAAATAAATGTATTAAATGCTCGTCTTCACCAGGATCCGCTGGACAGCTCTGTGATGCATTCCAGGAACGTGGAGAAGGGAGAATGTTAAGCAGGGTAATCCCTATCAGGAGGGTGTAAAATATCCTTCCATCTGTCAAAAACACTGAGCTGTCAGCAGCCTAAAAATAATAAAGACAGATCTCAGTTTCTGTCAAATCAGACTGACACAAAAAACTTGAATATCGGTGTAAAAGAGAGGGGGAAAAAATCAATGTCAATCCATTTCTTCACTCAAAAGCAACAATCTAACAAGACAATTTGAGCTTTAGCATGAAAATGATTACTGAGAGTCCTTTAAATGTGTTCTGCAAGAAACTGAACCGAGGGGATTCACTTCAGAACTGCCACTTCCCTCAGTGAGATTTCCATAAGTCCTCTATTATTTCCAGAGACAGCGAGCGCACACCAGCCACGGATCCTGCAGCTACTGTTGCTTTCCTGATAAAGAGGAGAGGCAGAGTGGCTGGGATTGATGTAAATGAGGGAGATTTCTTCCCTGGGCTGAATAACTCCCCGGGCCACCTGCGATTCCCCCGTTCCCAGTTCCCAGCTGTGCCCTTTGGGCAGGCAGGATGTTTTTCTCTTCCTCACAGTTGCTGGAGCGTCGTCAGGCTGATGTTCCAGAGGAAGAAAAGCCCCACCAGAGCCCATTTCTGTAGTTTATCAGCCAAGGGAGGCCCAGCAAAGCTCGGCCCAAAAGCACCGGCCCCGTTCTGAAGAGCTCAGTCAGATCTCAGCGATACACCCAGGTAGGACACGGGGCCACATCCATCCCCAAAATAACAAATCCAGCGAGGAAAACCAGCAGCAGCTCAGCTCCAGGTGAGAGTGGAGGACACAGGAGATGTCTCTTGATGTCCTGAGTTCTGTCCAGCCCCAGCTCCAGGTGTGCAGCTGCTCCCAAAGGGATCCTGGGGCTACCAAAGGGATGCTGGTGCTCCCAAGGGGATCCTGCTGCTCCAAAGGGGATGTTGGTGCTCCCAAGAGGATGTTGGTGCTTCCCAAAGGGATTTTTGTGCTCCCCAAAGGGATCCTGGGGCTCCCAAAGGGATCCTGGGGCTCCCAAAGGGATCCTGGTGCTCCCAAAGGGATGTTGGTACTCCTCAAAGGGATATTGGAGCTCCCAAAGGGATCCTGGTGCTCCCAAAGGGATGTTGGTGCTCCCTAAAGGGATGTTGGTACTCCTCAAAGGGATATTGGAGCTCCCAAAGGGATCCTGGTGCTCCCACACGTTACAGGGACTGGCCATGGGGAGCACAAACAGCCCCTTGCACCCACCAGCCCCAGTTTCTCCTGCCAGGAGCATCCCCTGTGCATTCCCCAGCTGCCTCTCCCCATCCCTCAGCTCCTCCTGGATCTCAATGGACCCCCCTGAGCTGGAAGTTGGATTTTATCTCAATAATGCACTGTGATCGTTTATAATCACTGGGCTACAATCATTTCCTTTGGCAGCTGAAAAGGAATTTGTACAGAGTAACACAAAATAGAAATGGGATTTTTAGCTGGGAAAAGCCGTAAAAATACTGTTAAATGATTTTTTTTAAAAAAGTAAACCAGTGAACTGCATAACTTGGAGAAGCCTTTTAGGCCAAGACTCTGGTTTGAGCTTTAGCCTGGTAGAAGAGAGAATCCAACTGAGTTTAGTCCCCTCAAAGGGGCCCAGCCTGGAGGGATGACCCAGACCCTGGTGCTGAGCCCAAGCCGTGGGAGTTGAAGGCAAAAGCTGTTCCATTGTTTGATTTCCATCCAATGAAGCAGCAAACAAAACCACAAAACATATCATTTCTGCAGCCACACTCTGGTGGAAGCAACGGGAAATTCTGAACCAGCTGCTCACAGCACATCCAGCTCTGCTCCAGACACATAAATCATTGCAGATTCTGGCAACGGGCGAGGAGGAAAATCAAAATCACACCTGGTCATCAGCTGAGGATATCTCTAATTGCTTTGTGGCTGAAAGCAGAGCTCGGCACAGCCCAGCAGAAACCTTCAGGTGGAAAAGCAGCCCCGTGAAAAGGTCAGCAACTCCTCACACACCCCGTCAGCTCCCATACAGCTCAAGAGAAACGCAGCAGAGCCCATCCTGATCCTTCCTGCCCTGCCTGCAGCCAGCTCTCTCTGGAGACACTCAGAATGCTCCATGAGCACACAAAAACACCAGAACCCATCCCGATCCTGCCTGCAGCCAGTTCCCTTTGGGGACACTGCAATGCTCCGTAAGCACTCACACAAACAGCAGGTACAGATAGAAAACTCACACAATTAGTGAATTTTCAAATCTAATTTCTTCACCCCATAGTATTTTGAGATTTAAGCCGTTTTTGCATTGCCAGGCTACACCGAATTTAATGATTTATTTTTGACCGTGGAAGGCACAGATTGCTTGTTTCCACATGCATTGTCCAAGCATTAGGGAGGTGTGTCCATGAAGCTTGAACCGTGAAATTCAAAGTCCATTGAAAAAACAGTCCAAGCATCATTTTTTTTAAGATCAAAATATTACATTGCCAAAAAAAAAAAAAAGGTGCATTTAAAAAAATAAAATTTAAAAAATAATAATAAATAATATATATATATAATATTGCAACCAAGTTGCTTTAATTTTAACTTTTATAATAAATAAATCTGACTTTTATAATAAATAAACCTCAGAAATCAGAAGCACTTCATGCACACAGCCACAGGTTACATAAGGCCACGGTGAAGTGACCATTAGGCCAATGCTCAGTGGACTTCACTCCTTCAGGTACATTGGCTGCTCCTCCTCCGTGTAAAAACAGAGATGGAAAAGCTGGAATAAATCTCATGTGAAGCCCAGAGAGAAATGTCAGGCTGAGCTAAGCCCCAGCTTCCAAACGTGGTTCAAATGGCCAAATAAACCATTTTTTTGGGGTGGGTTTTGCCCAGCTGAGCTCTGCCTCACTGTTGGAGCCGTGGGGGTTGTGTTGGAGCTGCTCAAAGCTCTCCCAGTTTTGGGATAAAACAAAGCTGGAGTCATGAATAGCAAAGCCTTGGGCCTGTGCTGAGGCACAGCACAGACGGGAAATTGCAGACATATCACTCCTGACAGGGCTAAGCAAGAGGTGATTCAGATAAGTGGGGTTGGAATAAAATATGATTAAAGCAGTCTTTGCCATTCTGCTTTGATTTAAGAGTACAAAGTGCAAACTATTCATCTTCTGTCTAGAGGCAGTAAATCAGTTGATAAGAGGAGTGAAATGTGAGTGGGGTGCCAGGAAAAGCAAAACCACCACACGCCAGGGCCAGGCAATTGCTCCTGGAGAGGAGGAGCACAGGATGAAATAACAATGCAGAAACACCGACCGCGGGCACTGCCAAGGTCAGGGAAGCACAAAGAGATGCTATCAACACCCAAAACACTGGAGGAGGGAGGGAGAGAGGAAATATCACCGGAGCTCTGGCTCTAAAGTGAGTTCCTGATGCTGTTTTACACCACAAGGACACAGATTCTGAACTTCAGGAGGCTGAAAATGACTCCTTTATTTCTGGGATGTGTCTCCCTTTTATACCATTTCACACAGACCAATGTGATTGGTGACACAAAGACAAACCTCTTCACTCCCATTGGTCAGAGCAGAGGGACAGCAAGGAGAAGTCCCTCCTGGGAAAAGAAATGAGCAACAAAATTACAGTTCACAAAAACATTTCTCCTGTTTACAGAAAATTCCCTGGGAAAGGAATTTCAGGAAACCAAAACACCTCAGGCACAGAACCAGGGCTTCAGGTTCCTTGCTCAGTCTTTTTTGATTTTTCCAGCATATCACAAGTGATGAGCTTTGGGGAGGAGCAGAAGAGCCGCTGAGGAGCCACGAGGGGCTCTGGGGTTCTGCAGAAGGAAAAACCAGCAGCAGCTCCTCTCCACTTCTGTGAGGTTGGTTGTAGCCAAGGTTTATTTCCATTTACTGCAGGTTTGAAAGTCAGTGGTTGTCCTCCACAAAGGTGGAATCCATCCCTGCTAGGAGGGTGAGCCCAGCAAGGGGAGAACCCAGCACAGTTCTCACCTCTCACTGTGTGAAATAAGGGAGAAAGGAAAAAAAAAAAAAACAAACTCAAACCAAACCCACAACCAGATTGTTGGATTCCAGCTGTGATTCCCCAACAAAAAGTTGTTGAGGAATCAAAAGTTGTTTTGTTCATGATTTGCATGAACAAAACAACTTGAGACTGAAAGAAATGGGGAATCCAAATCCTAACTCACACTTCCTTCCAAAACTCCTCCTTTTTCACGTTTGGTTGAACATTGTTTTGGTTTTACTGTGTCATAGACAACCTCATCACAAAGTATTTGCCAAAACTGGTGGGTTTTCACCGAAACCACATTGTCACTCACAGCCACATCCCAGCACAGGTCCCAAGGCAGGGATTCACACTGTAAATTAGAGCACAACGGGACACAAAACCTCTTAAATTTGGCAAGCACCCACCTTGCAGGGCACTTCTCTCATCTTCTGGGAATATCTAAGAGAGGGAAAGTCCAGACACATCCTAAAAATGTGTTCCCTCCTAAAAATATTGATTCCTCTCAAACCTCATCTTGCAAAACCACCTGAGGCAGCCCTGGGCTGCTCAGGGCAAAGCTGAGTGTCACAGCTTTCAAATAACACAGTGAGAAAAGGTCTCAATTTTAAATTAAATCATTAAACCAGGGGTAAAACAGGACTCTGAGCTACTGAGGAGCAGCCCCTGGAGCCTCCTGAGGAAGGATCAGCCAGGAAGGGACGGAGCCACCAACCAGAATTGGCATTCTTTGGAGAAACAGCAAAGCAAAATGAGCCAGGAACGAGCTGAATGGGTGAAATGAAGGGGATAATCCTGCATTTTTTACGAAAAGCCTACAAGCAGATTAGTTGGCAGCCCCAGCTCCGCTCTTGCAGCAGGGTGGTTTGGTAATTATTTTGTTCTTCAGCAATCTTGTAAATGAGTGATGGGAATGAGGAGCCCTGCTCTGCCTCACCTCTGCTGCACCGTTAACAGCAGGTTTGTCCTCACCTTTTACCTGCAGGACAAGCAAAGTCTTTGTGGGGCTGATGGGGTGAGCTGCATCCCCAGCAGGGCTGGGAGGGCAAGGGATGGGCTTGGGATAATCCCCCAGGGCTGGAATTCCTTGAAGTGCAAAGCCACGTTACCACTGGGAATAAAAGGGGCATTAAAATAAAAGTGATTCCCAGTCAAGGATTTTTCCCCTTAGAAAAGACACAAAAATATCCAATTATATCAATGATCTATTATCCATTATAATAATATTATATGTTATCCAAATGGTTAATAGTATCTATTATCCATTATAATAAATTATATATAATCCAAATATATTATTATTATTATATATTATCCAAATACAAATTAGTTGACTGAACTGGACCATAAACCTTCAAGCTTGAGGGACATTGAGGGACATTATTGGGGCAATAATTGAGGGACATTGCCTTGGGCTCTGCTGCCCACCAGTAAATCCTGGCACTGCCAGGACCAGCCGAGGACCAATCCCTGCCCCATCCTCTGAACACAACAAATCCCTCTTGCAGTGGCATTTTGCAGCTGAAGTGGATTTTTTTTTTTTTTTTTTTTTTTTTTTTTTTTTTTTTTTTTTTTTTTTTTTTTTTTTTTTTGCTGAGTTTGCAAGCCTGGGAAGGCCAACAAACCCTCCTAAAGCCCAGTGTCATTTCCACACCAGGTCTGTGGAAAAGGTATTGCCTGCTGCTCCATGTCATGTCAGCACTTACAGGGAATGAGGAGGGGAGGGATAGAAGAGCATAAAGCATATCTGAGCCTGCCTGGTTCAGCCCAAATCTCCACTTCCACTGCAGGAAGCAGAATTATTTGGGATGTGAAAGTGGCTGAGTTTGGAGGGCTCCTCTGCTCCTCCCAAAGCCACTTACCCGGGGAAAAGGGATCAGTTCCACCAAAGGGCCGTCCCTGGAGCTTCTCCCGGGGCTGGGCACTGGCGGAGTCACAGACACAGCTCGGGGGGATGGAGGGGCAGGAACATCCAGCTGGGAGAGCCCAGCTCACACCCTGCACACCCAGACAGAAAATATTCTGAGTCACTTGGGTTCCCAGCAGGGCTCAGCCTGCACCTGGGGCATTTGTGGGGTCATCACAGGGCCGTGGGCTCAAAGGGGCACAAACTGAGGGGCTCTGTGGTGCTGAGTCTCCTCTTGGGGCTCCTCTTGCTTGGATTCAGTGCAGGTGATGGGCAGAGCAGTGAGGACAGAGATAATCCTGCCCTGGGACCCTCCTGGGCAGTGCCTGCTCAGAAACACCCCTTTGCAGAGCATCTCTGGGCAGCGAGTAAACTCTGAGAACCTTTTCCTCTCTGCAGAGCATCTCTGGGCAGCGAGTAAACTCTGAGAACCTTTTCCTCTCTGCAGAGCATCATTTTGGACAGCAATTATCTCTGAGCACCTTTTCTTTTCTGCAGAGTAAAGCTCTTTGCAGAGCATCTCTAGACAGGAGTAAACTCTGAGCACCTTTTCCTCTCTGCAGAGTAAAGCTCTGAGCACCTTTTCCTCTTTGCAGAGCATCTCTGGACAGTGAGTAAAGCTCTGAGCATCTTTTTCTCTCTGCAGAGCATCATTTTGGACAGTGAGTAAACTCTGAGCACTTTTTCCTCTTTGCAGAGCATCTCTGGACAGGAGTAAAGCTCTGAGCACCTTTTCCTCTTCGCAGAGCTTCATTTTGGACAGCAATTATCTCTGAGCACCTTTTCTTCTTTGCAGAGCATCTTTGGACAGTGAGTAAACTGTGAGCATCTTTTCCCTTTTGCAGAGCATCTCTGGACAGTGAGTAAAGCTCTGAGCATCTTTTTCTCTCTGCAGAGCATCATTTTGGACAGTGAGTAAACTCTGAGCACTTTTTCCTCTTTGCAGAGCATCTCTGGACAGTGAGTAAACTTTGCTGAGCATCTCTGGACAGAAGTAAAGCTCTGAGCATCTTTTCCTCTTTGCAGAGTGTGTTTGGACAGGAGTAAAGCTCTGAGCAGCTTTTCCTCTTTGCTGAGCATCTCTGGACATGGAGTAAAGCTCTGAGCACCTTTTCCTCTTTGCAGAGCGTGTTTGGACAGGAGTAAAGCTCTGAGCACCTTTTCCCCGTGGTCCCGAGCAGTTTCTGGCCGGTCGGGTCCCGTCCCGGGGTTTTGGCAGCCTCAGCCTCAGCAGCAGCTCCGCGGTGCCAGCAGCGCTCAGCGACCGCAGGGTGACACCTACTGACACACCCGGCCCCGCTGCCAGCCCAGCCCAGCCCAGCCTCTCCAGAGGGGTCCCAACACCCGCACAGGGGTTTTCCAGAGGGATTGGAATATCTGAGAGCAGCGGAGCGATCAGTGGGATGGGGAGGAGAGAGAAAGTTATCGGGGCTGGAACCGCGGTGGTCGTGCCCTGTCTGGGCTGTGTCTGTGACTCTGCCAGTGCCCAGCCCTGGGAAAAGCTCCAGGGTCCAGCCCTGGATGGCGGTTTGCTGGAACTGATCCATTTTCTCAGCCACTTTTCACATCTCCACCCTAATTCTGCTTTCTTTCGGTAGAAGTGGGGATTTAAACTGAATCAGGGAGGCTCAGCAGCATCGCTCCATCAGAGCTGCAGGGAGCTGGGCACTGAGCTGCTGCAGCCACCAAATAACTGTGTCACCCAGGCCACTCTGGGGGTGTCACCCAGGCCACTCCTGTGGGGTCACTCAGGCCACCCTGGGGATGTCACCCAGGCCACTCCCATGGGGTCACCCAGGCCACTCNTAATCTGTCTTCTTTAATGTAGATACATTTTAGTCTCCCAGACAGTCGGATTTTGGTATGTGCACCATCAAATGCTGCTACAGATCTGATTTGCCTGCGGCTGCATCAAACCAATCTCTTAAAACCAGGAACTATGGTCCGAGTTAATGCTGCCTTCAGGTCAATAGAGGTAAATATTACAGATACCTGCCACTTAAGATTTCAATTTTAATATTTTTACCTTAAAATACTGATTTTTGACTCTCAGTGGCTGTGACGCTGCTTAGGTTTGCTTAGGATCCTGAGTATTATTAATTATATATTGTATATATATAATATATATACAATAATAATAATAACAATAATAATAATAATAATAATAATAGTAATAATAATAATAATAATAATAATTTTTTTTTTTTGTATGGGAGCCCAGAATGGACTGTTAACTCTTTACCCACAACAAAGCATTGCTCTGGGAGAAAAGAAAACTCTGCTACACTAACCCTGGAAAGAATTGACTGCAACAATCATTTCCCACCGCTTGTTCATCTTGTTCATCTTTTCTGCGGGGCTTTGCCGTGATCACCGCGAGCCACAAACCGCGACACAGAAACACACGAACTCCTTTTATTTTTTTATTTTTCCTTTCTTGAAATAGCACGGGGTGGGGAAAAAAGCCCTTTTCTGTTCCATCCCACCTCCCGAGCAGATGGCGAGGCAGCAGCACCTCCCACGTCCAGCTGGGAGCCCCGCTCGGCTCCGGGAGAATTCCTCCTCCAGTTCCCTGGGAAGGGGAGCCGGCGGTGGGTGGGAGGTGTGGGAGCCCCCCTGGGGATGCCCCCGGCCCTGAGCTGCTCCCAGATGGGCTCTGCCCCTCCAACGCTCCTGAGCTCCAGACCTGTCCCCATGTCCCTTCTCTGCCCCTCCATCGGTTTATTCCCATTCCCACCCAGCACAGGCAATGGGAATTGTCCCTCTCCCTCTTCCCTCCCATCCAGCTCTGCCCTTCTGATGCTCTTTCACACCACAACAACACAAACTCTGACTTCAGAAGGCTGAAAATGACTCCTGTCGCTGTTGGGGACACAAAAGAACCACACACTCACCCGTCAGGTTGATGTGAGCAGAGAAGGGGCAGTTTATTATGATTTGGGGTTTAAATAGGGTTTGGGATTTGGTCAAGGATTGGTAGATGACAGGAACACCTCTCTGAGCCCAGTGGTCAATTCAAAAGTCCATCACAGAGACAAACGAAAACAATCTACATTGTTTTGAGAGACTCCAGAAGAAATGTGTAAACAATCATCAGAAGGCTGATTCTAGAATATCTCAGCTCTGCAGAGTTCCCTCTCCCTGCTGTCTGTGGATGCTCCTTCACTGGGTGACCCCAGAAAGACAACACAGCCCAGGGACTGGTGAGAGGAGAGGTCCTGCCCTCCTGGGGCTGAAACTCCTGCACCAACGAGCTGAAAAACAACCCCGAAACAGCTTTATCAGCAGCTGCAGCCACAGGGGAGGTGAGTACACAACACCCACCCCCAGGATCACCTAATGGACACACACCACTGGTATTGGGGACATAATTTTTCAGCCCCACCAAAGCACCAGGAGGTTCAGCAGTGCCCACAGTGAGGGCCTGGACATTGAATTCCTGCCAAAGCTCAGCTCTGCTCTGCTGGGGCTGTTCCTGGACTTGCCTGAAACTCTGGCAAAGCAGCAGCTGCAGGTTCTGATCGAGACAGGACCACGTTCAAAAATCTTCTCCATTCTGTAAAGCACAAAGGGGCTTAAACAGATTATATTTGTATACAGACAAGCACCTGGTTTGGGCAATAATTATCCTCTAAACAGAAATTATCCTCCAACATTTGTTGCTACCGTGTAAAAGGAGCTGTGATCGATAATTAGAAATCAATTACAGAGCTCTGTGTGCCAGTGATGATTGCTCTCCAGACCTGGGCACCTCTTACCAGTATTTGCAAAGGTGTTAATCCATCCTAATAATCCTTAAATCATGTATGAATACAGAAGTGCCCGTGGCATTATTCAATTCCTATTTCAGTCCGAGGAAAGCTGCCTGTTTAAATTATACAGAAGTTAAATTTCTCCTGGAAAGCACTTTGAAGTGATTCTGTGCAAATACACATTTAACACCAAACCACCTCTTTTTTTTTTTTTTTTTTTAAGCAGGTAACCTGGCAATGCTGCTCTGAGTCAGGCTCTGGAACCAATTCTGCTTTGATTCTCCCCAGGATGTGATTTATAATGTTTTGCTTTTCTTATGACTAAACCCCAAGGCCTGGGCAGTGCTTTGGCCCATCTGTGCTCAGGAGCAGCCCCAGGACTCAGGGATGGGCACTAATGGGGTGTGTTCATATCTCAGCCCTATAGACCCCCCTCCTGAGGCAGAAATCCCATTTCTCTCCCTTCCAGGGGCTGCTTCACTCCTCGCTTCTCATTTAGTGACCCAAGAATGTTGGAGTATTCAGCAGCGTACATTCAATTCTCAACATTTTGGCAGTTTTCCCCATTTTTTTTCCTTGAAAACCAGGCCTGAATTTGGGTTTCTGGGAATGCCCGAGGCTCCAGCCCCACAGAGCCCTGGACAATGTCCTGTCCCCTCATTTTCTGGCACAGGAATAGGAATTTCTGTGCTTTCTTAGAGCAAACCCAGCCCTCCTCTCCCAGCAGATCCACACATTTCCAATCGTTGTGTTCTTCCCTTCCTCTCTAAGAAGACAACTCAACCACACTGTAATTCCCTGACACTGGAGCTAAACTGCTCCTCAGGCTCCAATAAACATCCAGAAATTCGGGTTGGGGTTCACTTTTCAGCAATAGAGACAATTTCCTGAGTGGCTCTTTGGACTCCGAGGGTCCCCCAGGACCAGATTTAAATCCAGCAGCAACTGGAAGGTTCTTCATTCATTGATCCATCACAACATCAAACTGAGGAGCCCCAGGGGCACAAGGAGAACCCCAGGATGGAGTTCCAGCTCCATTGGAAAGTTAAGAAGCTTTCAGCTTGACTTTAATTCAGAAGAATTGGAATTTAAACTGAAAACACAGGGCTCGACCTACCAACAGCATTAGTTGGAACAATAAAAACTCCTCATTATTTCAGATAATGAAATTAGAGAAAATTCTAAGCCAAGATTTAAAAAAAGGCCTCAGAAATTTTTTCATGTTTAAAGATCTGACTTTGTTCAAAGTTGCTTTTCTAACAGGACAAAATAAAGGGGGGGGGGTTTATTTTTTTCAAAGTTGCTTTTTCTAACAGGACAAAATAAGGGGAGATTTATTTTTATTTAAGTTGCTTTTCTAACAGGACTCTCTTAATAGTCTTTTCTACTATTTAATTAATAAGAATTATTTTGATCTCATTCATGTCTGACCTGAAGAATTAATGAAATCTAGTTCTCTCTCAGGTCAAAAGGACAAAATAAGGGGGGGGAGATTTATTTTTTCCAGAGTTGCTTTTCTAACAGGACAAAATAAGGGGCGGATTTATTTTTTTCTCCAGAGTTGCTTGTCCAACAGGACAAAATAATGGGGAATTTATTTCCCTTTCCAACCTCAGCACCCTCAGACTCCCCTGGACTGGGTCAGCCCAGCTTAATAAAACCCTCCTGTGCTTTTACACACTCATATTTTGTTTTCCCTCAGAGCATCTCTTTCTCCAGACTGGAAAAAAATGAGCTTTTTCCCTTTCCCCAAGCCTTGCAGCAGGTGTGACTGACAGAGCATCCATTCCTTTATTCCTCCTTTGGAGCAAAAAAAACACAAAAAACCAAGAGATTGAAAATCATCTGATGGAATTATTCAGAGCCACTGCTAATCTGAGGGGTTTATGTGCTTTTCCTCACTCGGGGTGGTGAAATGGAAACGTCTCCCAGGCTCTTCCCTCTCTAAATCACTCCTCAGCCACCTCTGCTTATCTCTATTGTTTCTGAGAAAAACCTGTTCCTTTACAGACATCTGCTGGGGTGATAAAGTGTGATTGAAAAGCTCGGGCCTGTCAGATAGGGAGCTGTTATCACAGCTTGATTTGGAGCTGCGGAATTACACCGGATAATAGCAGCTCCAAACAACACTCCTCTCCAATGAATTTATGAATGGCCTTTGCCAGATCTGAGGATAAACTGCTGGTGATGGGAGAGAGGCTGGGAGCTGATGGATCACCCGTCACCCACCAGGGCTGGGGGTGTTTGTGCTGCAAAGGGGATTTCATGGGTCAGGAGAAGTCCCTTCACACTAATTAAATGGCAGAGATTGTAGCCCTGGTTTTGTGCCTGAGGTGTTTTGGTTTCCTGAAATTCTTTTCCCAAGGAATTTTCTATAAACAAGAGAAGTGTTTTTGTAATGGCAAATTGTTTACGTTCCTTTCCCCAGGAGGGATTTCTCCTTGCTGTCCCTCTGCTCTGACCGATGGGAGTGAAGAGGTTTGTCTTTGTGTCACCAATCCGATTGGTCTGTGTGAAATGGTATAAAAGGGAGACACATCCCAAAAATAAAGGAGTCATTTTCAGCCTTCAGGGTCTCAGCTCCACTGCCCAGGTGCCAGTGCCCACCCTGAACTGCTCAGGGCAGGGAGAGGCACAGCTGGGGATGCTCAAGGGTAGCCCTGGTTTGTGCCTGAGGTGTTTTGGTTTTCTGAAATTCTTTTCCCAAGGAATTTTCTATAAACAAGAGAAGTGTTTTTGTAATGGCAAATTGTTTACGTTCTTTTCCCTAGGAGGGACTTCTTGCTGTCCCTGTGCTCTGACCAATGGGAGTGAAGAGGTTTGTCTTTGTGTCACCAATCCGATTGGTCTGTGTGAAATGGTATAAAAGGGAGACACATCCCAAAAATAAAGGAGTCATTTTCAGCCTTGTGAAGTCAGAGTCTGTGTCCTTGTGGTGTAAAACAGCATCAGGGATCACCTGAAGCAACTCTGGGCAGGGACACCTCCCACTGTCCCCGTCTGCCCCAAACCCCAGTGTCCAGCCTGGCCTTGGGCACTGCCAGGGATCCAGGGCAGCCCCAGCAGAGTCACAAACATCCCAGTCTGTGCTCCAGCTGAAGGAAAGTCCATGCTGGAGATGAGGGGTGGGATTCTGGGGGATCCTGAACGAGGGCTCAGAGCCACACTGAGCACAAGGACTGCAGCAGAAGGAGGGGGATTGCGGTGGGTCAGAAAAGAAGACAAAGCCGACAGCACCTCTTGTCCTGTTGTCCCACAGAGAGCCACTAAAACACTGTGAAAACACACCCAAAATCTGGCCAGGACACTCCTGCTGTGCTCACTGCAGCACCAGGGCAGGGAGGGAGGGAGGGAAGGAGCAGCCAGGGTGCTGCCCAAAGCCTGAAAACACTTCAAAAAAAAAACTTCACTGCACTCCAAGTTCCCCAACAGCCTTGCAGAGCTCTTGCAGGAGTAGCCACAGCCATCACTTTGGTGTTTAACAACCTCCCCAGGAGCTGGATTTATGTAACAAACCCCAAGCTGACATTAGCCAGTGTCCTCCTGCTCTTCCCTTCTCCCAGCCCCCATTTCAGGACCTCCCTCTCGGAGAACAGACACTTCCATCTACTGTAAGATCATTAAAAAACCTCCAAAAGTAGAAAGGAATCAGCTCTTTAAAGTCACTCCATCCCTGCCTTATGTAAGTCTCCTACAGACACTCTGAGGCGCCTCCAGCCACGTCCCAGGGCTTGGCTGCAGGGCAGCTCCACATGGCTGGAGTGGCTGAAGGCCCCAGCCCTGACATGCTTTATGAGTTAATTTGCTGTTATTTAGGGCACTGCACAGCAGCACTAAATCCTCACATCCTTTTTACTGCTTTAAGTAATGCTTTTAACTTCTCGGTGGCCACACGAGCTGGTGTTAATCCTTCTCTGTTTATTTGTTTAACACCCCGGGGAGCTGCAGAGCACATCCTTTGCAATCCAATCTCTGTTATGGACTTTTTCAAGGCACTTTTCCCAATCAACTACAGAGAAGAGAACAGGAAAAAATGGGGGGGGGAAAAAAAATCCCAAACCCCCAATTCCATTAAGTGTTTTCCCTTTGGAGGTGCTTTACTTCATAACCAGATGAAAACTTTCCTACCTCAGTCACCCAGCTGAGGGAAAGGACAGGTTTCCTCCAGCATTTCCCTGCTTTTTGCTCTTTTTTTTGCACCAAAAGCATCTCCTCCTGACATTTCTGCAGTTTCCTGATGCAGGATCTCTACGTTAAGAGGCACCTGAGTTATGTTTGATCAGCAGAAGGGAACCCACCGTGGCAGGGTTATCTCAGATTGTCTGATCAGGGCAGTGCCAAAGGTTAGAGCCACATGGGTGAGTCGTCAAGGCGGAAATAATACAAACCAAGATAACCCTGCCAGCAAATCTCCCCAGGTGTGATCCTGCTAAATCCATGAACACCTTTAACTCTGCTGTGTGATGTTCCAGGCTGGAAATGTTTCCTTACCCAGGGAATGTTGGATAAATTGATTAATCCACCCAGCACCTCAAGTGCCACCCTGTGATTGCTGCTCAGGGGAGGTTTCTGCCCATCTCTAGATAAAAATCCAGGATGATGCTCAAATCTTTTTTTTTTTTTTTTTTCATTTTCAGCACAGATCTCAGCAGTTTAAGTAAGAAGTTTGCCCTGGGAACCCCACAGTTCACAGACCATAAAAATCTCAGGCATGGCTGGCCTTGGTTCCAGTGGACATCCTCCACAAGAGCCTTTTCGTTTTCCTTTTCTCATTTATTAGCAGGAGCTCCTACGCTTGAATAAACTTAATAGAACAATTTCATTGTTCTACTGCTGGCCATGAAAGTGGATTATTGTTGTTCAGTGGCACCAGCCTCACACGGGGGAAAATGCACGTTGATGGAATTGTACTTTTAGCCAGGAATCCAAAGGCTCCTGCACCCAGACAGCACAGCCAGCATGGAGCCTGAGCTCTGCCCTCAAGTTGTTGTTAGAGAGGGAGAAAAGTGGGGAAAATCTCTTACTGAAACGGGGGGATAGAACAAGTTCCCTTTTTTATCACCTGCTCCTTGATT
>VWZU01006803.1:3739-14554 GCA_013397095.1 Sterrhoptilus dennistouni
TAAAGGGAAATAGAAGAGCAGATCCAGCAGTGGAAGAAGCTGCATTGAGTTATGAAGGAGCTTTGATTCCACAAACCTGTGTGGATTCATCTCCAACAAATTGTATTGAAGGAGAGAAACAATGAGCGGAACAGCTTAACTGCACTAAAAATAAAGAGGGGTGGTGGAAAACACCTGGAAAGCAGCTCTTGGAGATAATGGAAATCCAGCTTTAAAGGCTGCATCGAGAGACACACACACACAGGAGCAAATGCATCACTGCTTTTAGCAAAAAAAAAAAAAACCCTCTTTGGATGCAGGATGCAAAGTTCAGCAGACAGAGTAGTTAAAAATAAATAAATAAGAAAGAAAAAAAGACTGTGAGGAAAACACAAAGCAAGGAGTAACCCCTGAGAAACATTGCAAACGGATTTTACAGAATCGCCCAGCTGTAATTAATGCAAACATTCATTGCTGTCCTGGTTGGCTGGTGTTACCAAACAGACCATTTGCCTGAAGAAAAGGCCCAAGTCACAGAATCCTGAAATATTAGAGGAATTAGAGGACAATGCAGGATGGGCTTGGAGTGCAGAATCCACCACTGAACGCTCCAGTCAGAGAGATCTGCAGGAAACTCCTCTGGAAGAAGCTGATGCCAAAGTCCCATCATGGGTGGGAGCAGCTTTGGGAAAGGTGGGGATGTGAAAAGCCAGGAGTGAATGCAGAGCTCTGACCCCTCCAGGGGCTCAGAAAGCTGATTGCACTGACAGAACATTGGAGCTCTCACAGAAAAAGACTGTGGCTCAAAATTTGCTGCTGGAGTGGTCCGTGGAGCCATTTGGAAAGAGAGAGAGAGAGAGAGGACTGTGAACCTCCAAGGGAATCTCCCAGGAAACATGGACAAGGAATACAGGGATTGTTAGAGGGCACCTCAAAAGGTGGCCAGGGTGGATTGCAAAGCTCATCCACTCAGAGGAAAACCCCAGGGAATGCTGGAAATGGCCTGGGAGTGGCAAATTTAGATCCTGTCAGAGAAGAAGCCGTGCAGGATGGTGGATTACATCCAGCAAATAATTCCCCAACGCCTTCTGAGGAAAATGGCAACACAGGGGAACTCACTGGGAAATGGAGTCTTCTGGCAGAAGAACTGAAGCCTCGAGTTTTGAGCGTAAAAATAGCTGGTATCATAAAAAGCATCATTAAAAAGTACCAAACACGTTTAAAGAACAATACACGTCAAATCAGACAGCCCACAGCCAGGACTGTTAGGGAGGACAGTTGTCTTGTGCCAGGTAATGTTTCTTTATTCACTTTTATTCACTTTCATTCACTTTTATTCACTTTTATTCATTTTTATTAGCGGTTAACATGTAGTAGCCAATATTATCTTGGTTTTGAGAACGAGGATTGTGTGTCAGAACAAAGAATATAAGAGAAGTACCCTGTGGCCTGACCACATATTTAAGACACTCTCAAAGAGAAAAGACTCATCAGAAGATCTGGAAAATCCAAATCATACCAAAATCGGTCCTCAGAAATGATTAGCATATATGCTTGTATCTGTATTAGTTTCAGGGCTCTAATTTGGTCTGTTGGGTTACTGGGCATGCTTTGGGGAGAAGTTCCCATGCATCCAGCACTCCTAATTGAGCAATGTTAATTTTCTAACCCAGCCAATTGGTTGGAGAGTTTATTTCCCAGATTTCTGTGACACCAGGGCTTTCCCCTGCTGCAGCAACCAGAGAGTAGAGAAGTGATCGGAGTTTCTTAAGAGAAACAACACCCAGATTGGGTGTCCCAGAAGAAATTTCTACAGATAACGAACCCTGCTTTGTAGCAGAAATGGTGCAGGAATTGTCCAAATTTTCAGTCTATTTTCAGTCCAGGATTTTGAATCAGGGGCCTCACCCTTCCCTGGGGTACCCTGGGCAGTTTTTCCAATCTGGAGAAGCCTGTGTTTGAACAGGGAAGGTGGAAAGGTGCTTTCCCAGCAGTGTTTAGGATGTGGGAATCAGCTCTTGGATCCTTTGCGTGTGAGAAAAGGGTCCCTGAGTCTGGACAAGATACATGGAATTCACACAAAACCTGAAGTTCCAACTGACTGAGGACATCACAGTGTGTTCTTTAATTTTTCAACCTGTTTATGTAAATTAATTTTGCAGGTGACGTACTTATATAATATATTGTTACTTTATGGTGATCCTTTATATAATTTATTGTTAGTTCACAGCTTGCCCAATCAATTGGGAAAATTCACAGTCCATCACTGAGTTTCTCAGTGTCACAAGCAGTGAAAGGCCCTTTGGATTGAGGAGTTTTAATCTCAGATTTAAATCTGACACTTCTCATTAAGTCCCAAAACCCTGCGAGGATTTTCCATGGGGTTTAACATGAGCCAGGAGGAAGGGAATTGGCATTAAATGTGTGATGGATGGACCATGGATGGACACCAAAGCTGCTCCATCACTCTCCCCTCACCTGGACAGGGAAGAAAAAATATAAGAAAAGCTCATGGCTCAGGATAAGGGCAGAGAGGTCTCACTGGTTACTATTGTGAGCAAAGCAAACTCGATTTGGGAGAATTAGTTTAATTTATTACCAATCAAATCAAACAAATTCTAGGAACACCTTCCCCTCACCTCTCCCTCCAGCCCAGGCTTTGCTTTATTCCCTGTTCTCCACTTCTTCCTTTCCAGGGGTGCAGTGAGACAGGAATGGGGGTCACAGTCTCCATAATGATGCTTCCAGAGGCTTTTTTTCTCCATAAAAGGCATCATGTTAACGTTCCTAAACAACGTCTTTTCACTTTTCCCCGCAAAGGCAGGTGGGCTGTTCATTTACTGTCATCACTCACCCAATCCTGTGTCCCTTTTGTGGAATTTTGTCCATTTTATTGGGTTCATGTCAGGTTTGTGTGGCGAGGTGTAGTAGTTTTTTCCGTGGAGGGCAGGGACAAGGAACTCTGCAGAGCTGAGATGTTCTAGAAATACCTGGGTTTATTCCAAGGGTTGTGGGTAAAGAGGGCTTTGCCTTCAGCCACCAGCCTGGGCTGGAGCAAAGCCCTAAAGAGAGAATGGGGAGAGAGAGAGAGAATAGAGGAGAAAAGAGTAAGAGAGGACAAGAGTGGGGAAAAGGGGGAAAAGCGAGAGCAGGAGCAGAGAGAGTAAGAGAGGGGCAAAGCAAGAGAGTAAAGAGTAAGAGCGGGAAGAGTAAGAGAGAGATCACCTTGTTCCAATCCGTTCTATCTCTTTCTGTGTTGAATATTCTAATTTACAGTGACCAACCGGCGTGAGATACAAAACCTACAAACTTTGCATGCAGCCTATAAGAACTCCTACATTACCATGTCACTTTATATTCTAAACTCTAAAGACTACTTTTCTTATCTGTTTTCTCCCCGATGCCTTTGGGAGGGTGGAAAGGCAACACTCCTGTCTTTTGTTTTCCTGTCTTTCGACCCATCTCCAGCTCATCACCGTTTTCCTGCCTGCCATGCTCACATCTCAAAACTGGCTTTCATTTCTATTTCACTCACAGGTTTTACATCTACAGTATTTCTTACCATTCAGTCATATCCATAAGTCCTTCCTGTGCCATCTTTCCCAACAGGGAGGTTTTGGCAGTGACAACCTGTGTGAGAAGCTGCCAGAAGCTTCCCCCATGTCCAAGAGAGCCAAAGCCAGCTACAGGTGGGGGGGTCACATCCCAAATACTTTGTGGGATCCCCACACAGGGCGTGTGGTCTGGGCTGGGCACCCCAAACTCCTTCCCCTGGGCTGTGGCTCCTCACCAGCTGCTCCAGTGTGTGTGTGTCCCTTCCATGGGGACAGTCCCTGAGGGGCTGTTCCACCCTGAGACCCCCACAGGGTCACAAACCTGCCCCAAACCTGCCACTCTTCTCCCCATGGGTCTGCTTGGGTTCTGGAGGCTGAAAACGTCAGGCTTTTTGGGCTGAGAGGTGTCGATTTTTCAAGCGAGCACCGCATTTGACTCGAGGTTTTGGATGAGGTTTTTTGGGACGGTGTGACAGCACAGGGGTTGTGGGGGTGTAGTCGGAGTGGTGCTGTGTGATCCCACGGGGTGAAAACTTGGGTTTGGGCTTTCGGTACATAGTGATGTGTGTGCGGGCCAAAATAGAAGATTCTGGGTGGTTTTCTCTAATTGGGTGAAAAATGTCTGCACTGTGAATCTCCTCAAATGGTCACTATTGGGTCAAACACATCAATAATAGAGTTGTCACTTTGGTAGTGGGTAACTATCTCTTAAATAGCCTTGGTAAGGGTTAGAAACTCTCCATTTTGTCTCATTTCTCTAGCTGGCGAGCTGGAGCTCACTCTGTAAATCCTGTAAATAGATAAGAGATAATAAATAACCAGGACCAAACTCGACTCTGAATTTCCCCGTGTCTTTTATCCCAACCTCAGCTGAGATAAAGCAGAACTGTAACGACTGGTGCCCCTCGTGTGAGGAGTCCTGTGTGGGTCCAGAGTCCCTGCCAGGACCCTGCTCCAGCCTGGGCTTCCCACGGGGTCACAGACTCCTTTGGGCACCCCCTGGGCCCCTCGAGGGTCTCTGCTACCCCTGGGCACCCTCAGGCTGCAGGGGAATCCCTGCCCCAGCACTTGGAGCACCTCCTTTCATTCCTTCTGTACTGACCTGAGAGCTCCAGGGCTGCTGCTCTGACGTCTTTCCTCTCTGGCTGCAATTACCTCTACACAAGAATATTTCTTTTTTTTTTTTTTTNTTTTTTTCCTTCCTTAAATACGTTTTCCCTGAGGTGTTTCTGCCATCACTGATGGATTCTGCCTCACCCAGCTGCAGGTTCAGCTCTCTTGGACACGGGGGAAGCTTCTGGCAGCTTCTCACACAGGTTTGCCACCACCAAAACCTCGTCACACAAACCAAATAAAACGGACAAAATTCCCACCAATGGGACATAGAGGTGGGTAAGTGACGACAGTAGGTGGACAGGCCACCTGTCCACTTTTTGTGGGGGAAAGTGAAAAGACATTGTTTAGGAATGTTAACATGATGGCCCTCATGGAGAAAAAGGCCTTTGGATGCATCGTTATGGAGAAGAATAAAGAGAAATAATGATGCTTCTTGCAGACTCCCTTGAACAGCAGCTGGAGCAGGCTGTGTGTGAGAACCCATGCTCAGTGCACAGATCACCTCCTCCTGAAATCCCAGCTGGGAGTGCAGTTTAACTGGACAAGCAGAGGCATCAGCAAATTCCAGGGGGGCTGCCCAGAGGACAGGCTGCTTTGGGAGGGCAGTGGCAGCTGATGAACATCTGGACACAAAGCACAAGGAGGAAAATTGCCCAGAACAGAAGAGGAGAACTAAAGTGGGGCTCTCCTGAGGCATCTCAAGCACTGGGATGGCACCCAGCTGAGAACTGGAGTCCCTCTCAGCCACCTCTGGAGGGTGATGCCAACAAGGGAACATATCCCTGAGTGTAGTGGTGTGGGTTTGGTTTTATCAGTTTTATGGATGTATTTGTTCCTTGTATTAAGTTCATTTTTGTAAGTTGTAATGGTTTGCCCCATGTCACCCGTGTGCCACCCTCATTGGTTTCACCCCAACCCCAGTTATGTGTCAGTCAGAAGTTATCCAGCCCCTGGGTCTTGTCTGTCACTTTGGGGTCTCTCCCAAAAGTCTGCAAAGTTCCAATGAGGACCCCAAGTGATGGGACAAGACTTCAGCTGTCTCCCCACCCGAGTTATTGATTTGTTACAATGTGTGTCATTTACCTGCAGAGCCAGACCCCCTTGGGCCCTGATTTGTCCCCAGTTAAACCCATCCCTGAGTTCCTCCCCCCAACAAAAGGTGTCGTATTGGGGGGTTTCCTGCTTTATCCCCCTCTGCTTTTGCTGAGGGATGTCTGCTGGGGCAGATAAATAAATAAACGATGAATAAAGCCAGCAGTTAACCCAGAACAGCCTCCTCTTTTCTCCTGCTGTCGTTGCTTCACTCCTTTGGGCAAGACAAGAACTCACAGGGATGGGTGAGGTTCATCCTGCTCCCAAACCCTTCACTGTGGAGGTGTCAGGGCTGGCTGAGGCAGAGACAAGACACCTCTACACCTGAGGAGTGGGAGAAAGCCAAATGCTGCATCCACAAATGTCCGGTGGAGACATGGAGAAACCACAGCCCCTCAAACTCCCCCAGGCATCACCCAAGCCCTCCCAGACACGTTTCTGGTGCGTGAAGGAGCAGATGATGGCAGGGAACAGCCAGGCTGGTCCTCTGGCAGCCGCAGAGTGACAGCTCAGGGACACAGGAGAGAGCAGAGATGTCCCGTTTGTCACCCGCGCTCCGGGTTGTCGCAGTCTGGTGGCTGCCAGGGGGTGCACAGGGCTCAGCCTGGGCAGGGGAGAAAAGGAGAGACGTCCCCATAGAGCTGAGCCCCAGGGGACCCATCCAGCCCAAGGACCACCTTGACGTGCATCATCAGCCAGGCTGCCATGGAGACTGCACCGAGTGGGTGACGCAGCCGTGGGGTCCCGGGGGACTCTGCCAGGCTGGGGACACGACCCAGCGCTGATGGGCTGTGTGTGTACTCAGCCAGCTCATCCCAACAGTGTTTGCTTGGAGCAAACGGGGGGATGGAGCTGCTGCAGGCACCCAGACGGGGCTGGCAGGATGGGGAAGAGAGACCTGGGAGCTGGGGGTGTTTAGCCTGGAGAAAAGGAGACTCTGAGGTGACCTTATCACTCTCTACAACTCCCTGAAGGGTGGTTGTGGACAGCTGGGGTTGGTTCTTTCTCCAGGCAGCACTGACAGAAGGAGAGGACACAGTCTTAAGCTGCGTCAAGGGAAATACAGGTTGGATATCAGGAAGAAGTTTTTCACAGAAAGAGTGATTAAATACTGGAATAGTCTGCCTGGGGAGGTGGTGGAGTCACCATCCCTGGGTGTGTTTAAAAGGAAACTGGATGTGGCACTTGATACCATGATCTAGTCGAGGTGTTAAGGCTGGGTTGGACTCGATGATCTTGAAGGTCTCTTCCAACCTACACATTCTGTGATTCTGGGATTCTGTGACCTGAGGGTCCTCGCCCCCCTGCAGGGGTGGGGGCGGCGGGGAGAGCCCCACTCACAGGGGGCTCTGGGGTCTGAGTGAGGTCCTGGGGGCACAGCCGGGGTGACGGGGCAGGGACAGACCCTGTGGGGCTGGTGCTGCTTTGGGGTAACCCACACCTCCACCCCACCCACACACCACACGGGAGAACGCGTCCTCACACACTTTTAATGTTGTAGAGGGGCAAATTCACCCATTTGGGGAATTCCAGCAGCAGGGATGGAGCTTGCCCTGAGAGAGCCAGGGACAACCATAGCCGGGGGTGACAGAGCCACATCCAGGTGTGACAGGGACAGCCACAGCTGAGGGTGTGCCAGCATTCAGTGCTGACCTGTGCAGAAAAGCAGCCTCAGCCCCAGGACCCCGGGACCCCCTTCCCACTCCCTGCTGCAGGGAGAGAGGGGTGGCCTGAGGTGTGACTTCCCCATCCCCAT
This sequence comes from Sterrhoptilus dennistouni, assembly GCA_013397095.1. NCBI lineage: Eukaryota > Metazoa > Chordata > Aves > Passeriformes > Zosteropidae > Sterrhoptilus > Sterrhoptilus dennistouni. The sequence continues at coordinate 11,237 of VWZU01006803.1, forward strand.
CCCCATTCCCATCCCCATCCCATTCCCATTCCCATCCCCATCCCATCCCCATCCACATCCCCATTCCATTCCCATTCCCATTCCCATTCTCCTCTGCCCCACAGCACCCCATGGCTGTGCCCATCTCACTCCCCACGAGGGTCTCACCATGGGGAGAACTCGCTGGCTTCTGCCTCGGCCCCACATCTGCAGAGGGAAAGAGGGAACAAGGTGGAGACAGGACCCTGAAGGACCCGTGTTGCTGCACAGCCAGGCAGGCGTGGCACTGGATGCAGCACTGGACACAGCACTGGACACAGCACTGGGCAGTCATGGTCCACTCACCTTCAGCAGCTTCAGGCACCTCCAGGCTGTCCAGCCGCTCCTCCTCTGCTGCAGCCTCACTGCCATCCCCAGGTCCATCACCCTCATCCTCACCCAGGGGCTCTGTGGGCAGGGGACAGCTCAGGTGGGACCTTCCCTCCCTCCCACATCATGGGGACACACCAGGACCAGGTGCCAGGAGGGAGGTGACCAAGCAGGACGCCCCAGGATGTTCCCAGGAGGAATGTGACCAGCCCAATGTGGGAACCAGGGAGAACCTGGGGCAGGACTGACCCTCCAGGGTCCCCTGGGGGTGCTACAGGTGAGGGTCACCTTCCCAATAGTGTGTGGGATCCCCACACAGGGCATGTGGTGAGGGGGGCTCTGCTTGTCTGAGGGCTGGGCACCCCAGGCAGTCCCAGTGGCCCCTGGGGACAGCAGCAGCAATTCCCCCAGTGCAGGCACCTGTCTGGAACTCGATGGTCCTCAGCATCTCAGCCACGTAGTCCACGTTGATGGAGAAGTGGTCCATGTTCTCATAGCCGGGCTCAGGGCGGCTGCTCATCGATGCCTTGGACATGTCTGTGATCCTGCAGGGCAGAGACACCCCGGGAGCTGCAGGGCCCAGCACCCCCAGGGCCACCAACCAAAGGCCTTTTCCCCCCGCCCCTACCATGCTCCCCACTCACTTTTTCAGGAGTTCCTTGGAGTGCTGTGAAGGAAAGCAAGGGGGGATCAGTGTCTCCTCACTAGACACTACCCCCCACCACAGGTCCACCCCTGCACATCCCAGGGCCACCCACGGATCATTTTGGGTTTAGACCTGTGATGCAGCCCCACGCCCCTCAGGGAACCACGGCACTACCCTGTCACCCCTGCATTTCTTGGTTTCAAGTGTTTTGAGTCTTAGCACCCTGATTCTCAGGCTGCTGCATGTAAACAATATTGTATTCTTAGAACTTATCAGTATGTTTTGCACTCTTGTTCTCTGACAGAGAACTTGACTGATGGTCACAGTGACCAATGGAGTCAGGAGGTTGTGACCTCCTTGGGCCAATCTGGGCCCTCTGTACAAAATGTATATAAGCTATTGGAGTCAGATAATAAAGAGCCTTCCACGTTTGAAAAAAAAATATTTTTTTTTCCTCCACAGGATTCTGTTTTTATTAAAAGATGAAAAGCTGAGTATTACCCCCCTGCCCTTAGAGGGGCAACACGTTGCAGTGTGGGTGTGGACCCTCCCAGAGGACAGCAGGAAGCAGCAGCAGGTCAAACATGGAAGGCTCCTTATTATCTGACTCCAATTCTACTTTATATACATTTTGTACAGAGGGCCCAGATTGGCCCAAGGAGGTCACAACCTCCTGACTCCATTGGTCACTGTGACCATCAGTCAAATTCTCTGTCAGAGAACAAGAGTGCAAAACATACTGATAAGTTCTAAGAATACAATATTGTTTACATGCAGCAGCCTGAGAATCAGGCTGCTAAGACTCAAACACTTGAAATGCAGGGCTGACACTACCCCACAGCCCCAGGGCACCCCAAATCCCCCTGTCCCCTCCTCTCCCTGTTCCCTGGGCAGGACCTGCAGGTACACAGCCATCTGGGGCTCCTCCATGGCCTGGATTGCTGACTCCACCAGCTTGGAGGAGGCCTCCAGGTGGTCTCCGTACTGGCGGATGAGCCCCCGGACTCGCTCCAGCTTGGCCTCCTGCTCTGCTGTGATGCTCTGCAGCAGCTCCTTCTTGCGCTCCTCCAGGATCCCGTAAAGGGCATCAAACCTCAGCCCCAGGTGCTGTTTCTGCCTCCGGCCGTTCTCCTGCGGGGCGGGAGAGTCAGAGTGAAGCACTGATTTAAAAGAATTAAAGACTTTAGTTGATAATAAATATCGCTAAAGTAAAAAAGGTAAAACTTCCCTTTTGATAACAAAAGCCGAACTGAAAAAACTGATAAATCATTGAAAAAAAACTAATAAATCGTAAAAGCTGTCAAACTAAGCTTTTGCATCCTGAATAATCACTAGACCCCATGAATACAATACAATCGTAAATCAAACAGTCCTAAAAAACAAGATTCAGCTGTCAAAAGTTAAAAAGTCAAAAAGAAGACGACCCATCTTACTTCATCATTTTAAGACCCTACCCCATAAAAAAGACCACCGACCCATTTCAAAAGACAAACTCCCCATGCTTAATGGCTTTTTGAGCTAATTACCATACAAAATGAAAAATAAGATGTACCAGAGTTATGAATATGCATTTGTGTTTTGGGTATTCAATACTCCTGTACATAAAAGACCCTGTAATCATCTGTAAATTGTGGTGTGTATTTGGGAACAATCCTACACGCTGCCTGGCGCCGTAATAAACACACACTTTCTAACTTTAAACTGTTAGAGAGCCTTTGTCTGTCATAGTTAAATATTAGTACTAGATCAATACCCATAGTTTTTTTGTTTTTTGTTTTTTTTTTTAATAAATCAAGAGGCTGCCCCGTGTCCTCCTTCCCCCAGCACAGCCCCAGGCCCGGAGCTCTCAGTCCTCACCTCGATGGTGTGGCAGATCTCCTCCATCTGTGTGATGATGGCCTGGATGCGATCGTTCCCCGCCACCAGCATGGCAATGCCATCGCTGAGCTCACTCTGGGAGGGGAGGGGAGCGGGGTGAGAGGGTGGCTGTGAGGGTAGTACCCCATGCAGTGGTGTGGTTTTGGTTTTAGCAGTTTTATGGATGTATTTGTTCCTTGTATTAAGTTCATTTTTACAAGTTGTAATGGTTTGTCCCATGTCAACCCGTGTTCCACCCTTTTTAGTTTTATCCCAACCCCAGTTATGTGTCAGTCAGAAGTTATCCAGCCCCTGGGCCTTGTCTGTCACTTTGGGGTCTCTCCCAAAAGTCTGGAAAGTTCCAGTGAGGACCCCAAGTGACTGGACAAGACTTCAGCTGTCTCCCCACCCGAGTTATTGATTTGTTACAATGTGTGTCATTTACCTGCAGAGCCAGACCCCCTTGG
>VWZU01006803.1:22058-32632 GCA_013397095.1 Sterrhoptilus dennistouni
AGGGATAGCCCCGGGGACACCCGGGACAGCCTGTCCCAGTGACACCCTGGTCAGGGTACAGCCCGTCCTGGTGACACCCAGAACAGGAGACGACAGCCGGTCCCAGTGACACCCGGGACAGGGGACACGGGACAGCCCCGGGGCCACAGACAGCCCTGGGGACACTGGGGACAGGAGACAGCCGGTCCCGGTGACACCCAGGACAGCAGCCAGCCTGGTCCTGGGCCGGGGCAGCAGCAGGTGGCACACCGGGGTTGCGCTGCTCCTTTATTGGTACAAAACGGTGGCGGGGAGTGGTGGGGGCATGGCCGGGCCCCGGGACAGACCCCGGGACAGACCCCCGGGACAGACCCCCGGGACAGACCCCCGGGACAGACCCCCGGCCCCAGAACCTCCTCCTGCCGCCGGTGGCGAGACAAAGCTGCCGCTGCCCTTTGGAAAAAGAACCTGAGCAACAAGGGCAACACCAGGGACGCCTCGCCGCTCCCTGGTCACCGGCACCGGGACAGCACCGGGAAGGCAGCCCAAGGCCAACTGCCCCACTCCTGGGATGGGGAATGGAGCGTGGAGTGGCAGGGACAGGGTGGAGCCCTGAGGTCCAGTCCCTGATGGTGGAGGGTCCCGCTGGAACCGGGGGCTGCCCACAATAAATATAAATAAATATGGATTCCAGGCATGGAGCTTGCCTGGACTGGACCCCATCCCCTTTTTCCCCTGGGTGGAAGGTGAGCACCTCCTCAGGCACAGCCACAGGGAGGCCACCACTCCCTTCTGAGGCACGGCTGGGCTCTGGGAGCAAGGAATGTCCCTAAATGTCCCCTCTCCGTGGTCCACAGGAGAGGCCATCCCTCTCTTCTCCTCCTCCCTGTGGAGGATTGGTCCTTTGGGGCAGAGGGAGACCAGCAGCAGGGGGTTGTTGTGCAGGTCCAGAGAGACAAGGGCTGGCTCAGGTGGGCACAGGTGGCAGCTCAAGGCCTCTCCTGAGGGCAGGGATGGGGGCCAGCCCTGCAGCCAGCCTGGCCTGTGCTCCAGCCAGCTCAGCAGTCCATGCTGTCACCCTCACACCAGCCTGAGGGGCCGTCGGTGCCAAAGTATCTGTCTCCAAAGTTACCTGGCAGAGAGAGGGACAGAGTGAAGGGACAGCACCACCAGAGTGTCCCTTCAGTGCGGCCACAAGGCTCTCCCTAGGGCTGCCGGCCCCAGCCATGAGGCACAGCACACCCTGCTCCCCCTCACCAATGCCTGGGATGATGTGGAACTCCTCGTTGACCCTCTTGTCCACGGCGGTGGTGATGATGTGGACGCGGGGAAAGGCGTAGGCCACCGAGTGCACGCCCATCTCGGCCATCAGCAGTGACAGCAGGAAGATCCTGTCCTCCTGCACGTCGTGGTCCTGTGGTGGCACAGGGAGATGTGAGAGCCCAGCCAAGCCCAGAGGATCCCATCCAACTGCCCAGCCCCTCACCAGCAGGACACGCACGGCCATCATGGCCGCGGCCCCCGTGGACACGGTGCTGTCCATCAGGATCACGTAGTCCTCGCTGATCTCCTTGGGCAGGCGCAGGTAGTGCAGCTGGGGAGGGAAGGAAAGCTGGTTGGGGACGTGCCATGGTGCGTGGCCGAGTGCCAGGCTGCAGCAGGACTCACCTCGGGCTCCCCCGTGTCCAGGTTGGTCTGGATGAGGATCTTGCCCAGGCGGATGTCCTTGCACACAGCGGTCAGCGCCTGCTCCATGGTCTCGCCCGCTCGCAGGATGGACACGCCCGTGATCTGGGAAAGGGGCAGGGAACTCGTGCTGGGTGTTCCCAGTGCACACCAGCCCTGGGGGCTGTGCTCTCACGGGGAGCAGGGAGCTGGGGTTGTGCCTCACCCGCTGCCTGTGGAACCGCTTCCCCTCGTACATCGTGCCCTGCGGCGTCTCCACAGTGACAGACTGGCAGAAAAAGGGGAGCACAAGGAGTGTGGGGGGAGTCTGTGTGACAGGAGGGAGGATGGGGCTACACCCAAGAGTGGTCTCTCACCTTCAGTGGCAGGAAGGACTCACCTTCAGTGGCAGGAAGGACAAGGCGTGTTCGATCAGCAGCCGCATCAAGCGCTTGGAGTAGAAGATAAATTCATCCCTGGTCGTGTCCTTGTTCCTGGGAGGGGTGACACATGTGAAGTGGGAACAGAGGCCCTGCAGAGCACACGTGGGGCTCCAGAGGCCAACCAGCATGGACAGCAGTCCCAGTCTGTGGGAACCAGAGCGTTCTTGGAGTGACACAGTCAGTGATCACCAGCGCTGTGGGACTCACTGAGACCTCAGCTTTTGTCTTAGACAGGACCACAGGGGCAAGAGAGTGGTTTAGCTACGCTGGGAGGGAGATGCAACACCAGTCACAGACATCAGAGAGAGCTGGGAGAGAAAGGGGAGTAGGAACAGGTCAGGCAGGACCATTGGGGCAGCACAAATTCGGGAGCAATGGGTGAGTGTTGGGGAGCCTGGGGGGAATGAGAGCAGAGCCAGGACTAGGACCCCACTGTGGAAGGAGACATGGTGCACCATTGGCTGAGCGTGCTGAGTGACAGAAAAAATGTCCCCAGCTCTCCCCTCTACAAACCAAGCCAGAGATAAAGCACTGCCAAGAACCAGGTGACTCTGAAATACCCACTGTGCCCTTTCCACAGCTCTGACGTACTGAAGGCAGCAGTAAAACCAACACAACCCGGAACAAAGCTGCCATGAGGCTGCAATTCCCAGGAAACACCACCCCTCCCCTGGGAGGGGTAAAGCCAGCCCTGCAGGCAGGGTACTAACCCCACAGCAGAGGGAAAAGTGGATGGCTTTTCCTACTGGGAGCACCCTGGCCACCAGCCTCGTGGGGAACATGAGGACAAAGTCCATTCCCAGATGGAAGAGGTGGAGCTAGCAACACTTCCTGAAGAAGCAGAAGGATATTGAATATTTTTATTCTGTATTTTAAGACATCATCTGCCATTTCTCACACCTCCCTGGATGACAGACAGCCACATGGAGGAAGACAAAGAGTCACTGCTGTCCTTGTGTGCTCCTGCAGCCATTCCAGGGTCACTCACAGCTGAGCACCTGCAGTGACCATGGCATGGAGACATTCCCAACCCCCTGGGCACAGCCTGCACTCCCAGGAAAGGCAGAAAATCTGGTCTGGAAGGACTCTGCTTACAGCTCTCAGTGTAAGCTGTCAGCACACACTCACAGGTGGGCTGCACCCACACATCCACCCACAGCAGCTGGGGAGCAGCACGAGCCTGGCAGCCTCTCTCCCTGCCTCCCTCCCTCCTTCTCTCCCTCCACGGGGGCTGTCCCAGCCAGCTGTCCCCACTGAGACCCACCTTGGCTGGGTGGGATGGGCCCCACACTGCTCCTGCATCCTGGGGATGGGGAAACACCCCTGGCCCCAGTGCAGAGATGTCAACCCTGCATTTCTTGCTTTCAAGTGTTCGAACCTTTGCAGCAGCTTTCTCACGCTGCTTCGCATAAACAATATTGTATTCTTAAAATTTATCTGTATGTTTTGCATAGTTGTTCTCTGAGAGGAGAATTTGACTCATGGTCACAGTGACCAATGGAGTCAGGAGGTTGTGACCTCCTTGGGCCAATCTGGGCCCTCTGTACAAAATGTATATAAAGTAGAATTGGAGTCAGATAATAAAGAGCCTTCCATGTTTGACCTGCTGCTGCTGCCTGCTGTCCTCTGTGAGGGTCCACACCCACGTCACAACGTGTTGCCCCTCTAAGGGCAGGGGTGACACAGAGACACAACCATGAAGCTTCTCCCTGCCCAGGGCACGAGCAGGGCAGGGGGAAGGGCTGTGCCAGGGAGGACACCCTCAGCAGGTTACCAAGATCCACCAGTGCTGCCATCCCACCTCCTCAGCTGGCAGAGCACTGCCAAAGGGCCATTGCAGCCTGGGTGAAGCCTGAGGAAACACACTGCTCCTATCCACAGAGGAGGCAGATGAACCTCAGCACACTGCAGCACAACTGGGAGCACAGGGAGCCTGCAGCTGGGAATGGCAGCACCACAGCTGGTGCTCCTGAGCACCCCAGCCTTCCCCAGCATGCTCAGGAGGTGACAGAGGGACCACAAGGACCTGCCTGGTGCAGATCGCAGCATCAGCTCCGTGCATGAACTGGGCTGTCTGCAGCTGAGAGACAGCTGGTAGAGCCAGGCACCAGGAAATGTGGGCGTGAATGGGTTACAGAATGGCTTGTGTTGGGAGGGACCTTAAAGGTCATCCTGTCCCACCTCCCTGCCATGGGCAGCAGCATCTTCTGTTAGACCAGGTTCCCCCAAACCCTGTCCAGCCTGACCCTGGGGCAGCCAGCTATCCTGGGCAACCTGTGACAGAGCCTCACCACCCTCACTTCTTCCCAGTATCTCATGTAACAGAAGAACTGTTGGGAAGAACTTCTTCCCAGTACCTCACGTAACAGAAGAACTGTTGGGAAGAACTTCTTCCCAGTACCTCACGTAACAGAAGAACTGTTGGGAAAAACTTCTTCCAAGTACCTCATGTAACAGAAGAACTGTTGGGAAGAACTTCTTCCCAGTATCTCACGTAACAGAAGACCTGTTGGGAAAAACTTCTTCCCAGTACCTCACGTAACATGCCCTCTGGCAATGGGATACCAGTCCTCCTCATCCTGACACTGCATCCTTCATGCCCCACCTATTCTCAGCCTCATGACTCAAACTGTGCAGCTATTCCAGTGTGGGATTCCTTTTCAGTTTCTGTCTCTCCACGACAGCAGGAGATTGGTCTGGAAAATGCTTTCCCCTGGATGCCAGCCTGGATCTGCCACGATGCTCATCTGCTGCCACAACACCCTCCCAGCAGGATGGAGCAGGAGGAGCCTCTGGTGTGGAACAACAGGGAATCCCAGAGAGCTGCACTGGGAAACAGCAGACAGGAAAGGGAGGGAGGAGAATCCTGGCTCACAGCTCTGGGGTGATGCAGGTGCCAGGCTGGAAAGGCCGTGCTGGAGGGAGCAGCAGCACTCCATGAGCACAGCTGGAACCTGGTGTTGGGAAAGATGGGACAGGAAGGACTTATGGATATGATTGTATGGTAAGAGATACTGCAGATGTAAAACCTGTGAGTGAAATAGGAATGAAAGCCAGTTTTGAGATGTGAGCATGGCAGGCAGGAAGATGGTGATGAGCTGGAGATGGGTCGAAAGACAGGAAAATAAAAGACAGGAATGTTGCCTTTCCACTCTGCAAAGGCATCAGGGAGAAAACAGATAAGAAAAGTAGTCTTTAGAGTTTAGAATATAAAATGACATGGTAATGTAGTAGTTCCTATAGGCTGCATGCAAAATTTGTAGGTTTTGTATTTTGCACGGGTTGGTCACTGTAAATTAGAATATTCAACACAAAAAGAGATAGAATGGATTGTAACAAGGTGATCGCCCTCTTATGCTCTTCCTCTCTTGCCTCTTGCTCTTTTCTTCCCCTCTCTCTCTTGCTCCTCTCTTGCTCCGCCCCTCTGCCTCTTGTCCTCTCTTGCCTCTCCCCTGTTTTCCCCTATTCTCTTGCTCACTCTCTTCCCCCCACTCTTACCCCGTTTCTACCCCTTCGTTCTCTTCTACTCTCTCTCTCTCCTTTCTCTTTTTTGGGGCTTTGCTCCAGCCCAGGCTGGTGGCTGAAGGCAAAGCCCTCTTTACCCACCACCCTTGTAATAAACCCACATATTTCTAGAATATCTCAGCTCTGCAAAGTTCCTTGTCCCTGCCATCCACGGATGTTACTACAGAAGGTTCCCTGAGGATGTCAGGGGCTGAACTAGGTAACCTTCTAAAGGTCCCTCCCACCCAAACCACTGTATGGCTCAATTAATAAAGACAAGAGACAGATCTGCCAAGGTGCAGTAACTGCACGAGGAGGTGCAGGAAACGTGGCTGGAGGTGTGTTTGATTCTCACCAGCCTGGAGCTCTCTGGGAGCCCAAGAGAAGGGCAGCAGGCAAAAGCAGCACCTCGGGAGTAGAGGGTCACACGTGAGGGTGACCAGCAACAGCCCCAAGTGACACAGATGCCACCAAGTGCAGCCAAGTCTCCCAGAAAACTCCTCAGCTCAGAGCTTTGGGACTGGCCCAGCAAGATTTCAGGCTGAGTCGATGCTCCTCAGAAATGTGACATTTCTTATATACCATCTGCAATGGGCTCAGCTGCCTCCCCACCAGCCCTGGCCCTGCTGCCCTGTGGCATCAGCACAGCCACTGGAGGCCAGTGGTGCCAAAACCCTGCAGCCCCAGGCTAAGCCTGACCCACCCCCAGGGCAGCCTAGCACAGCCCTGAGCCTCAGAGGATTAAGGTCATCAGGCACTTGTGGCACAAATGTGCAGCCACAGCCTGGGGAGGGACAGGGGCACTGGCACAGGGCTCTGCCTGGCACACCTGAGGTGCCACATCACCTCTTCTACTGCCCTGACCTGCCCTGGAGCCTGTGCTTCCACAGGAGGAAGGAATCAGGAGAAGGAAAGGAGGTGCCCAGCCTGCATGTGGTGAGGAGTGTCAGATGATCATAAACTGTTTGGTTTGGAAAAGCCCTTTGAGATCAAGTCCAGCCCCAGCACTGCCAACACCACCCCTGGCACACAGCCCCAAGGGCCACATCCACGTGGATTCTGAATCCCACCAGGGATGGGGACTCCATCACTACCTGGAGCAGCTGTGCTGAGGCTGGACAATCTTTTCTATGAAGAAACTGCTTCCAATATCCAACCCAAATCTCCTCTGGAGCAGCCTGAGGCAGTTTCCCCTCGTCCTGCCCCACGGGAGACAGCCTGACCTTTACCTGGCTGCATCCTCGTCAGGAAGCTATAGAGAATGAGAAGGTCCCCCCTGAACCTCTTTTTCTTCAGGCTGAGCCCCTTTCCCAGCTCCCTCAGCCTCTCCTGGGGCTCCATTCCCTTCCTTGGACATGCTCCAGCCCCTTTAATGTCTCTCTTATCAGGAGGAGCCCAGAGCTGTCCCAAAGACTGGGAGTGCTCAGCAGTGCCAGCCCAGGTGCCACTGGCCTCTTGCCCACCTGAGCTCATGTTGAGCCACTGCTGACCAACACCCCCAGGGCCTTTCCAGCTCCTCTGCCCAATCCTGGGGTGCTTTATGGGGTTGTTGTGACCCAAGGGCAGGACCTGGCACTTGGCCTTGTTGACCCTCACACTGCTGGTCTCAGGACATCGATCCAGCCTGTCCCAACCCCTCTGCAGAGCCTTCCTGCTCTCCAGAGGACCCACATCCCACCCAACTGAGCCTTCCTGCTCTCCAGAGGACCCACATCCCACCCAGCTGAGCCTTCCTGCTCTCCAGAGGACCCACATCCCACCCAACTGAGCCTTATCATCTGCAAACTTACTGAAAGCGGGCACAGGAGGGCCTGACTGAGCTCAACATCCCTTCTCTGCTGTGGAGAAACACTCCTGGGGGCTGCCAAGTTCTGCAGCCACAAAAACAAGGAACCTCCTGGTAGTCCTAAAGAGAGACCTTAGCCCTTGACCTAATTGATGATGGAAAAAAGGAGCATCAGAGGGGAATGAGAATGTCGAGAGTGGTGAAATCACAGAAGCAGCTGCCCAGGTCCCTTCTCTAAACACAAGTGCCCTGGGAGAGGGGCCAGGGGTACCTTGGGGTACCTCCATGCCACCAGCAGCTCCACCTGTGCTCCAGTGAAGAAAGAGCCAACCAGTCCCCTCCCAATGTAGGAAAAGCCAGCTTTTTTGGCTCAGGAATCACCCAAAGCAGATGTGCAGAGATCTGGTCACCAGAGAAGTGCCCACAGGGCCAGGGCCAGCTCCATTCAGCTACTCTGCTCCAGGCCAACACCCACGACTGAGGTCCCAGGGGCAAAGGGGAAAAAAAAAAATCACCCCAGGGTTTGTGGTGAGAGCCCAGAGAAGGGGCCAGGGATGTACCTGATGATGGTGTGCATGCCCCGCACCTGTGGCGTGCTCTCCAGGACACTCAGCGTCTTTGGCAGTGGCTGTCCTTGGTGGGCAGAGGCCAGGGCTGCCCTGCAGGGAGGAAGGGGCTCAGAGCTGGGCAGAATGTGCAGATCCACAGCTCTGGGCCCTTGGAGGGACACGATCCCACCAAAGGAAGGCTCCAGAAGAACTGGCATCGTGCTTGGCCTTCCCGCCTGGATCCCTGCCCCAGTTGTGATACCAGGCATGAATTCCCAGAGCCAGACTACCCAAAAAGACTGGGGTGAACCTCCTGCAGCACACACACTGCTGCTGCAGCCTCTGCAGCACCAGGAGCAGCAGCTCTGCAGGGCAGGACGTTCCCAGGCACCCTGGGACAGGGCTGTGCACCGTGTGAGGGACAAGGACTGTCCTGCTCAAACGGGACATGAACTGCAAGGAGGAGGGACAATGCAGGGAAATTCTCCTGCAGAAGTGAACAGCCCAGGCTAACTCAGCAGTGGGGGACAGGAGCCCTGCTCCACACAAGGACAGAGAGCTGGCCACATCCATCAGCCACAGTGTGGGATGTGTCACACAGAGCCCACAGCCACAGCCAGACAGGCCCCAAGGAGCTGACAACAGCCACTGCAGCACTGGGCTGGAGTAGCTGTGCTCAGGCACCTCAGCAAAGCTCCGCCAGCAGGGACAGGGAGGAGACAAGACTTGGAATCCAGTGGGTGCCAGCAGCCCACCCTCCCCAAACCCAGAAGTGGCTCCTCTGCAGTGGTGGGTCCCACGTACCTGACTGTAATCTCCCGCTGGATGGTGGAGACGTCATCGGTGCAGCACAGGGGAACAGAAAAGACACTGTGTCAGTCACCCAAAGGCCAGCACAGCCACCACAACAGCCCAGCTGCCTCCCCAGCACCCATTTCACAGCTCTGCTCCCCCAAACACCACCCCAAAGCCTTCTGAGAAGGGAGAGGTGATGTTGTCCTTGCATTTTTTGCTTTCAAGTGTTTGAGTCTTTGCAGCAGCTTTTCACGCTGCTTCATGTAAACAATATTGTATTCTTAGAATTTATCTGTATGTTTTGCATTCTTGTTCTCTGAGAGAGAACTTGACTGATGGTCATATTAACCAATGGAGTCAAGAGGTTGTAACCTCTTTGGGCCAATCTTAGCCCTCTGTACAAAATGTATATAAGCCTTTGGAGTCGGATAATAAAAAAGCTTTCCATGTTTCACCAAGCTGCTGCCTGCTGTCCTCTGTCAAGGTCCACTCCCACGTCACAACGTGTTGCCCCTCTAAAAGCGTGAAGTAACAAGGTGACGCCAAAGCCCACCCTTGGGTGCTCCAGGAGCACAGCTCTGTCTGTGTGCAGCCACCCCTTCCCCTCTTCACCCCTGGCTCACCTTCTCCAGCTGGCTGTGCACGTGCTGCACGATGAGATCCAGCGCCACGAAGTTCTCCCCACCTGAGAGCGGAGCAGAAAGGAGACGGGTGGGGAGGAGGCTGAGCCACCCCTCTGCCCCACAAAACACCCACCCCACGACACCAGGCTCTGCCCCAGCCTCACCCCTGGGCACCACGATGTCGGCCACCTGCACGGTGGGCTCGATGTACTGCTCGAAGGCCGGCTTGACGAACTTGTTGTACTGTTTGATGACCCCGGCCACGTCCCGGCCGCGCTCCATGATGTCGCGCTGCAGGCGCCGCACCAGGCGGATGTCCGAGTCCGTGTCCACGAACACTTTCATGTCCAGGAGCTGGAAAACTGGGAGGGGTGAGCACCCCCCTATGCAGCTCTGGTGGTAGCTGTGTTAGCCCCCAGCGTCACCTCCCTTGAGGGTTTTGACACACGGTGCTCTGGCTCCTCTCCCTCCCCACAGCCCCCAGTGCTGCACCCAGAGCCTGTCCTGCTCCAGCACATCCCCTCCTGCACCAGGAGCCACCTGAGGCAGCGATACCTTGAGCAGCTCCTTGTTGGCAAAGGCCAGGATCCCCTCAAACACGATGACATTGGCTCCATACACCGTTTTCTGCAGGCAGACAGGAGCTGGGTTTGTCCTGTTTTTCTCATACAGCAGCACCAACACTGACACAGACAGGGCGCTCCCACCACTCTGTGGGGGCTTCCCATAACTGTATTGGAGTTTATTTATTCCCATAAATGCCATGGGAGTCCTAGCTCATCCCTCTGCATGATGCTCCAGCCCAGGACAGACCCCAAACCTCACTCCAGACCCCAATCCTCTGCTCAATGCCAGCACCTTTCCACCCTGAACCCCTCCCTCATACCTTTGCAGATCCACCCACACTCCTGATGCCCCCCTCCCTTTATCCTCCCATGCCCTGCAGCCCCCAGAGGAGCCCCCCTTCCCCAGGACTCCTCCCCCAGCCCCAGCCCGAGGCACCCACCCACTCTCGGCGCCGGCTGTGTGTGGTGAAGTCGTACACAGGAACCTTCACGCTCTTGCCCTTCTTGAGCTTGCGCAGGACGCTGACCAGCAGCTCGAAGTCAAAGGCATCGGGGTGGTCGAAGTTGTAGTCGCTGCGGGCTGCCAGAGCCTGCTGCCCTTCATCCAGCACCTGCAGGCACCGCGCAGGGCTCAGCACCCCACCAGAGGCCTGGACCGGCTCCCT
>VWZU01006804.1:21394-39178 GCA_013397095.1 Sterrhoptilus dennistouni
GGTATTTGTACAAGCAGGAGGTAATTCTAGGTGGAAACACAGACAGGACAGGCTTTTGGATGCTGAGAGTTTGGCTTCTCTACTTTTTCCATTAGGTCATTTCCTGTTAAATAAAATGTTCTTTTTTCCTGAGTATCTTCCGTCACTTTTGCATGTAAATTCAGAAGTGTCCAGTTTTGAATAGACTGTTGTGACCAAGAACCCTGAGTGTTTGTCTTCTGAAAACCTTCGTTGTAATTAAGTTGCTGGTTTATTATCCAGGGTTTTTATAATTTTACCAGTGTAAGATACTCAAAGTACACCAGCCTTTTTTTTTTTTTTTTTTTTAAATTTGGAATACTGACATGAAGACACTTGTGTCCTTCTATTTGAGGCCATGAAATTTGCCACTGACATGAGAGGTTTCTTTGGATGGAAGAAAAGATGACTTCATGAAGGACAGGGAGTGGGGGGACAAGGGGAGTTTGGGTGTCTGCTGGTGGAAGATAACAATAGTCAATGAGGTATACACAGTAAGAAGTAAGAATGTTTATTTTACTGATTAAAATTTTAGTGCTGTTCTTGGCAAGGAGTAGTTCCTTTAATCTGGAGCTACTCTGTTTATTCTTGAGGCAAATCTGTCTGGAGTACAATAGAACTCTCTTCATAAAACATTTCCAAAGGGTGCTGACACTGTGGAGGAGTTGGGCGTTTGATGTGTAGGTTTGTATTTATTTAGATGTAGGACATACAATTTTGTTTTATATCTATATTTGTAGACTACGTTGTACTGGAGAATAAAACCTTGGCCTGGAAGCAATGAAATTTGTTTCCTGTGTGGTAGATGTTTACATGGAGCTCATATGGTGCTAAACCCCTGTCGCTCTCTTCTAACACACTCCATGCTCCAATGGAAATGTCTGGACATGTGGGATAAAACAAATTCTAGTGATATTTCAGTTTACCACAGAGATGCTCTTACCTCACCATTCCTGCTCCAAATTAAAGGCATAAAAAGTAGCAATAAAATACTGAAGTGACGGAGAAGAGGAATGTTGATAGTTATTCACTGTATTTCTAAGTGAGTGGTAACTTTGCTGAGGATTTAGGTCTGTTGATAATAAGTGAAGAAACATTTCTGTTGGTTGAGAGATGCCGTTGCACAGTGATGTCACCCATCCTTATAACGCTGTATTTCCTCCCCGCCATTTCTGCCAAAGTGTGTCTTTTCCTACCAAGCCGAACAGAGCCTTAAACCTTCATTTTCCCTGGATGTTTCCATGTGCTCCGTCCTGAGCAACAGTGTTAAAGGCTGGGAAAGCATGTGGAGATTTACTGTTTCATGCTAACTAGAGGAGAATGTGCACCACAACATAATTCTCTCCTCCCCGCTAACCAGAAAGATGTGTTAGCTCATGTGCAGCAGAGATCCCCTTTGATTTTCCATCAGCATTGCAGTGGGGATGTCTCACACTCCCTCCTGCAGTGGCACTGGGCTTCTCCTGGTGAACACATGGCATTTTTCAGCACACTCAGCCTTGTCTAAGGCTCCCCCAACTCCTCCTTAGCTTAGGAGGCTTAATTTATTTGGGTTTTTTGTTCTCCAGACAAACACCACCACTTTTCATGATGAGCATTTTTAGCATTCAACATTGAGAGCCAGGAATATGCAGCAGGTCGTGCACATTTGGGCTGTGGCTGCCGGAAAGGAGCAGGGATGCCAGACCCACACCTTCCCCTGCATCCAAACAAGGATGGAGCAGGACACAAAGGGCAGAGAAGGGATAATGCAATTACACTGAGGAGTTGCTGCAGGAGGAATTGTTTTGGAGCAGAGTTATTCAAGGTAGCCTCACTTCTGTAATAAGCAAGCAGGTTTTGACTTGAAGAGGTTCTGGTTGTGGACCTGAGATGAGCACTAATGGAAAAACCAGAGGAGCAGGAGGTCTGCACAGCTTTTTCTGCAGTTGCGAGCTCCCCAGTTCTTCCAGAAATTATATTATCAGAAGGTCCAGAATTCAATCTGCTTCTGCTCAGCAGCAGGTTATGTGCACAGAGGTACTGAACTATTCCAGTAACACAAAATTCTCTTGAAATGTTCTGGTGTCATCATGGGAAGGCTGGTCAGTCCTCATGTCTGTGGCTTCAGGTTCATAAATGGTTAATTGCAGTTGTTAAGGGCGGGTGGTGAAACCCATCCTCTGTTTTGTACCTGGCACATCAGGCAGGAAAATTTCTGTTTTCACCAAAGGGGCTTTCTAGGGCAGTGTGAAGTAGTGGCTTCACATTAGGAAGAAAAAAAAATAACCTTGCTGAGACTGTGAGGCAAATTCAGCAGACTTCCAGGTTGCCTGAAGGGGTTAATATTCTTTTTCCCATGCAAGATTCCTGAAAAGTATGTGAACAGAAAGGTAATAGTTTATTTCTTTGAGCTCCTGGGCAAGCTTTTGAGAGATGGCAATATGAGAAGCAGGGCTGTGGAAGTTTTTCTGTTGGGTTTTGCAGCATTCAGTCTGTAAATTCTAATTTTACTGAGAGTGAGCAACAGTTCTGAGAACCTGCAGTGCTATCAATGGAGCACTTCAGGGCTGTGTATTTTGCTCTGTAAGATTTACACATGAATGCCTTTCTACCTGCATGCATCTTCAAAAAGTGCATAGATGTCTTCAGGTTACTTTATTGTGTGACCTCTCAGCCTAGAAAAGTGTGGTGGTCTATATGAGGGATCATTACTTCTGCTTGTAGAGCTACATAAAAGCAGGGAAAAAAAGAGCTTTGGTTGTACAAAAGTATAGTGAAACCCAAATATCTATGTGTGTGTGTATTATGCTTGAAGTAAAACTAAAATCTAAAGCACAGATGAAAATGCCTGTTTTAAAAACGGAAATGGAATGCTGTTCGTGATGAATTAGTCAGCAAGGGGTACATAAGTCAAAAAGCATTTCACTTTCAGTTTGAACACCTCAGTCACTTGCTGCCACACATGGTCTTCACCTTCTCAACATTGAATCTTTGTCTCAGTGATAAAGGCTGCTAAATGGAGAGAGAGATGCTGAAGTAAACCAAGCCCATAGAAGAGGACATAAAATGGAAGTAGCAGAGAAATAAAATTGCATGGTGTGTTGACTGCTCAAGCATCCCGGTGCAAGCCTACCTGTCTGCTTTTAAGTTTGTTAGAAGTAAGCAACTCTCAGAGCCCAAAAAGGGACAAGGACAATCAACCTTTGTGAGTGTGAATCCAGAACATTATTTTTGGGTTGTATCTACTAGCTGTTTTGTGGCCATTCTCCTGGTGTTTCCCCACAGTGTTCTGTGCCATACTGTGAAGGAAACCCTCCTACAAGCTTGGAAGGGCTGAAATCTTCTTACCCAGGACAACTCATTATTGTTCCCCTTGTCTTCCTCAGATCCTAAAGCAATCCCTTCTCCTCTGGAGTAGTCAGAGTATGAGATTATTTATAATAAGTATTAGTATACTTATAATACACTTATGTTAGTATACTTACTAATATACTTACTAATTATACTTATAATAAGTGTAAGTATTATAATAAGTATGAGATTATTTTAGTTATACAGAGAAATTGTAGGTTTGTGACATCCCTTTGGATGTTCCCTGCATTGAATTCTGCTTTTCTCCATTGCTGTTTCACTTGTGAGAGGTAATGTCCTGGGCAAGCAGCACAGGAGAGACATGAGCAAGGTAAACATTGGTAAAGGAATAAGAAAGAACCAGAAGAATTGGGAAGATTTTTTCCTCACAAAATTTTCTGGGGTACTTTATTGTAGATAAATACAGGGTTCTGATGAAATCTTTAGATCTGGAACACAGAATGAGTTAAATGCATCTTTCCATGCAAAAAGGCCCCTGCTAGACTTAGAACTTTGCCACTTCTGTAGTTCATAGTCTTAACCCATATGTGCAGGTATCTGCTATTTTGTAGTGCTCAGAAGAGAGTCAAGTTGACAAATTACTGTCAATTCAGATTGTTTTAACGTAAAAGAAAGTCAATTGACTTGGGTGTATTAAACCAAGAGCCTAATGAATTTGTTTTATCTTTACAGGCTGCTGGGGATATTCTGGAAATGTGCCAGGATTGGTAATTCTTTTTTTTTTCTTTCAAAATCCTTAAGATCAGTCCTATTTCTAGCATAATTTATTAGGATAATGTTGCCACATAGCAATGAAAACCATACACGTCCTTCATCTTCAAAAATGCAGGTTTTAACCTCCATGAAATAGGCAGGATATTGCTTTCTTAGATTAGCATCATGGAGATCCTGCATCTTTTCATGTCAGTTCATGTATCTGATGTTATATTTTTAAAAGTCTTTTGCACTTCTTGCCACATAAAATAACCAAGAGTGTATTTCTTACATACAAAGAAATCAGTGATTTCTTATAAATTGCAGTCCGTTTGAAGTTGTAAAGGACTGTTGAAAAAAAGGTATTTACCATATAGTAATAAAATAAAATGAAGTTCATAATGCATTAAGGTTCTGTTTAAGCATAAATGTGGGTTTTTTTCCTCTCCCTTCTTTACTTAGCTTCTGTGCACTTTTGAATTACACAAAGCTGTTCGTGTCAAGTGACATCTGCACACAGGCTGATCAGCTCTATCTGATTCTTGACATTTTCCCATAACATTGGTTTTATATTTATTTTAATCCTTATCCTGAATTTGTTTTGAGAAGGAAATTGGAATATGCAACAGAAGTTTAGTCTTAACATTAAGGTATATCCACGATTTAGAAAAAAAAAATCTACAAACCCATCATCAATGTTAAAATTGCTCTGTTAATTCAGAGCAGAAACTTTGAACTTGTAATTCTAGATCTTCCTACTTGTCATTGAACCTAATGAAAGCCTGTATGATTCCCTTTCTGCATTCCCAGGCAGAACATTTTACAGGATGTCAAAAAAGCATTGACAAAAAAAATGAGGTTTTGGTGAAGACCAGTTGTTAAAATGATTGCAGATATTGTCCTATTTAGATAATGAACATAGCAGAACCAATTTTAGCTCTGTAATTGAAAGATACCGGGAAGGCAGCAGCTGTCAGAAGTGAATTTTGAGCTATACCAGTGAAAACAAATGCAAAAATTAAGCTGCTTTAGGGGCTTGTTCAAGGCTGAAGAGAATACCTCACCTTACCTTGCCCTTGCCATCTTCTTTGAAGTCATTTAAGTGCAAGGATTTTTTTTTCAATTTGATGTGTTTCTCTTGCACTTGCATCTGGAGTGGACCACATTGACTTTCTTTTAGACAAAGAAGTAAAAATGGGCTTTGGAGATTATTCCTGTCATTTAATGTATGTTAATCACAAAGGCAAGTAGAAAGTGTAGGTTTTAAAAATGAAAATGTCTACTGGCTTCCTTTACATTTCACATCCATGGTATGTTTAAACAACCTTTTCACATGTACATAAGATCTTAATCACAGGCAAATGGTTACATATTTACAAAGTTGTGCAAAATAATGTTTAATCCTGCCACATGGTGATTTCTCTTTTAAGAAAATTAAGAGCAGAAAAGCATAACCCATATGAAAATTGTAATACCCTGAACCGTAGGAGTTGGACTTCCTCAAAATTTATTTTAAACAGATGTGAAACTGCAGACATTAATTCGTTCAGTTATTTGAAGTTTAATTAAATATATGCCAGATCATGACAGCATCTTGTAATGTCACGGGGCAGTCAATCCTGTGTATGGGAGGTGTCACTGCAAGTATTTTATTTTTCTTTTACTATGGAAAGTTTGTTCCCTCTGTTTAAAGGTCCTGCTGGTAAAAGAAAAGATTTTTTTTTTCATAAAAATTGCACCATGCTAGACTTGGGAGCCTTGGTGGGGTTTTTTCTTTAATGTTTCTCTGAAAACCATGTCTCTGATAAGGCAGTTTGTAGAGACAAAAGACCTCACACAGTAAAAGGAAATTGAACTTTGCTTAAAGCAAACAGCCCCAGCTCTGTCTTAATACTCCTGAATGTGTAAGAACAGTGATCTTCTCACTTGAAAGACACTTCAGTTTCAGTATTAACACTCCCTGGCAGTTCTGTAGGCTGGGGGTACCATCCACTGTTGGTCTCTGCAAGGAGAATTCAGTGGAACCATGAAGAATAAAGTTTAAGTGTAAAAACATCTTTCAAATTAATGGAGAAGGTGCTCAATTAAGTAGGTACCGGTCTGATTAACATTACTGATGTTTTCCTGGTTGTGTTACAGTTCCACACGTAAGAATTTTATTTTTTTTTATCTTGGTGAAAAAGAGACCTCTGATAGTGTTCTCTCCTGGACCAAACAGGTGGAAAGAGATCTCTCATGATTGCTTTTGCCACCAGATAAAAGTCTATTAATGGAGTAAACTTAAGTTTTCATCCACAGTTTGCCCTGGGAAAATGTGACACCAATTTGAAAGATTCAGAAAATAGAGATGGTCTGTGCGACTTCTGTGATCTGCTGACCATTTTTATCATGGAAATCTGTGGACCAGACCCTCTCCACACGCTAACAATGTTATGTCTTTTTCGCAAAGCAAAAAAAGACAGGAATCTGGCCCTGTCTGGGCAGCTGTGAGCTCACTGCTCTGGCTACTGCATGACAGCCTGCATGGAAGAGTCACACTGCAGGTGACAGGTACCAGCCCAGACAGCAGAAGCTGCACCTCAGCTGATGCAGAACAGTTTCTGAGCAGCCACAGAGGAGCAGAGCCAGCAAAAATGGGGTGTCCTGGGCAACTTTCCAGTGCCTGTCCCCTGACTCTGGCACTAGGAGGTCGCAGCAACGTAAAACTGCAGCTCAGAAAAGCTGGATTGTAGTGAGATGGAAGCCCTTACGTGGGCCTTTCACAGAGACCCAGAATCACCCAGTGCCACTCCCTGCCATGGGCAGGGACACCCTCTACTATCCCAGGTTGCTCCAAACCCTATCCAGCCTGGCCTGGAACGCTTCCAGGGATCCAGGGGCGGCCACAGCTTCTCTGGGTACCCTGTGCCAGGGCCTCCCCACCCTCACAGCCAGGAATTCCCAATATCCCATCTGTCCCTGCCCTGCTTCAGCCTGAGGCTGTCCCCCTTGTCCTGTCACTCCATGCCATTGTTTACAAGTCCCTCTCTTAAAGCCAAGAGCCCCAACTCAGTCTTTTTGTAGCAAAATAACCTGTCCTACATCTGAGTTTCCCCATTGCCCATGCATATTCTTTGTGAGTACACAGCTGTACTCCTATCTGCCTTTCTCTGCTAGAAATGTTGAATACCAGTTTGTACGTGCTGTGGCACAATTACAGCATTAGACTAGGAGCAGGTGGGTCTGCTTAGCCATGCCTGAACTTTCATTTTTTCTGGGTTCTCTCCCCTCATTGCAGGTGAGCGGAAGAGTCCCTACGTGGCCGTGTGCTGTGTAGTGATGGCCTTCAGCATCCTGTTCATGCAGTAGCAGCTGGACAGTGTCCCCAACAGCAGATCTGGTGCCAGGAAAGGATTGGAAGCCTCACCAAGTCTCCTCTCACATGATGGATAACCTGTCGCCTGGTGGACACCCCTGCATATGGACCAGCATTAGTGATCACAACCCAGATGAGATGTGCTTGTGAATGTCAGGTCACCACTGACACTCCTGCTGTAATTCATGGAAGGGTGTCTGGTGTGTGTCTTGAGTTTCAGGGGATCTCTTTTTTTTCTTTTTTTTTNGGAAAGGTTTGCTGGTTTTAATTCTTGAAAATTTCTTTTCCAGTAGACCCATTGAATGAAACCTTAAAATGGTAAATTAGCTAGAGCAATAAGATCTGACTTTGAAGAATAAAGAGCATTTTGACTCTAGGGGATGTTTATCAAAGTATTTTTAGCTCTTGCTGCCTGAACAATTCCTCTCCATTTGTAAGTGATGGCTCTGACCTAAGTTACACTCAGCTATTTGTTTCTAAACTTGTAATTACTCAAATAATCTGTCAATATTTCTGTTGTTAAGATAAGATGTGAAATAAAGGCAGGGACCCTAATTGTAGTGATGTCTGATTAGCTGCTGAGAAGGCACAGATGGGGGATCTGAGACACCTGGACTGCTCTCTGTAAAATACCACATGTATTCATTTTTAGAGGTTTAGGTCTCTCAGGTGTGTCATTTCCCAGGTTCTTCCAAAATGTTGAAAAAAGGATTCAAAAGGCTCTGCTGCTGCTGTTGCATGTATGGAAAGGTTTCTAAATTAGCAGAATGAACAGTTAGCTGCAGATAAGGAAGTTGCATATCATAATATAAAGGTTGAAGCAACTAAATTACACTCACCGGTAGTAAAGATTAGATTATTTTTAATGATGCCTGCCATTAGCACTTACTTCTTAATTTTGCCCACTTTCAGTAATCTAGTGACTTCTTCAATAGTGTCTGATAGGTCTTATAGTGTGACTTCATACTGGCTGCATCTGGGAGAGTTGTCTGCAGTATTTGTTGTTCTGGAAAGGCTTGTGATCAGAAGGAACAAAGCTGAAAAGTAAAACACACTCAAAGGTGTTTCAACTCCTGTCATTCTTGTTTGAAAACCTTATTTTCATCAATCCAAATTATCCTGCAATTAGGAGAAAAAGTGATTGAGTTAGGACCTTTGCGTTGTCTCACATGTACCTGCAAATCTAAACCACCATCAGAAGTAGCCATCCAAAACTTTTCTCATCTGGGTTCAGGAAAAACAGATTTCTCCAGTTTGGGCCAGATAAGTACCCCTGGCTGTGAACCAGAGCAGTGCAGGGCTGTAGGACTGTAAAACCGTGCAGTGCACACACAGAGGCCTGGGACTGGGCAGGAGATGTGGGGAGTGCAAAATCTGCTCCTGTAACTTTAAATGTGGATGCTGCTCCAAACAGGGCATCAAAGCAGCTCAGTTTTGGATTTCAAAGGAGCTGTTCCTCAGCAGGGAGAAAGGAGATTCCTAAGGAGTCTTGGATTTTGACTGTCAGGTGTATACATGTTTAAAATATGCAGAGAATTACCTGATAACTTTTTATGTTGAGAAGTTATTTTCTAGTTATTCTTTTAATAAATAATGGCATTTTTGTGATATTCACACAGTTCCTAGTCATCCAAGCTATTCTAATTACCAAATGAATTCTTAGTAATATCTGGGGTTTAGCTGCAAGTAAGAATACCAGTGAAAGAACCCAATGAAATTTCTTGTTCTGAGTGTCTGAAAACTACTAGTATGCAGGAACTGTGTTGCAAAGACTTTCTCTGCTAAGGTTTTATCATCTAAGAAGTTCAGACAGGCCTCTTCCTGTTTGCTATTTGTTGTTCAACCTTTATTAGTTACATAGCAGCTCATCCTTTTGGTCTTAATGTGGGCGATGGATACTTCCTAGTTGGGTTGGGGGTTTTTTTCCGCCCTTAAATGACATTTTCAGGTGATTCGTTATGTGCTAACTGCATGGCTGCTCAACAAATCTGTCTGGAAACAAGATTTTTAAACTTACAAGCTGCAGTTGTTTTGAAATTGCTGCTTCAGGCAGGTGTTTGCCTCAGGAGTAGTTCTTTGGTTTTCAAGATTTTGGCTTTGAAGAGATTGATACCTCATCTCTTTTACTAAGATACAGAGAAAATACTGGTTTCCCAGTTTAGAATCTTAAAACTGTTTTGCTTTCTTGGCTTTCTGTCATGCAAAAGAGTTTTCACTCACAGCAGGTCTGTACACCTTTCCCCGTGCAAAAAGGACAGTGATTAAATGTGACTGAAGCTGTAGTTGTGTGTGCTACTGTGGAAAAGTATTTCTACATTGGGCCTTCATCCTTTTTTCCTAAACAGCATTATGGATGTTGATACCCAAACATCTGAAACACAACATGTTGCTCTTGGAACACACTGAGTATTTTATACCCTTGCATGTACTTGGTATGGATTAATATTATATTAATTTCCATCCACATCTGCACTTTAAATGACCTCAAAATCAAAGCAGGGATTTAGGGAGGCTGAATTTAACAGCAGTAATTGCCATGTTGGGAAAAGAGTAAAGCATGAGTAAGAGATGGGATCACTGTGAAGGTCTGATGTTCTGGAGGGACTGATAAGCAGCTGCGTAGACGTGGCTGGTGGAGGAGGAAAGGCAAAGTGGAGTCCAAGTATGACAGGAAGATATCCTGTTCTTGGAACCGTGTCCCTGTTCTGTGCATGCCCTTTCTACCTCCATAACCACAGCAGTGAGCAGTGGAAATACACTGTCACTAAGAGGTGAAGCTGCACTGTGATGGAGGAATAAATGCTCTTTTAGTGAGTGTTCTGAGGCTTTTATTATTTCAGTTTGTCTCCAGTTCTGTCCCACTGATACCAGGGGCAGAGCCTCCTCCCTAAGGCCTAGGAAGGCTCACCATGATCAAGAGATTCCTTCCCCTCTTCTCCCTTTCCATAACCATCTTCTAGTGAAAAGAAAAGAAAACAAAACCAACATCTTCCTAATGATTTAAAATGCTGAGCTTGGTGAAACCCACCAGAAGCCAGGAAAGTGTGATCTAAACCCGCGTGTCATACTCAGGCAGCAACTTAACATGATCTAGTCCAAACATTCCCAGCTAAGAAAGGTTTTCCAGCCAGGTTTCTTTTGCCTCCCTTTTCTTGTGTTTTACTTGAGCATTATTACTCATTCCAGACACATTTGAGGAGTGCTCCCAGCATCCATTACAAGGCCCATGTAGGTTCCAGATGTATCTGATGGCACTTGGCTGCCTAGAGAAGCAGTTTTCCCTTAGCTCCCATACTGCAGTGTAATCAGCATGCTGGGCATGGGAGATTCATTACACGCTGAAAAACGGGTTTTGAGCATGAGGCCTGAATTGTTTACCTGGCTGTTTCATAAATAGCACCTCTTTTCATGATACCCCTAGGCCATAAGGCAAAAGGTATGGAGGAATGGTCATTCTGCAGGATCTAATAGTTGGGGAAAATCTTCCTCAGGTGCAACATGACCAGTGTGACACAGCTAACCTCTACTCAGTGTTAAGTTTTTTGACTTTGTTTCAAACCTGAAGGGCTTGTGTGGCCAAAGGCAGTATCAGTCAGTCAGTATCTGACAGATATAATCCATCTCCAGAGGTTTCACCTAAATTCATGAGCTGTTCCCTGTCTCAAGGAGCACAGGTAGTCAAGCATGACCTGTCTCTTGACAGGGTGCCCTTCCCTTTGGCTGTGTGACAGATGGAGCCCAGGCTCCTCTGATGGAGCATCAGCCAAGCTCAAGCTTCAGAGACATCAGAAATAAAATCACCTTTAGCAATGCAGATGCCTGATCTCTTCCTGCTTCACCAGTAGCTGCAAAAATGTTGTCTAATATTTCCTTTATCTGAACAATAAAGACCTTGAAGAGTGTTACTAATTCGTGTAATCCCCACTGGCGTGGGAGGAAGATGACAACATGTTCCCAAGGAACGAGGTATAAACATTTCCAGGGACACAACTGCTGCTGCCAGCTCCTGGGACATCAGTAGGGGAGATAATTACTTAATTAAGGAGTGAGGAAGTTTCTTACTGGTCTGTCACGTTCAAAACTTATTCTACGAGAGCATCTTGTCATCATTTATGTTGTTTGAAAGGGCTCTTTGGAAGCTGCGCCACAGGAAAAGAGGTTTTCCCCCCAGCCCAGCTCTCAGTGAGTGGGAAGCAGGCAGTGCCCATCCCCAGCTGCCACAACGTTTCAGTAAATGGCCATGTTTGTGCAGACTGGTTCAGCTAAGGACCAACCCTCCTATTTGTGCAGGCCCAATTAACCTTTATAATCTCTTTTTCAAGATGACCCATAGACAAGATCTAAGCACACTACACTGGGCTCCCTGACACCGTTTGCATCACCTGTTTACATAGAGGAGCCTATCACATCACTCACCCCACGTAACACTTACCTCTGACAAAGTCAGTGGTTAAAATACTGTTTTTCCCCAAAGGAAAACAAAGAGGTTTTAAAAGGATAAAATTATATATGGCTTCATTTATTTGGGGAGGAGGTGGGGGGCAGGGAGGAAAGGGGGTCTTGTTTTAAAATGCAAAAGACTTGTTTTAAAGTGAAGAAGTCAAGTCAGGTCAAAATATAAAAGTACCCTTTTCATTTCTAAAATCTCCACAGCTGGTCATTCCCACATGCAGAAAACTTAAATAACCTTTTCGAGCTGTAGTAGGGCTAACGAAAACTCAGACCAAATGATAGATGCATTTGGACATTTGGATGTATAAATGTCCCACCCAGTGGAATTAAGAGGAAATAAATAGTAATTTGACAGCATTGGCAAGCTGTGTGTTTGACTGTGTAGCACCACCAGCATATTTTACATGTGTATCACAGTCATGAATAAGTCAGTCCAGAGACACATTCACAGTCCAGTTTTGATTTCCTATTAAGCTACATGCTCATTTTCTTTCCCCCACCCTTTCCAGCTAATAAAGAGCCAAGGGAACGCACTGATCCTTGTCTCTTTGGAACAAATTACCTCCAAATTCTCACCATTGATTCACACTGGCTGGTAAGACTCCAGGAGACGGGGGAAAAAAATCCCTTCCCAGTGATAAGGCATTCTTGACATTTGAATTGTTTGTCGTTTACTAAGGACATAAAGCCCTGATACTAAAAATGACACTTGAAATTATCATCATCACTGGAGACCTGCCTGGGGCTGGGGCTCTCTGTGTCAGCAGGGCTTCTGAGCACACTCAAGGAGTCAGTGAGTTCTCCCCCCACCTCTGCTGTGCACAGAACGTGCTTCTGCCTGCCCAGGGACACGTTCTGACATCAATCTGATCACTTAATGATACCCCTCCTGCACAGACTGGAGGCATGGAAAAGATTTTCATCTCTGAATTCACCGTGGCTTCTGGAAGTAATAAAAATTGTTTCTTCCTCACAAGGAAGACCAAATCCTTTGAAATCCAGCTGCTTTCAGGTCATAGCTTGGTTGGTTGGTTTGACCATCTTCACATTCGTATAATCACAGGCTGTTTTGGGTTGGAATGGACCTTAAAGCCCATCCAGTGCCATGGGCAGGGACACCTTCCATTATCCCAGGCTACGTCAAGCCCCATCCAGCCTGGTCTTGGACACTGCCAGGGATCCAGGGGCAGCCACAGCTTCTCTGGGCACCCTGTGCCAGGGACTCCCCACCCTCCCACGGAACAATTCCTTCTCAAGATCCCATCCAGCTCTGCCCTCTGGAGCCATACCTTGTGTCCTGTCACCCTAGGCCCTTGTCAGTTGTCTCTCTCCATCCTCCTTGTGGAGTCCCTTCAGGCACTGGAAATAAAATACTGATATTACATACACTTCCCAGTCTCCTCAGGGAAAGCATCAGGGTGGCATCCCTATTCTGCCCAAATTCTCCCCTGGAAGAGTTTCGCCCTAACACTGGATGAGGCACCAGACAAATGAGGAAATACCTGTATCAGCACCATGCCTGTGCCAAGCCACAGCACAGGGCTGGAGAGGCTGCCCAGGCCATGAGTTTAGGCCAGGGAGAGTGAAATCCATTCAGACAATGCTGAACCAGCACAGACACACAGCCGCAAGCTCCAGAGCTTAGCAGCAGTCGTACTTCATCTTTCCTTTAAACCCTCTAAATCCAGCTCCAGAAGCTTCATTAGAACATCTGATCCTTGGAAGTGTCCGAGCAATTTCTGTTGCAGTCCCTCCTGTGTTTAAACAGATTGCAGATTTTTAGTCTTTTATGAAAAAATCAGTCTCGAGCATTTTGAAGATAGAATAATTCAGTCTAAAAACACTCCTGGTTAGAGCATACCATACTGTTGATGGGGAAGTTGGCAAAGACACAATTAGAGACTTCATCAAAGCAAGTGACGTTTTCAACAGATGGGTTTGCTGTTGAGCAATTCCACAGCTCCATTAGGAATCCTGAGGTGTCTTTACTTGAAGCTTTTAGGATTCAGAGAAAAAACTGCACCGAGTTATGTGTGACTTTATTTAATTTTAGGAAGTTGCCTGAGTTTTTTTGCAGCACCGAATTCATGCAGTTAAACACTAGACCATGTCTGTTTCCAGGGAACCTGCTGTGCTTCCAGCCAGAGCATCCCCCTCACCTGTGCCCTGGTGCCTCTAGGTATTTGGGCAGCTCAGCTGTTCATTGATGGAGCTGTAGATGTGTCCTAGGTGAGGACACAGACTTTTTCCCATTCCACCATGTCAAAACACCCACCAGCTTTATGGGGAGCAGCACTCAGCACATGAAAAAGAGCTCAGAGCAGGAAAGAAAAACCTTATCCAGTTTGAGTTCTGAGAGAACCAAGACTATTGATGAACTGTTAACTATCACTAAATAAGGTGAAGGATGTTCCCTAAAGTGTATGTAGAGACAGAAAGAGTGGGACCTACTCAGACTTTAAATTAGCCAAGTGATTTGAGCTGTAATCCAGATCTCAGTCATTTAAACAACTGTAACTCCAACCTTTCTAAGCAGATGTTTTATCAATTTATCACTAATTATTACTGAAATTCTCAGGCCTGTGCTATTCTGCTGTGCTGCTGCTACAGATTTGGGCCATCTCCACCTTCCAAACTCTTATTTCTCTATTGCATGTCCACCTGGAACAAACCCTCTTGGGATGACTAAATAAGTTTTACTTCAAAAACCTCTATTCCAACAGACTGCTGTTTTATACTGTTGAAAGCTTTATTCTTAGAAATAAGACCCTTATCAAAACTTTCTATCTCAGAAAAGACATTATTAGCCCCCACTTCAACATAAAATGTTCTTGTTTTGGAGGAAAAAGAAAGATTTCAATGTAAATGTAAAGAACAATGTCTCAAAATGTCTACAAAATTTACAATTCACTAATGTGTATGGTGCTACCAGATGGGAATGACAATAGAAGCGTGTCCAACTGGATATCATCCCTGTTCCAAAAGTGCAAACTAATCTTAGCTGTCCTTATGATTTACAGTATCACTAATGGAAGCAGTTTAGCAACATTTTCTGGCAAGCAAGAGCATGTGCACCAGTGAGAAGGAGAAACAGCCTACACTGGAGGGAGAGGATGTGTTTGCTGAATG
Organism: Sterrhoptilus dennistouni; assembly: GCA_013397095.1. NCBI lineage: Eukaryota > Metazoa > Chordata > Aves > Passeriformes > Zosteropidae > Sterrhoptilus > Sterrhoptilus dennistouni. The sequence goes on from VWZU01006804.1 coordinate 36,396, forward strand.
GGAGAAGGATCCTGTCAATGTAAAACACACAAATAGAATTAAAACATTCTGGGTTTTCCTCTGTGTTTCTGTATATCCATTAGTGAGTACATAAATTAGACTCACTAGCACTGAGAACTAATCTAAGTAATGTTGGTACTATATCCAGACCCAAACAGGGCCAAAATTATTTTAATTCTTATCTTGGTTATTTTCAACTGATCCAAAATTGTCCCGATGTCTTTCATGTAAGACAAAGATGCCTCCAGAACCCATTTAGCCCCATTTCTGCTGTTTTGTAACAATACACTATTTTGTGATAGTAATTATCCATTGTGTTCATGCTTGGAAGCCTCTCTTCCCTCATAAATTCTTTTTCAGCTACATTTCCTTTTTCCTCAGACACTGGGTTATCACCCATTTATTTCTTCAGGATAGCTCACATGATACTATTTCTGCTAAGTCTAACAGAAAAAGCACCTCACCTGGAATTGTCACATCTGCCAGGTGACTTGCCCAGCATTTTCCTCCCTTTCTGAGATAAAAAATAGTCAGCTATTGAAATGTAGAAAGCAGATAGATATTCAACCTCTTTGGTTCTCTGGCTGTATCACTGAAGAAAGAATACTGCTTCTGTTTTCTCAAGGATTAGTTTTTCTTGACCATTGTCTCTTGTTCTTTTGGCTCCTTCTTGGTGGCTCCTTTCCACAAGCAGCCTGGAAGAAAGAGCCAAAGGAAAGCTGTGGAGCCACCAGGGAAATCAAATGCCATCATTACAAGTGACACAAAACAGTAAATTAAAGTCTTCCCTTCCTCAGGCTGTTTATATTTCTGTATGCTTGGGTGACTGAAATGGTAGCATTAATTAAATATAGCACCAGTCAATTCTGCAGAAGGAGATCTGTTTCATAATGGTAAGAAAAGTGAAGAGACTAGAAACAGGAGGATACTTCTCTTTTTTACCACATCTGGTTGAAAAAGAGTATGTTTTTCTAGGCAAGCATGAAAATGGAGATGAAAGAGGAGTTTTCCACTAAAAAGAAAAAAATAAAAGCTGCTTGATTATGATTATGGAAGTGGTAGGGAATGAATCAAACCCAGGAAAAGCTGCTGCCAACCTGCACAAATGTTATGGCTGATGGCCAAAATTCAATCACACTGGAGAACAAACACCAGGCTGTTTGTCTCTAATCAGAGTCTGCGGCACTGGGCGGGTGGCAGGGCCACACTCATCTGGCTGGAGTGGGCAGCTGTTCCTTCGCTGGGGTTAGACCTGTGATCTACAGAACATTGGAATCATCAACCTCCAAGGTCATCAAGATCAAACAGGAGCACAGCACTGTGCCAAGTCCAGCACTGAACTGTGTCCCCAAGTGCCACCTCTGCATGTCTTCCTCACCCATGCACAGGACACAAAACATTCCTGGCGCTGCACAGCAGCAGGGATCAGTTAAGACAGCAAAACTTAAGAGGCACAGCCATTTTCCCAGGAAAAATATCTCATTTCTGCTGCTCTCTGCTTTCTAACATCACTTAGAAAAAGAGAATGCAGCTCCCCCTGGTTCTCCAGTCCTAGGCTCTTCTTAAAGAGCAAATTGGCTGCCACATTGTGCATAACTAGGACAAAAATTTGCTCTCCATACAAAAGCCACCTCACCTTTTTTTTGCCTCATGTCTTTTTGTTACTAGAAGCTTCCATCATCTCCACCTGAAATAACAAAGGACATGCAAATGGTGGTGTAGCCTCACCAGTCTGTTCTTATGGAGGGCTCAAAAGGCAAGTCCCCAGCTGTCTCTCAGGGAAAGATATAAATTATCATTTTAGAGATGCCTCAACCTCACATTTTTAAGTTAAAACATTCCTTGACATTTTCCAGGCCAAGTTGGATACGGCTTGGAACAACCTGGGACAGTGGAAGGTGTCCCTGCCCATGGCAGGAGGTGGCACTGGATGATCTTCAAGGTCCCTTCCAACCCAAACCATCCTGTGATTCTATGATTCATATCACATTTATTTCTAATAGGCATTTTTCTGGATGTCTGGGCACTAAGACAATTTCAGAGAGAAGAATTCATACAGATTTACAAAGAACACAGTTCTTAAACCATTAAGTCTTCATTGGCTACAATTATCCCCAAACTTTGGATTAAGTGTCTTTGCAGACTATGAACCATAAAACCCAGCATCTTCACCAAACTAGCATGGACCTCAGCAAAAGCAGGACTCTGCCCTTTCGAGGCTTTCTCAGCAGTGCAAAACTGGCATAGACCCTCTATAGATTTTGTATCTAGGAAATATTTTAAACCTGAAATATTCCCACCAGAATTGCTTATGCTGGATTCTACAGAGAAAAATTTCCATCTCTTCAAGTGTCCAAGATCATGTTCGACAGGGCTTGGAGCAACCTGGAGAGTGGAAATGTTAAAAAAATTTTAGAAAATGCTAAATAGATGAGCTAGAAAATACAGATAAATATAAACTGCAAAAGGTATAGAGAAAGTCTTCAGCAGAAGAGGTTTCCATGGAAGGGGAGCAATTAATCTCACTGTCAATTAATAAACCTGGGGCAAGACGTGGAATTTGAGTAACACAAACCACATAAGGTGTCTCAAACCAGGGCAGGTGCTGATAAAACACTATTTATGGTTGAGGTGACAAGAATTACATTTCTTCCTTTTTCTGGAAAAAGTTATTTTAAAGTGTAAAAGTGTATTTTGTTCTGAAGAAAAACAACAGTTTGGGAAAAAATAAAAATAAAAGTTTAAAAATATCTTTTTATAATAGAGTTTTTAATTTATTGGAA
>VWZU01006804.1:45450-60662 GCA_013397095.1 Sterrhoptilus dennistouni
CCATTTAGAAAGAGCACATCTGTATTACATAGTTTTTCTATTTACCCTATTTATTTGAGAAGTTGTAGCACACAGAAGAGGAATCGGTACTTTTCCTTCTTACAGGGAGTATTGATACTGGCTAGAGTAATTTTTCTCATTAGAGACTCACTCATTAAGCAGAACAGAGAAAAGTTGTGTGTGTCATCTTTCCCATTCCCAGCTGTTGCTGTGTAAAAAGACTCAACCCTGGAAGGAGGGAGAAATGGAAATGTTAACTGCTGCACTGACATTCATAGCCATGTAATTTCTGCAGGATATAGGAAATCATAATTTATTTTTATTCCAGGCTTATCACAGAAAACTGATTCTTTCCTCAGTTTATCCAGAATGACACACAGACAAAGGCACACATTCGCTGAGAAAATAAAGAAGTAAATTAACGTGCTTTTTTGGAGGAACTAAAACAAGGATTTCCCTGTTGCAGGCAGCGCTGTCATGTGCAATAATCTGGTCACTGTAAAGCCATATCTGGTCCTAATTCCCAGCCCAGCACCAGATGTTCCCAAGGCATGTTCCCTTGCAAGGCAGCCTCACTGGAGAACCATAACGTGGAGATTTTGGCTCCCGTGTTCTGGCACCTCTTCACAGCTATTAGGGGATGGGGAGAGGGATTTCGGGGCTGTCACCCTGCCAGGGAGGCAGTGCTGGCCAAGGAGGGGATTTACAGGAGGGTTGGGGTCGTGGCTGCAAGCTCAGCCTGACCCAGGGTCAGTGTGTCCCTGTCCCAGAGCATCCCAGGAAGGGCCTGGCACCCCTCCAGCCAGCGGACAGCCACTCTCACACAGATCAGGTTGTGGGAGACTTGTGTCTGCAGCCAAGCCCCGCTAATTTGGAGGGGCTGGATGCTCATTGGGGCTGAGGGTGTGAGGGTTACAAGGGATGCTCTGTGCTGGAGATCAGGCCCTGCCCCACGGGGCTCCTGGCAGTTGTCACCGTGGCTCCTTCCCCTGCCATGTCCAACAGGTGCCCCAAGCTGCCGGACACTGGTGGGACACAGCCCCCAGGATTGCCTTAGGATTTTAGCTGTGACATTTTGCATATCTTGTACTGCTTTAGGTTATAACACTACTGTCTTCACATTTTGGTCAGACGAAAAAATCCCTCTAGGCCTGGGAATCAAAGACACCTGTCCTGGGTTGCAGTGTAGGATGTACACAAAGTATTTATTCTATCACCATCTTCATGAGCTGCTGGAACCAGGTGGGGCAGTGTTTTCCCAGCCCTCTGCCTTTGGGCTCTTCTGCTCATGGCCCATCAATGCCTGGCCCATGACTCACAGGTAACTCCCTCCAGGGGTTATCTCTGTTTAATGGGCCATCCAGGACCCACTTCACGACTCTTCATCCCATTGTGAGATGCTCCGCCCAGGGGGAGGAGCCAAGCATTCTCACCTGGATATAATCTGGGATTTGGGACAGTACAAGCAGCCCTTACCTACTGGATTCCCAGAGGAGCAGAGCTACCAGACCTTTCTACAGGATCACTGCTTCAGGAAGACCACCTCATCTGGACTGCTTCCACCATCCTACTCAGGTTGTATTTTGACTCTGTCAGTGATCTTTGCTATTATTGCATTTATTTTTATTTTATTTTACCTTTTTTACCTTTCTTCTTATTAAATTGTATTTCTGACTTGGAGCCTCTCACTAGTTTTGCTTTCAAACCATGACAACACCCTACAGCCTCAGGCCTCAAAAAGTATAAACAAAAGTGAGTTTAGGGTGGGAGCAAACTGGAGGTAAATCACTGCACTACCTGAAGCTGTAATTGAAGGATTATCCCCTGATATATAAATGGACCAGACTAATAATTGTCTAAAAAAACTTGTGACTATAGTCCATTTTTGAGTGTAACCCCTGTGGAGGCTTTGTCTGCCCTTAATGTACCTGAAAGGCCCTTCATTAAATATATCCATTTTTATTCTCTTAATTATGCCTGGCCTCTGTTTTTAGATAAGCCTGAAAAAGGCATCACTCCAGAGAACTCCAGGCTGGCTGCAGCCCAGAGGGTCTCCAGACCTTGTTTCTGGCTGGGTCAGTGTGACCCATGTCACACCAGGGGTGCCCCTTTACTCCCCAGTCACAACTCTTCTCCTTTTTTTCATGCCCAGCCTTACTGATTGCCACATCTTCCAGCACCCATTCTGCATTTGGGACTGTACTGCCCCAAAAGTGACACCCCCTCCCCTGCCCCCCACAGAAATAAGAGTGTGGGGCTTTTTCCTGCCACAAAACAGGACATTTGGATGGTCATGTCAAGCCCCTGAGGAGGGGTGCAGGTAAGATATCTTCTGTTGCTTTTGTTTCCCATACATCTGTGTGGTGCATTGTGAATTAGGATGGATCCTCCTGACCATATTTTCTTCTATAAGGACAAGGTAGTGATTCCCACCAAATAAGTTGTGGCTTTTTGACATCTTCCTCTGCAACTCCTGGGGTGTATGGTATGGTTTGATGACCTTAAATGTTTTTTCCAGCCTTAAATCTACGAAGGTAGAATGCTGCTCTTTAGTCTATATGTTATATTTAAGTTCCTGTACTGCTTCAGCAAAACAAATGATTTTCAAAACTTATGTAAAATTGTGATGTGAGTAAAGGAAGAGTCTGGCATAAAAATTAATCACTTTTCATCACATTTTACACAGGAAGAAACCCAACTGTTGATGAGTTATTTTCACTATGAAGGCTCCAGAATAAAAACAGCAATGCTGAAATGCATATGGTTCCTATTTTTTTTTTTTTTTTTTTTTTTTTTTTTTTTTTTTTTTGAGCTAGAAGTAATTTATAAATATCTCAGGAGATCTGAATTGCAGGGCTGTAAAGTAGATGAAGAAAGTTTCAGAAATGGGCAATTACATTTGTACCATGAAGATATGTATCCTTTGTACAAATATTTTTCATTTTGAAAGATCTTGCTTTTGACATAAAGTCTCAGGTATGAAAAGTGGGGGACTCATCTGAGATTTAGCAGTTCTACAAGAACTCAGGTTTGCTCTGCCTTGTTTCCAGGATAAAATGAGCTTGTTTGCTCAGCAGAATTTCTTGATGAAATAGAAATACTTGCTCCATATCCAGTCACAAGGTTTTTTTATCACAACAGGATGGACATAGCCATCCTTGAGGCAGAGACATTTCTACAATGATATTGCTCTTCAAAACCAAGAACACAGGGCAAGCATGGAGAGTTTCCTCGAATTTTGTCAGCCTCTGATCAAAATCCTCATAGGTTCTAGAAAGAGAGTAAGTGTACTAATTGTCATCTGTGATTAAAGCTAAATGCTAAAACTTGTCCCTGTTTGGTTGGTTGGTTGTTGTTGTGGTGGTTTTTTTGTTAGGTTGGTTGGTTGGTTGGTGAGGGTTTTTGGGTTTTTTGGTTTTGTTTCTTTTTTTAGGTAAAAAAACCTTGAAGTCCCACCTGGGTTAGGCTGGATTTTACTAAGGATAACAAAAGCGGTAGGACACAATCCTACTGAGCAGTTACAGAGAACATTGTCAAGGACCAGGAAAATAACACCTGAGGAAGCTAATAGTGATAATCTAATGAAATTGAAAAATCATGGAATGTGTTGGGCTGGAAAGGACCTTAAAGCTCAGCTGTTTCAAACCCTCCTACCATGGGCAGGGACACCTTCCAATGTCCCAGGCTGCTCCAAGCCCCAGTGTCCAGCCTGGCCTTGGACACTGCCAGGGATCCAGGGGCAGCCACAGCTTCTCTGGGCACCCTGTGCCAGGGCCTGCCCACCCTCCCAGGGAACAATTCCTGCCCAAGATCCCATCCATTGCTGCCCTCTGGCACTGGGAAGCCATTCCCTGTGTCCTGGCCCTCCAGCCCTTGGCAATTGTCTCTCTCCATGTTTCCTGCAGCCCCTTGAGGCCCTGCAAGGGCACAGTGAGGTCAGCCCAAAGCTTCTCCTGTCCAGGCTGAACAATGGCAGCTGTGCCAGCCTTTCCTCCCAGCAGAGCTGCTCCATCCCTCTGCTCATCCTGGAGCCTCCTCTGGCCTGGCTGCAGCAGCTCCAGCTCCTTGCTGTGCTGGGCCCAGGGCTGGGGCAGCTCTGCAGGTGGGCTCTGAGCTGAGGGGGCAGAGGGGCAGAATCCCCCTCCCCTGCTGCCCACGCTGGGGCTCAGCCCAGCACAGGGGTTTGGGCTCCCAGCACACACTGACTGTTTATTTTGAGGGGGTTTTTTTTCAGCATAAAGATCTGTAAACCCTTCTGTCTGGCTCTAGATCTGTACCCTCATTAGGCTGACATTTGAGAGGTTCCTCTTTAGGTCATTCCAAACTTCACTTCAAGTCCTGACCATGCTCACACAGCTACAATAATGTGTCAGTAACTGTGAGAATTGAGCACCAAAAACCTTCTGGAAAAGCTGAAATTCACACCAAATGCTCTGACAGATGAGATTTTTCATATAAATAATTTGTCATAAAATTTAAACTGTTATTCAGTGTCACTGATTGCTAATGTATTTAGTTCTTGTTTCACTTTAGGGTCTGTTATTGGGGAGGAAATAAGAAGGGAAAAAAACCCAAAAAACTCAAGCAAAAGCAGGATAATTGTCAAAAAGAAGGGAAGTATAGTGGATCAACAAAAGATATATGGTTGTGCCTGCAGGAATGTCAACCTGCACGGTTGTCCTGTCTCTAATACAGGACCTTAACTGGCTCTGGTATCTTCTCATCATCCAAAATCTCTGCCAAAATCCTCTGCCATCCCTTATGACTGGCTGGGCACACATAGGCACAAGCCTTGGGGAACTTTTGTTGCTACTAACTTCTTTGAGAATGTGGCTCTGGTTTCCTTGTCTTCTGCTACTCTATCTCCCTTCCTCTCACCCTTTTGCTCTGCCATGGATGATCTGCCTTGAATTGCTCCTACCCCATGCAGGATGCCATATTGGTGTGCCAAAGGCCTGCTACTTTGCTGTGGGATTAAATTTTTAACACAAATTAAACTCTTCATCTAGTGGGCCAGAAAAACTAGCAAGCTGTTTCCTAGCCTTGCTGGGCCCTGCAGCCCAGCCTCTGCAGCTCCTTCAGCTTTTATGGCTTTGCCTGCTCTGCCCTGGTTGTTTTTTTCCCCCCCTAATCAACACTGTGGAGTGAACAAGCCCTGCCCTGCAAGCTCCTGCACTCTGTCACAGTGCTCAGGCAGCTCCTTGTCAGCAGAGTGCCACAGAGCCCTACAAGCATTAACTCATTAATCCTCACACCCCCCTGATGATATGGGCAGCTATTATTATCCCCCTTTTTCGGGGCCATGGGGGAGAGAGGAAACTCTCCAAGATTAAACATCTGAACCCAGGGTCACAGGGGAAGCACGACCAGGCTAGTCCCTTGTTCTCTTGTGTCCAGGTCCTCCTGGAGGAGCTGCAATGCCTCCTCACAGCTGGGAAATGCTTTGGTAGTCAGGGCTCACACCCACACAGCAGGAAGCAGGAGCACTGAAATTATTTGAGAAAATTTGAGGTATAAGTGGAGAGTATCCTACAGTGCACAAGGCACAGAAACACCTCTGGGTCAAAAACCAAGATGATGAGGTCTCAGCAGACTAAACCTGAGCAGATGGTTTATTTTGTCTCATTGCTCACATTGCCAATGGTGTTCACCATCAATGGAAAGCCAGACTGTGTTAGGATGGCTGGGATGAGTCCTTGGAATATCCTTGGAGGGGAGAGAAGTGAGCGGCCCAGGATGTGCCTTGGGTGTCACTCCCACCTCACACTCTTCCCCTGCTCCACTCTTCTCCTCTGCACAGCCACTTGCTAGCCCAAATCACTCCAAATAAAACCACCCTAGGAAAACTCACACCTGTAACATCACAGAACAGACCATCACAGGGCAGAAATGTGAGAAAGTGTAATTCTGAGAACAGCAGAATAATGGTCAAACCCTTTTCATTCACAGAAATCAAATTGCTCAATTTCTTTCTACCTCTGTTTTTGCCATCTGTAAAGCCATCATGATGGTGGCATGAGTCTGTTGCAGACCTGCTTTTCCACAACACAATATTCAAGATTAGAATTTATTCCTCTTCAAAGTGAAAATGAAATATTGAAACCTCTTCTTCATGTTGTTGCCAAACAAAATCTGTGTTTTATAGCCATGTCTAAAAATGGGTAACTTAAGTTTTCAGACTAATTGGAAACATGAAATTAAGGCACCTTTGAACAACTGTATTTGAAAAAAGCAGGCAGAGATTTAATCTTTCATGAAAGACTTCAGCAGAGACTTTTGCCCCCTCCACCCGGACAGCTTGATGCTGTCCAGATGTTTGCTGCATGATGGGTGTGTACCTTCTGTCTCTAATGAAGAAACCAGCCCAGACATCCCTGGGTTCCTTTCTTTTTATAGCTTAAGAGGATTCAAACCTGTTTTGTCCTAGACTGTCTTCTCACGTTATCATTAGGGGTAGGCAATCACAATGGGAGGGAAGGGCTGGCTTAGGTCAGTACTGAAAGTTTTGTTGCCTAGGCAAACTCGTGAATTCAAAGGGGTTTAACCTCTGAGGATATAGTAAATCCATAGCTTTTAATTTCTGGGTTGGCAAAGAAAAGTATTCAGACATCAACCTTTCTTACATTATTAGTCTATTTTTATTCTGGATAAGAAGGCTAGAAGTAATGTGATAGCAATGACAAAAAATTATTCTGTGGGTTTATTACAATTCCATCATTATGTTAAATCCTCTGCATGGCTGCATAAATCAAGCATTTGTATGTGACTGAAGAGAAGAAATATTTATATCACCAAAACCACCCTGCATATTGAAAATGGTGGAATAAGAAGAAAAAACACAAAACTTTACAATTCATCTACAAATTACCATAGGTAATTGCAGTTTCCCTTTCAGACTGATGGTGGCTTCTGGTTTTGATCAAAACAAAGTAAATAACATAAATAAGGAAAAAAAAATCTGCATTTAAAATAGATTTTTTTTCCCACATTCTGTGTTGGTTATGCAGTACAAAGGTGGTGTCTGGTGTGTACTGGCAAATGTATACTGTTAAAGCTACCAAATAGTTAGTAATAATCTTATTGTCACTGCTAATACCATCAACTGTGGTGGTAAGAACCTGCAGAAATTAGTGCAAAACCAGACAAGCCTTCAAGTCGCATTTTTATAATTAAGAAGCCATCCATGTGGGAAAGAAGGAAGAGCAAAACAATGAATAAATTATTGGCTTGGCATTTCATAGAGCCTGTAGAATACCAGAGTGACTGAATTATCACACATATAAGCAAGATAAGGAAATAAAGCAGAGCAAGATAGACAAATTTATTCCTGATGCCAGTCAGCACTCTTGAAATACAGTTTTATGAAAGATAAGTGCATGCTCTTTGACTATATTGTGGAACATAAAGACCAAACCCTCCCCATACTAATTCCTGTATTATCCCTTCACTGGTGGAGAGGGGAGCTGGAGAAAGGATGGGTAATAGCACATTCATGCAAGTCAGTGCCCCCATAAGGTTGCTCTCTCTTGTGTTTGAAAGCCCTTGGAAATTGAGAGGCTCCTCATGAATGGAGAACACCAAGTATTGCACCCATCTCCAGAAGAGATCAGAAGGACTTTTTGGAAACCTACAAGATCAGAATTATTAAGGATGGAAAAGACCTCCAAGACCATGGAGTCTGAGCTGTGCTCCAACCCCACCTTGTTCCCAGCCCAGAGCACTGAGTGCCACATCCAGCCCTTCCCTGGACACCTCCAGGGATGGGGACCCCAAACCTCCCAGGGCAGCCCCTGTCAAGCCCTGACCACTCTTTCCATGGGGAAATTCCTGCAGGTGTCCAACCTGACCCTCCCCCAGCCCAGCCTGAGGCCGTTCCCTCTCCTCCTGTCCCTGTTCCCTGGGAGCAGAGCCCGACCCCCCCGGCTGTCCCCTCCTGTCAGGGAGTTGTGCAGAGCCACAAGGTCCCTCCTGAGACTCCTTTTCTCCAGGCTCAGCCCCTTTCCTAGCTCCCTCAGCTGCTCCTGAGGCTCCAGCCCCTTCCCCAGGGGCTGAGATAAGGAAAAGTCCCTTCCCTATGGGTGCAGCCCCACACTGGAACAAGCCCTCTGAAGCATCCATGTCGCCTCCAGCCTTGGAGGTTTTCACAACCTCTCTGCCAAAGTCCTGGGGAAAGCTGGTACAGCCTCAGGGCTGGCCCTGCTCTGGGAGGCTGGCCCAGAGGTCACTTCCTACCTGAAAAATCTGAGTTTTCCAGCCCTCTCCAGAGGATTGTCTTCCCCACAGAACCAGAGTAAAGTCCTGCAGCAGCCAGGCTTTTAGTGGAGAAATAGGTGTAGCAGAATCTTACCTCAAGTATATTTCAAGACCTTAGTCAGTGAGGAATGGCTCAGAATAGAGAGGATGCCAGCTCAATGTTTTTAAAATTAACAGCCTTTGCATGCAAAAATGGAACAGCTGTACCACTCTTCCATCACAAACTAATTTCTGTCTGAAAGGTTTTGAACACAGGTGAAGTATGGGTTGTGCTGGCTGAGCTGTATTACGAATAAATAACTTGAAATAGGAAGATTATCCCCTTATAGCTATCATCATAATAATACTGGCCATTGAAGAGAACATGGAAAATTAATTTAAAAAGTAAAAAATGCTCAATTTCACTGTGTAATTGAGTGGAACAGGTAATAGAAAAGAATTACAGAATTATTAAGACACCCAAGACCATCAGGTGCAACTTTCAACCAAAAATGAAGTGGACAAATCTAGAGTCATATCCTCCTCATATTGGCTATGGAAGCATGGAAGCACACAGAGTCTCCTTCTCAAGCTCCCTGTTCTTTGTGGCTCTGTGAGCACTGTAAGGCTCATTTCCAGAGTGTTCTGACCAAATTCCTGCTGAAATCCCCTCCTGGTGACTCCATCCTGACCATCCCCACTGCCCCAGGCAGGTGTCCTGGGTCTGTGTGTGTGAGGAAGGGAGGACACAAAAGCCCCTGAGCAGCAGCTGGGCTCTGTTCACTGCAGGGGAATCCCCAACCAGCTGCTTCCATCCACTTCCCATTGACAATGGCCAGAAAAAACAGAGCAGGGGCCAGGATATATGAAAGTGTTAACTGCAGGCTGTTATCTGTGCTCTGTAATTATGAGTGTGATAGAAACTTGGTGCTTTTCCCCCATTGCACTGCTGCTCTCCCATGCCAACATAGCAGATTTCTGTATTTTAATCTCAAGCATGTCATTGCTTACTTGCTGTCTTGAAAGTCAGCTGCTGGGGTGGGAAACTAAGACAACCAGATGTTTTGCTATTCATGCTGAGGAAGTGAAATTAGAGATCATCTTCCTCAAGATTTTTATGGAAGAAAGTTCAGAAATATAAGGGAAGCTATACATTTAACCCTGTACGGTTTAAGCATCAAATCCAGTTGGTCTAATCACTGGTTTTAAAAAAGTAATTAAAATATATATATAAAAATAACATGGAGAGAGCAGTAGAAAACAGGAGTAAGAAAATGGAGTAAATATCACCCTTTGCTCTTAGTTATTGCTTGAAAGCTAATTATCTCCTTAATGAGGAGCGGGTAAACATCTACGACTTTAAAATTACTGGTTTAAAAATCCAACAATGTTTATAACAAATATTTCTACTTCTGCCCTTCATAATCTGATCCTTCACTGCTAAAATAGATGCACAGCTCTTATTGCAAATTGCCCACATGTTGTGGCTGGCATCCGAAATACATGGGAATGCAAAAATCCCAGTATTTTTCTTGCAGACACTGTTTTCTCCAGGTCTATCTGACAGTCTTCAAGAGGGCTGTTGCAATGTCAAGGCAGAGGGGTAGGAGGTTTTTAGGCAAGCAGCCTGGAGTGGGAAGGTTTCCTGCATTGCCAGCTCTTGGCAATCAGTGCTGTGTGAAGGAACATTCATGCCACAGCCCTATTCAGCTCCTCAGTGTTATCACAAATGGGAAATCAAACATTTTGTCTCACAAACAGAATACACAGGCTGGCTCTCACCCATATCCCTTTAATTTCATTTGTGCTAGCTGCGAATCTGTTTCTCATTCACTTGCAGCTTCTTTCTCAGCTGTGTCTCACTTCTTTTGTGTGTGTTGTACTGCAAGTGAATTTGTATTTAGGGGTGAATACTGCCTCCAGCCACAACTCCTAATTCAAGCCCCATTCAACTCTGTGACTGTTTAGATTTAAACTTTAGCCCAGATCAAACGTTTTTCAGTTGACTTCTGCCTTTAATACAGCACAAATCGAATCCCTGGAGCTGAAGACCTTTGGACTATTGCAGGGTTGAAATATGAATCCATATCAAATCCACAGCTTGAGCTCGTTTCTTGGGGTTAGTGGCAAGGTCCATGCATGAAGCCTTGCTCATGTTTCCTGTCACTCTTTGCTTATGTCTTTGGCATTAATTCACCCATCACATTTTCAGATATTGCATATTCAGGCCTCTCTGTCCAAGTCCTCCCAAAATGTCCAAGATGGTCCAAAAAGAAAATCCAAAAGTGACCCTACATTAGAGAATCAGTGTCATTTGAGCCTCCCACTGAAATGCAAGGCTCGGATATTGAACAAAGCAGCCACTCAGGGCTTGCTCTTAAATCTTGTGGAGCAGCACAGCAGAGGTGCTGAGCTCTTGGACAGGGATATTTTTGTGCACAGTAGGAATGGAAGCATCTTTAACAAAACTGGAACCAGAATCAGGATAAGCAGAGGGCAGATTTTCCCAGCTCCCAATTCACTGCCTGCCTTCTCAGGGCAGAAAAATTAATTTTTTCTTCTCCAAAACAGCGCAACAATAAGTGTTAAAAACGCATGTATCAGGGAGATAATAACATGGATTCTTCTGTTTGTTTTACTTTTTAAACACTTCCTCTTTTTCTACAAAACACAGTGTATTTTCAGCCCTAAAGCATGCCATTTAAAAAACAAACACCAACAAAACCAAACAAATTTTTAAAAGTTTGTTAGGCTGATGATGTAGTTATGCAACATCAGTCCAAGGAAAAATTGTCAAAGGGAATGACAGAAAAGAAATATTCCTTGGACCTCAGGGAAGTGCAGGAAGTTTTAACGCCAAACGACAGCATTTCTCATTTTCTTCATTAAAGAAAACTTCCCCTTAAATTATTACAAAAGCCTATCTTTACATAGAAATATCTATTCACTGAGTAATTTGCCTGAACAGATTTAGGCAGTGATGGAGCCCTTTCTGCAGCGGTTCTGCTTCTTGGTGCATTGATCTCAGGTTCTCTTTGTCTCCACCTACACACAGCTGTGGAATTTTTACTCCCTGACCACTCAAAAATGGTTTTATCTGAGCACTTTTTAAAAAAGACAGGAAAGCACGGGCCTCTTAAAGTGCATGCAAATTTATTTATTTGTTTTTAAGATCACAACATAAATACTGGAATATTTTTAATTTCTTTTTCTAGTACATGGGGAAAAAAAAGAAACTCTACTCTCCTCCTGTAGTGGGTAGATAGCAAGGCAAGAACTGGAATATTTCCAGGTACCATCTCTTGGTAAATATGAATTGCAGTTGTTTTTTAGGCAGCTCTCCTGTAGCACAAGTGCCTGTAAGTTTGAACATAAGATATCGTTACGGAAAATTCCCATTTTCTCTGCCCATCATGATGATTTGCTTTACCTAAGCCAGGATGTTGTACAAGAAGGGGTCTCTGCAGCTAAAAACCATCACAGATGGGAAAACATGGCTGGAACTTCTACATTTCTTTGCATCTCTTCGTGTTTTTATTCTTTTTTGTGTGACAAGAAATGCAGTCTGAGGGTGGGTATTCTCAACTTTTCACAAGCTACAGTTATAGTCATTAGTCCAGTTTCATCTCTTTTTAGAAAATGTCTCCAAATTATTTAAAAAAAAAGTATTAAAAAGTGAAATTCTCCAAAAAAAGTGTTTTCCTTTCCCATTTTACTGAATAATTTGGGAGTGACAATGATGGACATACAACATTTCATTACTGACTTTGTAATTGAGAGAGCCTGGCATGTCTTATTATTTTTAATAAACTTCTAAAGAAAGGAAAAGCTGGAAAGCAAGACAAAATGTTTATAAGATACAGAATGAATTCTGGGATAGCTCAAAACTGATTCTTTCAAGGTGTGCTCTTAAGTCTTCAAAATGTTACTTAAACTGACAGCTACATGGACAGCTCCTTGCAGAAACAATTACCGTGTAAAAAGCTTTATTAAAACTAGAAATCATCTATATAGAGTGCTAATCTAGCAACTAATGCTAATTTCATAATACTGTATAACTGTTAAGATTGGAAAAGGCCTCTAAGATCTTTGAGTCCATAACTGTTAACCCAGCACTGCTGTGTTCACCAGCAAACTGTAGCAGTTAATGATGAGTATCTGATGTAGTTTTTTTAGCTTTCAATTGCCTGGGAAACAAGTGTTTGCTGAAGGACATGTCACATGCATGAAAATACACAAATCATAGTCGCAAGAGAAGTCACCTAGTGAATTTATAAGGGAAAAAAAATGTAAAACTTCTCAGAAGAGCTAAAAAAATTAACACAAACACAAGAGGAAATTTTTTTCTGTTCTGGTTTTGTCACACAGAGTGCTATATTTGTGGTACTGACTGTCACGGGATGTCATGGAGACCAAAAGCAGGAGTAGTTTTAGGAGGGATTAGTGGGATTGGTGGGGCTAAGCCCATCAGTGGTAATTAGGGTATCTGCTCTAAATAACATTTACACTGCAAATCCATGTCTTGTCTGCAGTAGCCTTTTCACAGAGTTGTTCCCTGATGTGGGAATGGGAGTGCTCCTCCTACAAAAGGACTTTCTTAAGAGAACTCTTGGATCCAGACTGGATCCCCAGATTCCATGACAATCCCATGAATCCCATGGATCCTCCAGCCCCACAGACAATCATTCCTTTTTTTTTTTTTTTAGTAAAAAATCACCCAACCATCAAAAGTTCTGGTCTGCAGCAGGAGTATCCCGAGCCTTTCAGGGCTCAGGAATTCTTCTATGTCCAACCCCAATGAGCCCCCTCTGGCTGGGTGTTCTCTGGACTCACCTACCACCACAATAAATCAGGTGTTCCCAAAGTCCATGCTGCTTCCAGCTGAGCATTTTTCCCACTGGGAGAACTGAGGAGGGCTGTGCCAGCTGACAGTAACACCAGAAATATTGCACACTACTTCTGCATCAGTCTTTATAATCAGATGAAAATTACCTTAAAAATAAACAGAGAATTATGCAAACAGCATGGATACCAGGATGCCACAGAACTGTGCCTGGTTAACCAAAATACAGCAGAGCAGAGTGTACAATTCCTTAGAGGAGGGCCAGAATACAGCCCTGTTGTGGTTTGAAAGCAAAATGAATGAGAGGCTCCAAGTCAGAGATATAATTTAATAAGAAGAAAGGTAAAAAGGTAAAAGTAAAATAAAATAAATGCAATAACAAGAAGGATCACTGACAGAGTCAGAATACAACCTGAGCAGGATGGTGGAAGCAGTCCAGGTGAGGTGCTCTCCCTGAAGCAGTGATCCTGTAGAAAGGTCTGGTAGCTCTGCTCCTCTGGGAATCCAGTGGATAAGTGCCCTTGCACTGTCCCACATACCAGCTTATATCCAGGTGAGAATGCTTGGCTCCTCCCCCTGGGCAGAGCATCTCATAATAGCATGAGAAGTGTGAAGTGGGTCCTTGATGGCCCATTAACAGAGATAACTCCTGGAGGGAGTTACCTGTGACTCATGGGCCATTAGCAGAAGACACCCCAAAGGCTTTAATGGGCCATTAGCAGAAGACACTCCAAAGGCCATTAGCAGAAGAGGCAGGGGCTTGGGAAAACACTAGCCCACCTGGTTTCAACAGTTCATGAAGATGGTGATAGAATAAATACTTTGTGTACATCCTACACTGCAACCCAGGACAAGCCCTCTTCCTTTCCACGTTAAACATCAAATTCTGTTTGGATAAAAAATGTTTGGAAACTTTCTCAGGATCTTTTTACTTTAAGCACAACTTGTGCCAAGCTACCAAACCAAATTAAAGCTGGGGAGCTGTTGGGTGACACTCAGCTGAGATAAAAGAGGCATTCCCATGGTAGGGACCACAAACATTTGCAATATAAGTTGATTACAAAATTCCTCATTACTGTCAGAGTTACTAAAATTTTCACTATCATGCTCCTGAGGCCCAGGGAATAACTTTGAATTAAATGCATGCAACACAACCCAAGATGTAGCATTTAAGAGCCAGCAGAAAAAGCTCTAAGCCCCAGAAAAAGCCCTAAACCAGATAAATATTACCCAAGCCTAAGCCCAAACAGTTCACAGTATCAGAACAGGAAGCTCTTAAAGTTTATTGGGGCTAACATGGGAGGGAGTGAAAACAACTCCTCTCTGCATGTGATTCAAGGAAAAATAAAGCCAAATATTTCCAGAGTTGCAGTTCTACCAGTGGTCTCTGTCACTCATTTCACCACGTCTCAGAAGAATTTAAAACATATAAAATTCATTACTAAACCCTAGACTTTGAGTAGTGTTCAGTGTGAAAAGTGAATTAATTTCAAATTCTCTCTGTAGACAGTAGCAATTTTAATGAATAATGTAGCGAATAAAAATGATTCTTTTATTTCCCTTATTTTTAAGAGAAAATTCAAAATTAAAGTATTTAAAATATTTTAATTTACTTATTCATACATTGCTTGCAGTGCTTTTCTACAGAAAGTTGCCTGAAGGCAAACTCTTCTCCTCATGCTTTTCAGCTAATGCACATTAAGACCAGTGTTGAGTACCAAAGAACCTGAACAAGGTCTCTGTTATAATGCATTGTTTGGATTTATTATTTATTATTGTAGGATTTTGATGGTGCAAAGTTGCTTTAAGGACACTACTGCTCCTTCTAGCATTTTGTATATTATTGCAGAGCCTCCAAAATGCAGCTTAAGCTGGTTTTATAGTTAAGGAATATGTGAAACCATAATCTTGCTGCGGATAATAAGAGCTGTGAGAATTCTAAACAAGCTATTTATCTGATGGAAAACTGTGGCAAAGAGAGAGGTTTTATCAGAGAGGAAAGAAAAAAAATAAAATGTTCACATTTATACATTAGTATGTTACAGTAAAGGCTTACGTGTCATAGAGACATTGTTACCACTCCATGATTAAAATGCTGAAATAATTAACTTGTCTGACTAAAAAAAAAAAAAAAAAA
>VWZU01006804.1:60761-95100 GCA_013397095.1 Sterrhoptilus dennistouni
AAATTTACAAAGGAATTCAAAGGAAACTAGCCAGAGGCAATTATTGTATTAGCAGTAATATCCTCCTTTGAAAAATAGAAAATCTGCTTTTAAATGTCCTGTGGGTTATGGATTTTCTTCTGATGTCAACAGAGGGAAGGCAACTTTCCTCCTGGCTCTTTGAAGAGGTGCAGTTCATCACTGTCTGATCTGACACATAGTTATTTTATGCCTTTTTCTGGAGTCAGCTCCATGGGAGGTGCTCAGCACAGCTCCTGCTATGAGATAATAGTACCTTTCCTAGAAAGGTAGAAAAGTGGAGTTTGCTATTCCCTAAAGACATCTCATCCTGAGAATTACCTGGGGAAGCCAATCCCAGTGCTTGCCCAGCTGAAGCCAAATCTATTTGCACAATAAATGCCTACAGCTTCCCCTGGTCAGGTTCTGACATCTCACTCCTGCCACCCACCAAGCTGACTCTGGCTGCTGGATTTCCACCAGCATTCACCCCAGTGCCAGTTCTACAGCCCCAGAGCAAGATTTTCAACTGGAATACCAAAGAAAATAGCACCGTTGTTCAGTCATTCAACAAAACTCATCCCAGGTTAATTCTTATTGGGATTCTCTTTTTTCTTCTTAAATATGAAGAGGTTGCCTTTGTAGATTGCTCAGATAAAAGCTGATAAAACTCACATGCACAAGCAGAAAATATCACATATTGCCATGGAGATGGGTCTCCTCTGGCCACTTCACCTACTCCTCCCCCTGCATATTTCTTATGCTGATAATAGATATCTTTCTCTGGGACTTTTTCATCACCCATGTCACCAAAGCCATCCATATCTGAAAAACTGGCCTGAAAAATCACTCGTAGATGCATCTTTGATCTGGTGCTCAGCAGACTAAAAGATATTAAATGAGGCCCTACACCCATTCCTTCCACATCCAAAACACAGGGAAAAGGAAGGGAGAGAGAGGATAGAAAAGATTCCTGACCCCAAAGACAAAACTCAGGAAAAGATGGGTAATTCTCTGCAGCTGGATTGTTGAATAAGTAGTCCCATGTGCCTGAGTAAATTTTGTCTGCAACATCCCAACTTCTTTGTGCTTCCTCCTACCTTGCTCCCAGTCCTCTCATTCTTCCCCAGCTGTTGCCAGTGCTCAGTACTCAAAACAGGCAAGAATTTGGGATAGACTGTCAGATGACAGGGTTATTAGTCTAGACATAAGGGATTAAATCAAACTGTTAGATGTTCTTGATGGTGAAACTGAGTGTAACACTCTTCTTCTCAAAATTAAAGGGAAAAAAATAAACAAACCCTCTTCAAAACAAAACATTTTAAAGTCAGAACGAATGAATCTCGTGGTGGGCCACAAATCAAATATGCAAATATGCCAAATGACACAATTTTACTTGCTTATGCCTTCCATGGCCCCTGCCTTTCCCTGCCTCATCAACGATGCCCCATGGAACCATTCCCTTTTTCCAGGGACCACCAGAACAGAGCACTGGTATCCTCATCAAGTTTGTGCTGCAAATCTGACTCCCTGAGTGGCTCCTGAGAGTCACTAGCAGTTGTCTGCTTCAATAAATCTCTGAAAAAGGAAAACAAAGATGCACTGTTTGAATGTGCACTGTCACTGTAGGAGTAAATAAGCGCGATTAATGTTCTGCTTTAGAAAACGTCTGGTTTCTGTACCCAGAAAAAACCTGGAGTGTATCTGTTGTTCAGCTGAAATGTAATAATACAAATTGGCTATAAGGAAAGTTGTTTATACAAGCCTCTCTCCGCCATTACTCCTTTCCTCTCTTCTCTGCTATTATTTATTTTAAATTCTAGTTTAAGTGGATTGGATTTCATTCATAACTAGTATGCGACTGTGTGTTGCCACAATGCCAGCTTCTGCTAGGACCTCACTGAAACCAGCAGTTCCCCAACCCACTCTTGATATACGAGAGACTTTCCAATGTTTTCCTTTCTAAAATGACTAAGAAGGCATTCCAGTTTTATTACACTGAATTTCTTATAGGAGTATTTCACAACCAGAGCTTGGGTAGTATCAAATCACCTGTGTATTGCAAAAACACAAATACAAACCTGCTGTAAAATAATATCATACAGGTTGTGTGCTCAAAAATGGGCCAAGATAGAGTTTAAAACAGTCTGAGCCTCTGATTAAAGGCAGTAGCATAATTAATAACATCAGTCCATCCCCACTCTCCAAGAAGAACTTCTGATATGGTTCAGACCTGGGCAGAAAAATCAAGTTTGAAACACGACATCCCATCTCCATGTGGCATGAGTCACCATGCTGAGGCCTTTTGAATCAGTGAACAGCCTGCCTTGCCCTGCACTTCAACCTCTCTCTTTCCACTCTCTTTGCCATCACAATTTTCCACTTTTGGCAGCATCTCTGCCAAGTGTTCATATTCCCTTTCCACACGCAGCTGCTCCTTGCTTCCATTTTTTCTGTCAGTTCTTGATTCAGCACAATCTCCTTTCCTCTTTTCCCTCGCTGACATGGACTCATCACAGGTGGCTTTCATTTACCCTGTTTCACATCTCCATGCCCAGTGGTCTGATCTTTTTGTTCAGTTTTTTTTCCATATACCTTTGACCCTCATCATCCACATATCTCTTCTTCCATATTGTGTCAGGTTCAGCCTTTTTTTGTCCAGACTAAAGCTGAGTCACCTTTTCCACTCCTCTTTTCCTAATCCCTTCTTACCCACTGACTTCCAAATTCTACTTCCCTTTCACTATTTCATGTTTCCACCTCCATTCCCTCCTTCCTGGGCTCCTTATCAACATTTTTTTTGCACTTTGACATCAACATTCCCATCCAGCAGTCCCTACCACAGTGCTGAAGCACATGAAGGAAGCACAGGAGAGAGTCTCCCCGTAATTTTCTCTTCTGATTAACCAAAATCCAACCGTATAGGAGATTACAGGTGAAATTCCAAAGGAAGTCCTGCAGAATTCTTGGCTTTGGCAAGTTCAGTATCGACGAGTATCTTCATCAGTTCCAGAGTTATACTAATAATCTCTTCAAAATGCTTATTATTAATAAAGGCTTTTCAAAAAACATGCATCATAAAAGGAGCTTTTATGCCAGCACTCAAATTTGCTGTAACTTCTCAGAGAAAATTTGCCAGGATTCCTTCCAACAAGAACAAAATAAAATGGTTTTATTCATTTTTTTTTTTTTTTTGGAAAAAGAAAGCCCAGACAGGTATTTTCCTCATAATTACAGTCAGCCCGAGGCACACATCTCACCGGGAAAGTTGAAGTTCAAATGATTAATGTTGAGCAGAGTTTAAAGCAGCAGGGAACTGCAAGCAATGAAAATAAGAACACCCTTAAATTGTGCTGCAGCCAGTCTCTCCTTCAATGTTAATTAGGTATTTTGCTTTTTACTTTTAGATCAAGGTTCTGGGTGTTGCAAATGAAACACGAGGATTACCAAGAACTGGGTCTGTTGCAAAAGCGATGCAGAAATATCATCTGCTCTCTCCTGAAAGTGCTCCAGCTCAGGTCTCCAGAACATATTTTGCTTTGTCTGAAAATAGATTTTTCCTTAGAGAGCATCTAGGGCTGGTGAACTCTGTGTCTTCGATGCTGCATCTTCTGTTCTTCAGCTGACTGGAAGTTTTTAGTGAACTCTCAAGGCCAAATGGTTTTTAAGTTAGATTCACTGAGGCCCTGTCATGCTCTTACAAAAATCAAACAAAGGGAACACCATCTTAAAAAAAAAAAAAACAGTACAGGGAGAAAAAAAATAGCCTCACATCCAGAGCCTTGTCCTCTCTTATCTCTGACAACACGTGCGAGAGGATGCACCACAGCAGTGGAGGAATGGGGTGGGATTATTGTATTAAGGTCTATTTATACCAGGGAGTTCAGAAAGAGCTGTCAGAGCAGAGATGTTGTAACATGTCCTTTGCATTAGCAGGGTTTGGAAGCTCAGCTTAAAATCCCTGCCATCACGTTTGCCTCTTGGGAAGCCTAACACACTGTGTCTCTTTGCTGTGAGAAAGGCTTGTCAAGCAAAAGGCTCTTGCTGCTGCACTCTTACATTCCTATTCCTAAATATAGCACCTTACCCAAATGCCTTTGAAGAAAATTGTAACAGAGTTGTAAGAAGTGAAAAAACAAACAAACAAAAAAAATTAGCTATTTTTGTCTTTTTTTCATTTTGCATCATCCAACTCCCTGGCTTTATAATGTTTTGATCCAAGAAGGTACAACATGCTTTGTTCCCAAACAGAGAAAACACTTTCCCTGTTAAATTCAAATGTGAACAAATGTTCCAAATACATGTAAAATCAGAATTCTCAATTTTAGGCAAAAAATCAAAATCCAAATAAGAGTTCCCCTCTGAGATTGGAAGTAATTTTCTGTGTATAACACAACTTTCTGATGTCAGGAAAAGACCAAACAGGAATTCACAGGCAACTTCAATCTCCATTGGTGATATGGAAAATCAGAGCAAGCAAAGGAATTCAAGGCCAGACAAGGTAAAAGCAACACATAAGGAATAAAAGACAACTAATCGCTACCTAAAAAATAGCTTCTAGATCAGTGAAATTTTATAGATGGCCAGAGTATTCTGGAAAAATAGGTTTATTTGCAATACAAATATGATTATTTGCAATAGTTTCAAGAAGTTTCCCATATAAAACTTTCTTCACTTTCCCAAATAGAACTTATTTCTGGGTTGCTGATTCAGACTCTGTCTTTCAGTGGAGTCTCAGTGAGAACCCCTCAGAGCAGTTCTCTGAACAGAAACAGATTTTTTTGTAGCATGGAAAACACAAGGGACTATTTTGTTGCATCTCAATTTACTCTGATTGGAAGCAATAGTTATTAAACATACAAAACTCCCATGGACTTAAATGTCTTGAATTTTTGAACACCATAAATCTCCAGAAAGGAAAGCACTGTCTCCCTCCAGGCAATGTGGCAATTGCAGACAATTTAGAAGTCAGGATCTTTTTTTCAGCCAACTAAAATTATGAGCACTTCTATATCAATTTGAAATCTGGTATCTATTGACTACCAGTGCACAAAACCACTGAAATTAGAAACACTCTTTTGAATTTATGTTTAACTACAGGATTGTTTTGCTTATTGAACTTCCCCTACACTTTCAAAATAATAAGTGAAGGTTGATCAAAACAACTTGATGCTCAGGAATCAAGTTAAGTTTCCAAGTTGCACAAATAGGAATTTTTCACCTTTTTTTTCCTCCCCATTCACTTGCAAATTCAGCAATAAAATTTATAAACAGCACTGAAATATGATAAAGAATAAAACCCACAATTTCTTTCTCATTTCCAGCTTCACAGAGCAGAATTGCAAGAATTTATGAAGCTGGCAGTGTTCTACACAGATTTCTCTCTATTTGCTTTGCATTCTGAAATAAAATTACCAGAATTAAGCTTTTTCCTTTGCTGTTTGTTACCATTATGACTCCCTTCATGAAGGAGACTCTGGCATATATTGGATGCTCAGAAACTTCTCTCTACAAACACAGATTTATCCAAATGACTGCAGCCCTGGAGAGGGATCAAAGCACATGGAATCAAGTAGCAAAAGAACTTCTTGGCATTTAAAATCACTGGTTCAATAAGAACAGCTAATTCAAAACTGCAAGAGGCACCTCCCACCAGCTAAATCCTGGAGTTTTTTTCCATTACAACCAGATTAAAAACTTATTGTAAATGTATTCAAAGAAATTAACTGCAATCACATCACAGCAAAGTATTCTGTTGGGTCACCCTGGTTCAGCCTGTCTTGATTTCAGCACCAAATTCCTTGGGTTAGTTTAATCAACTACAACCATCCTTCCTCCTACCTTTTAAAAAAAATCACTTAAAAGCAATCTTCATGTGAAAACATCTTTGGGGAGGAATCCTGGTAAAGCTTTTAAGTTGACTTTTCATACTGATTCAGTCTGAAATATTTTCCCAGATTGCAAGCTAACTCCCTGCTTCTATTGAATTAAGCATTTCAGTTTCAGGGTTTCAAGGGTGGAACGAACCACAGTACAAACAAACTCACAAAGAAGTTTTAAAAGCCTAATTGTAAAAATATTATCTTTTTAACTTTTTTTTTCTTTTAGTGACTCAGAGAAAATTCCACTCTTCTTTATGTAATCTGTGACTCCCATTGAAGTCATGAGCATGAGTTCCCAAGACCGCTTCCCAAAATTTTGATGAAAGACATTGTTTTCAGAATTTGTAACAATATTGCATTTTTTCTTTCAGCAAAGCTCAAAATAACCTTCAGAATCCTTTGCCATTTTCTCTAAATCACTTCTGTCAGTACCACACGCACACTCCAGGGAAAAAATCCACCCAAATGGTCACAGGTGGGAAATACAGCCAGGTTTCCTATGCATTTTAATATATATTTTAACTTAAATCCTAATTTGTCATATCCTAGCTGGAAGTAAAATATGGAAACATAAAACAGAGACCCATTCCTTCTTTTGGGCAGCCTGACCCTGACTGTGCCTGCATTTTCTGATCTCTCACTCTTGTTTTACTCCAGCAAGAGGGGACGACATCTCTGCAGGCAGCTGAGTCTGGCTTATACCTGTAAAAGACCCCAAATCTGGAGGCTTTGAAAGGACATGACGTTTACCCGGACATTCAGGACACTCATAACATATATGCACTTTCATTTATTTTATAAAGCAAAGCAGAAACTACCATCTAAACACAACACAAGAAGTAGACTGGGGTCCTACGCTTTCTTTAAAACTAATGAAATTTAATCATTCATTCCCCAGGTTCTAAAAAGGACTTTTAATCATTCAGTTACAGCCAACATAGCAGAAGTTCTGGAGATTAGAACCAAGAATGTGTTTCCAGGAGTGTGTCAACCATTGGACTGCAAAACTGTGGATCCAGAGCATCAGGAAAAGGTTGGCCTTGCATTTTCCCCTGCAGAGTGAGGGAACATCAGCAAAGGTGTGGAAATGAGGGGACACCTCTGGCTGAGGAAAACCTGGCTTGACAGCTCAGCTTCTTAGAGAAATTCAAGATCTCTCCTCCTCTTTCCCAATCCATTATTTTTGACTCTTCAGTCACTTAAGATGAAACATCAGAAGGATAAAACCACAGGGGAACAGACCACAGCAGTTTCATGGCAAGGTGAAATCTCACGATCATTTTGATTTTCTGCGTCACATTTGGCCTGGGTATTCACTAGAGCAAAGTGGTCTGGGCAGAAAGGATGGTGAGAAGTGCTGCAGAGGGAGGTTTCAGGATTCATCACTTCAGGTGGGACCTGGATGAGGCTACCACAGGGAGTTGCACAGTCACTACAACTAATCCTCACCTGCCTCATTTGCTTTTGGCTACATCATTAAAAAAAATCTACTTCCAGGAAAGATAAACCCAATCTGAATGCCATATTCAGTTAAAAGGACCAAAGGCATCACACAGACCCTGTTCACACACACAAAGCCCCAGTGCTGCCTGTGTGGGTTCTGAGGTGGTATATGGTACAGCTCACAGAAAACAAAGAAAAATCCAGGTATTCTCACTGTGTATTTCTGGTTAAAGAAGATCACTGTCAAATACATAATGTCATAGGAAAAATATGTCTAAGGACTATAACACCAGCATCTAAAAGGAAAAGCATGTTCTGCTATGTACATAGGCAGCCACAGACCTTGATGAATCTGTTTAATTGCTCATATCCCAATTGTTTTTTAGTAACAATCTGCAACTTACAACTCCAAGCTACCATAGAAAAATAAAGCACTAATAATGAATGTCTAAGAGCCAGTTTGGAAATGCATCAAAAGCAGAAATATGTCCTAATAAGCCACCTGTCAAAAGTTCAGCAAATTAAAGAACACAGAAGCCAAGCACTGTTTTAATGGGGATCAAATATTTGTTTGACTATTTGGTGATGTCTTTGTGTGTCACCAGCTAGTGCCTGTATCTGTGGTGCAAAGGAATGTGATAATGGGTGAAAAGAACCTCTCACTGACATCCCTGCAGTCCCACTGACCTCATGTACTGGTCATTGCACGGGTGTAGCTCAGACCAGGATATGACCCATTGTGCCCTGGGTTCAGGGATGGAAGTCAGCCTCCAGAGAGGCCAGAATCTACCTGGGGATTATGGAAACGAGCAAACCAGAATCGAGTTGTTGTTTTTTTTTTTTTTTTTTGTTAAACATTTATTTGCAAATTATTTTTAAAAAATCCCTTCAGAATGGATGTATGTTGAATTTTCTTTTGCCGAGTCTACACAACGATTTCTAAACATTCCCACTTGTTTCTTTTTTTCATGGTAGTCATGTTCATATCTAGCACATTTGCGGTGGTAAAACTGAGAACTGGGAATGTCAGAAGTTAAAGAAATAAAAAGGAATTTGAAAAATAATTCTGTATTTCCTGATAATGTCACACTAATATATTTTGTGATGTAATTGGATACCTACAAACTAGAATTTTTCACTGCTGTTCCTGATCCACTCCCATTCAGTGACCCTGGGTCAGCTGCATGCCGAGGCAGGGTAGAAAATTGTGTCCACAGAAGTTTGAAAGGCCAAATTTTATACTTTAATGTGGATTGATTTGAATTTAAAAAAACACTAGAAGTCACTATTGAAACAATTTGATGGTATGATTTCCAGTTAGAGCAGCAGATTGAGGATCCCTTTCACTCTTTTTTGTTGTTGCTGTTGTGGTTGTTTAAATTGCTGAAAAAAGCTGTGGATCAGGAGGAGGAGCTGCAAAGGCTGGACCAGCCCTCACATCAATGTTCTGAACACCAATGCACCAGAAAAAAAAGCAAACAAAACCCAAAACCCCTTGAGTTGCTGAGTTTTCCTTGGAGAAAACTCTGTATTTGAAGGGGAGGAGTGTTGTAAGACACTTTTGGACTGCCCTTGACAATGTGATATCTCCACAGCTCATGTGAACCACAGTGCAGCAGCCCTAAAAATTGGCCCAGGGACCTGGTGATGCCATGATGATTTTTTGCCTTTTATTTTTATATACACCTTTATGAATTCGCAGTATTCTTAACATACATACTTGTAATTCTTTAAACCTGGTATCTTAATGTGGTCCTAATATCCTGCTAAACCAGAAGACCAAACATCCTAAAACCTCAAGGTTAAAGAACCAAAAAAACTTATGCTATTTTAAAAAACCAAGACACCCTCTAGAGCATATTCTGCAAACTAAGATTAAACCCATCTAGAAGAGAATACTTTAGAATGAAGTAATGTCACACCATTCATTTAAACCTCTCATTAGAGAATCTCTGTCAGATATGCTAATTTGCAAAGTCTGTAAAATTATATACACAATATACCATGGGGTGTGTATTTTGGTATATTCCACCCTGATGAATTATTGCACCATAAAAATCCTTATTAAATATTGAAATAAAAGCACTTTTATCCCTTAACTGTTCCTAACTCTAAATTCTAAAACAAAAAACCCCATCAATTTCCTTTGCTGTGACATTGGCATACCAAGGGTGAAGCATTTCCTTGGGAACTCCCTTTTCCAACTGTGGTTGAACAAAAATGCTGCTCCACCATGCCAGGGAGTTCCTGACAGGATACCCCAAGCAGACAGGGTGTTCCTGGCTTCCCTCACCAGGTGTGTTCTCCAGCCTGGAGCCAGTAGGGAGTAGGAGCCAGTTACAAAATGAAAAACTAAACCCTTCCAATTAAAAGATGCATTGACAATAGGAAAAAAAAAAAAAAAAAAAAAAAAAAAAAAAAAAAAAAAAAAAAAAAAAAAAAAAAAAAAAAAAGGAAATTATAGAAAACAGCAATTCCAGAATCAAGCCAAAACTTATTTTGAAATTTTAACTGGTATGTTGGAGATCAGCTACATCTGGACCTTCTTGGTCACAGAAATTGGACCTTCTTATCACAGAATCTCAGAATAAAAGTTGGAAAAGTCATCCAAGATCCTCAAGTCCAACACTCTCCCACGCACCCCCTTGCCCAATAATCCTTATCAAGAGTGCTACACCTTTTTGGTTTTGGTTTTGAACACTTCCTGGGATGGTGATTCCACCACTGCCCTTGGCAGCCCCTTCCAAAACTTCACCAAAGCTTCACTTCAGTGGAGAGATTGTTCCTAATTTCCTACTGTACCTTACCCTGGTGCAATTTGGGTCCATTAACTCTCATCCTAAAGGGACAAAAGAGAAGTTTGATTCTGCTCAAAGCCTGGAGAGTTAAAGTTGTTTTTTCTTCAAATGTCCCATAAAGAAAAGAGAATTCAGGAAAACTAAGTGTTATCTGTCTTTTGTCCAAAGCTACAAGTGCAGTCATCTATCTGTGCTTCACGATGGCAAATGGAGAGTATCAAGTGCTGAAAGGATCCTGCCTCTAAAATACAAATATTATGCAGTACCAAGGATACAGGGCTGAATTTGCTTCTCCTGGCAGCTTTCCACCATCTCTAATCATTCCTGGGGAAAAAGCCTTGACCAACAGACAATAAATTTCACCACAAGCATTTCTTCTTTCTCGTGGTGACACAGGCACCACAGAGGGGTGTCTTTGATAAGCATTTACACCAAGTATTCATTAATAAAAAGAGTAATTTATGCAGGTTTTATTTCAACAACCAAAAGCATATTCTAGGCACGTGTATTTAAACTCACTAAATGTTTAAATACTCACAGGTGTTTTCATCACCCTCAAATTCCCAGTATTAATCTCAGATGGAGTGGTGTGGAAACAGAGTAGTTTAGGAGTGATGTGTTTAATTTCTATGTAAGTGGTCAAAAAGAAATTAAACCCTTGTGCTACATGAAGATCCCAGATGCTAGATTTCATCTTAGCTTTAGAACTATGAAAATGTTGCCTCTGCCTTAATCATAGCACCATGAAAACAGCCCAGGAATAATCAAATGCTAGGGCTGATTTTGAGGTTTTTCCTCTGGACAAATGATTGCAAAAACT
Source organism: Sterrhoptilus dennistouni (assembly GCA_013397095.1). Lineage (NCBI taxonomy): Eukaryota > Metazoa > Chordata > Aves > Passeriformes > Zosteropidae > Sterrhoptilus > Sterrhoptilus dennistouni. The sequence continues at coordinate 71,702 of VWZU01006804.1, forward strand.
TAATTAAATATGCAACATTAAACTCAAGGTTTGCCTCTATGAAACCCGTTGTAATCTAGATAATTTGCTGCAGTGCTTCAGTATCAGAGACATGCCTTCCCTGACTGAGTAAGGTGTGACCATCAGAAAGGCAAATCTTAAGGCTAACAATATCCAATCTGTAGGAAAAAATGCTCTAACAGAGGTACCTGCAAGCGTTTTTACACAGTAAAAATTAGAGGGAAGGAAAGCTGGAGAAGTCAAACCCTTATTCTGACACTGTATAAATCCACATTAATTCCCATCTTGAAACTCCAAGTACTTTTAGTCCTGTCTTCAATAATAGCAGAAAAGGAAAAATTGCAGAGAACAGCAATAAGGCAAATCAGATGTTGGCAAGACAAGTAATTAAACACTGCAATTCTTGAAACTGGAAGAAAGCACCATAAGGCAAAAGGAAGCTGACAAGACAGACATCCATTTTACCGTGCCTGATGTGGAACAATCATGTTTTTGAGAACAATATGAGGGGGCATCAAATGAACCTAGCTGCCTCTCAGGTTCAAGAAACTCTTATCAAACATGCAGATAAGCTGTGGAACCACAATTTACATCATAAGCTGACAGTGTTCACAGACACAAGAAAACAATATATTCCTGGAATTAAAAAAAAAATAAATTAAAATATAGAGAAAACTGGCATCACACTTGCCTCAGAAACTGTCTGAAGTGCAGGTGGCTGGAATAGTGTTCTGGAGCAGGACACTGTGTATTTTTCAATGTTCCTTCTCTAAAATCCTGTGATGTGAGATTACCAAATGTCCCTGGCCTGTGCCCAGCACTAATCCAAGTAGATTGTATTAACTTGGCCTCTTTGGGTGAAATGCTAGTTAACTGCAGTGGATTTGTGCTCCATTCTTTCCTGTTACAAAAAGAAACCACATAAAAACTTCCTTGATGCCAGATTTATCTCATGCACATTATTCTGTTTTTACTGAGCAAATAAAGACGTCAGGCTTCCACTTTTGGATATCCCCTGAAATTCTTCTAAGAATTAGAGCAGAATTAGCCACTTTTCTGTTCCTCTGGCTCTACCAAGAATGCAATCCCTGAGCTTATTAGAACATAGACAACTCTTGTGAACACCATTTTACTTGTTCATGCTGCACCAGTTCTACCAGCATCTCATATTTGAGGCAGCTCTTTTAATCAATCTTCTATAAAGAGGGGATTGGTGTCAAAATCCCCTCTTCTCTCTTTTTTTGCATCTGAGCACAACACTTGAACTTCTACTGGCTCTATAAATTTTCATCCCCAAACTCTCTAGCAGTCTGATGCACTGACCCTGATGTATTCAAAGAGGGAATCTTTTCCACATTTGTTTATTTGAGATTGTTCAGACTTTTGGTGATGTTCAGCTGTACCACTGCTCCTTGACAAATATGTTTCCCAGCCTCCTCTCCCCAGACCCGTGTCTAAATTTGTCCTCTTCTGGAAAGTTATGTTGATACAGGAATCTACAATTTCTTCAAAGTAGTGTGCATTTACAGAAGTCTATTAAAAGGCACAGAAAGAAAAATAATTCCAGATGCAGATGGTCCCTGATAATTCCTTTTTCCTTAATGAAGAATGTGACTATTTTAAGATCTAAGCTTAGTACCATTTCCATAAGAGACCACCTACACATTTTAAGTGCATTTCAGAGGAGAGTAGAACAAATCTGAGCCACTAACAGAGATCAGCACACCTGCACAACCTTGGGCCAGACAAACAGACAGGTTAAATTAAATTTAGACAAGGTCTTTAATTTAATACATGCTGATATCTTCTCTTTGAATCCCTGACCTGAACCTTCAGAAAAAGCATTTTCTCCCACTCACTTAATTTGCTGCTAACTACACTTTCTGAGATTTTAGGATTTTACTTCTGCTGATCCTGAACTTCATTAGAGAAAAGGAAACAAAGCAAAGGCTTTTTTCTTTTTTTTTTTTTTTTTTTTTTTTTTTTTTTTTTTTTTTTTTTTTTTTAAAATATATATAGCAACNTAAATAGCAGGACACATATTTGAAGGAATACAGTTTGCTATTTTGCAGACAACAGCCCTGTTCTTACAGGCTGAATTGAAAAAAAAATACCACCTGCACCCAACACCTCCAGGCTTCCCTGCCAATCTTAACAGGGAAAAGAAAAGGAGCTTGCCATGACAGACTAACAACAGAACCATCCAAATATTTGCAGCCAAGCAATGAAGACCCTGCCTGGGCTCCACAGTCCATGTTTTCCCATGTGAAGGATGGCAAGACAGTGCCAAACAGTGCCAAAGGATGCCAGGGGATGCTCAGGGCCAAGCTGGATGAGCCTAGAGGGTGACATCCCTGCCCATGGCAGGGAGCTGGAACAAGGTGGTCCTTAAGATCCCTTCCAACCCAGACCTTTCCTTGATTCTGTAACTCTGTGAGTGATGGCAACCTGACCAAAAGTGCCCTCCCTATCTTCTTGAGGACAAAGGTGTGAGCAGCAGCCTGGGATAAGGGCAGAGAAGAAAATCAGGGAAGACACAAGGTGTGCAGGGCCAGGCTCTCTCCCACTTCCCTCCACTAATTAGCTCGTTGACAGAACCCTTCAGAAAAGACATCTTCTGATGGCCCCAATGATCTGGTTTTCTCACAGCCTCAAAAAGCCCCAGCAGATCATCCCTACAGCCCCTTTCTGCCTTTATCACCTCCAAAGGATGACTGCAGGCTGTGGAGTGAAAATAATGACACACAGCTCAATTAGGAACCCACTCCCTGTTCCAGTGGCTGCCCCATGACTGCAGGCAATCACTACCCTCTTCTAAAGGTGCAGCCTAAAATGTTTGCAGTTATTTGATTTAGTCTCTCTTGCAGTCACCCATTTATTGACTTTACTGCCACTTTCAAACACAAGCCCTGCAGCAGGGCCTACAAAGTGAGCTCACAGACCCTGCTGTCTGATTAAATATTTATTATCATCCTTATTAATTTAAATGCATCTCCTCACATCCAGTTTCAGACACATTCCTTCCTGCAGTTAGTGCTGCCAGTACCCTCTGAAGAACAGGTGAAGAGAGGAGGGCATGTATCAGTGTTTCTAGGCTGTCAGACCGTTTCATCTCTGTTGCCACCACTCAGTCGTTATTCCCTCAACCACAGTGACTTCTTAGCTAATTCCTAAGCTAATATAATGGAATAGCTAATTCCATGTGACCTGTCACATGGGCTGGGTCACCTGGCCCACAGGAGAAATTCATAGCCAAGATTTTAAGGACAATAAGTGAAGACTTCTGGGATTACTTCCCTGTATAGCAAAAAATAAGGGACAAAACTCCAGTGAAAACAAAGTATTTAGGCAGCAGTGAATGCAAACATACTTGTCACTTATTTGCTTTAATTTTTCTTTTTACTTGAAGGTTTTTTTTATAGTTTGGTGTTGTAGCATGTCCAAGATCACAAGAAGAAGGATTCACACCTGGAGATAGGTGTGAAGAATGATTCCTTCCTAATTCCTCATTGCTGCATTTTTTATAAACTGCAAAGCACTATCAACCTGCAAACACAACAGATAAAATTTATGTCTGCACTGTGACGTGTCAGGGCACATTTAGCCCCCAGCTCTTTCACACTTCTCCATTAGCTCATTAAGCATCATCTGTAGAGGTACTGAATCATTTTCTGGAGATTAAAAATGGTATCCAATCATCATAATACTTTTCTAGGGATTTCAGTGTTCTCAAGCCATGCTCTGTCAAATAAATTTAGTCGATGCCAGATTAAAACTGCACTTCAGCATGTTTAACCACATTATTACTACAGGACCTGGAATTTGAATCTAGTGTTCTTGCAATCATGACAGATTTACTGTAGTTTTCATGTAATAAACTAGGTGGGTATGATAACATCTGTATAGCTGCTAGAGCTATACTGCATTAACTGTGCCTCTATCATGGCTTTATAATCTTAAAAAATATGGGTTTGGGCCAGTGTTTCGTTGAGTGGCCTTGCTCAAACGTGCTCTTCATGGCAAAAGAGTAATTTTTTCCCCTGTTCCAGCTCCTGGAACTGTAACATGAACAGGAAACACAATGTTCATGTACAACCACACAGGGAAATGTGCCAGGAGTTTGTGCTCCCTCTTCAGAGTCCATTTGAGGGAAAAGTGAATCTACTGATCCTACACGTGATGAGGCAAAACCCAGTGACTCTGAAAGAGTGAGCTCTGCTTCCAAGGAACAGAGCAAGGCTAGGAGCCTGGAACTGGATGGTTTTCAGGTGTCTCTCAGGGTGTTGCATCATCCTGAAGAAACCCTGCAGCAGAGCTGGGATTGGAGAGCTCCCATCTGCCAAAACAATGCAAGAAATTTACTTGGAAATTCAGGGAAACTCAGGGAAAACATTTTCACCTATTGAAACCAGATGTTCCCGTTCACCCTTCAGGCCTGTGCCTTATTCTACTTGTACCTCAAGGTGAGGGAGGTGTTCCTGGATACCCAGATTTACATGGATCCATAAATAATACATGTAAATATATCCATGTATTTACATGGATATTTTCATTTACATCTATGTTTCCTTTCCAACCTGAAGAGCTTATTCAAACCTTCCTCCAGTGTTCTGTATGAAGACATGCAGTCATATGACTATATTATATGTTAGATTATATATTTAATATATTTGGATGAATATATAATTATCTATATTTATCACAAATACGTGACTGGTGCTCCAGCCATGCTGCATTGCACAGGCAAGCAAGAAGTGAACTGCCATGTGATGAGCAAGAGAAAAGTGGAACTACATGGCTGTAGCTGAAATCATCTTTAATCTTGTGCATCCCACAGCTTGGCTGGCACAGTCAGAGTGGGGTTGCCAAGTGGAATCCCACTAAGGTTCCCTTTGTGATTTCTGAGCATAAAATGTTATGGAAAACTCTTTTCTGCCCATTAGCAAGAGCTGGTCTGGTGCAACAGGAAACCATTTTAGCCAACTAGAGAAAAGTTAATGTCTTTAATATTGAGGCAGAATTGAAACTGGGGTGAGAAAAAAGATCTGATAATGAAACTTCCTCCAAAGATTTTGAAAATCAAGGCTCAGTTTCCTGCTCTGTCCCAGAACACATCCCTTGGTCCAGATCAACAGGCAACATTTGGATCCATTTCTCTGAATTTCAGTGCCTATATTTATCTGTGAATTTTATTACCAGTGAAAGAACAGAAGTGAAAGGAAGAGGTTTAAAACCAGAACTGAATTCTGCAGCAAGTCTGGCCCTAAAATTCATGTTCATGAACAACAGAATTGACTCCTTCAAAATGACCCAAGTGGTGGGGAAGATGCTCTGCTCATCATCCAAACCAGCCCTGGGAATGCTGGGGACCATGGTCAACTAAGATACTGATAAATTAGAAAAATAGTCTTCATTCTTTCTTACCCCCTGAAGCTATTTAAATAAAAATATAATTAGATACAAAAAAAATACAAAGATAAATATAATAAAGATTATGAAGATGAAGATGAAGAAGATAATATAAAGAAAAAGATAAGATGATAAAGGTAAAAGTAAAGGTAAAAGTAAAGATAAAATTACTTGTCTAATATGTGTTACCTTTAAATAAGTATAATAGTGTTGGATTACAAAAATTATGTTTTACTCAATACACTTCTAATTGACACCTATGGTGCTGGGTACCATTAAAGATGTGTGAATGATGTATACTGGCTTTTTCTTCCTTATATCTGCCACTCACAATTTGCCTCCCAAAAACTTCCTGAGAGATGGGATACAACTAACCTGGCCACTGCTTCCTTAGTACTGCCTGAAAATAATGCTTTGTCATTCAGAGACTTTCATTTCTTAGACAATTTGTTGGATAATTTGTTATTATTTGTGAGGTGTTGTCTTGCTCTTTGTCGGGATTCTCTTGGAGAATGTGACCTGCAATTAAACACATCCCTGATCTGGCTGGGCAGGTCAAGAGCTCACAGCTCCAGCAGGCCAGAACCAATGCTTGACATGTGTTTTTATGTGTGTATTTCATGTGTTTCTTCACTGAGATAACCTCTGTTCCTTGCTGGATGGTCTGGACAGGTGCTTGAAGGGATATTTTGTGTGCACACCAACCCTTGCTGAGCCTGAAATTCCTAAAAGGGAAGAGCAGTGGGTGATTTGTCTGGAAATGTTTGGGCATCAGGAAATTTCCTCCAGAAACACATTCCAAAGGAACAAGAAGCAGGTAGAGGAAGGAAGTGGGATGAGGCATAAAACTGGTTACAGCAGTCTTCTGATGGCACCCAACTGATGGGCTCCCCCACCCCTTCAGAGTGGCCCTGAGTCTTCCGCTCCCCCATGCTCCAAAAACCTCCAAATCTAGTAAATCTGGTCAGGTCTGGCTAGCAGGGGATGCCTGGCCTAAAGGAACTCTTTGAAACCATTTCATGAGCTATTCATTGCCAGTTAAACATTGGCTGATATTTTTGCACCATTTAGTGTCTGTAGGAACAACATTCTGAAATTGGATCTCCTCCCTCTCCCTGTTTTAGTGAAGCAACAATTTGCACTTCAACAAACAGAAATTCCATCATTTGCTCTGTTTGATGTGTTAATTCTGCTGAGAAAGAATCACCCTTGAGGGAAGACTCTCATGATTACTTTCTAGTGGGTTTCAATATCATCTTGTGGACTTTGTCTGAGCAATCAAAGCAGAACATAAAAATGTACCAAAATAAAGCATGAAAAGGAGAGGAATCTATTTCAGACTCTGAGAGGAGAACTCAGCCTTGAGAAAGAAAAAAAACCAAACAAACAGGTTGAAATACTGGCCTCTGTGAAATTGGTGACAAATCTCCCTCTGCTACACTGCCCCCACTTGTGTTCTAGTATTTCAAAGGAAAATTGATTTTTCTAGCTTTGCTATTGGCATGGTGCTGATAGGGCAATAAGGAATTATTCACATCCAGCATACATACTCATACTGTGACAACCCCACTCAACCCTTCACAACCAGAGGGAGGGAGAAAGTGGCAATTGTTAATAAATTTCCTGCGCAGATTTATTTTACCTGCTGACATTTTGAGAGGCGACTCAATCCTCATACTCTCAAATCCAACTGTGCCTGTGGGACATGACCAGTTTGCATTAAATCATGAAGCCCTATTCTGGCTCAAAGAGGATAATCACAATTTGTGTTTAGGAAAATGGGTGAAGTCATTTGGGTTATTAGGAACAAATGTTTAACAATTCAAGCTTTTCAAAGACCCCTCTGTGTTCCCTCCATGAGGGTTTCAGTTTGTGCTGCCACTGTGCCCTCAGGAAAAGCTGTGTGTATGACACACAGTACACACTGTTCTGACCTGTGTCACGTCTGAAAACCTGACTGCTTTCTCCTTCTCTGTGTTCCTGCACTCAAACACTCTCCTTTCCAGGTGGAGCTGGTCACATTTGTGAGTTTAAATCAGCTCAGAATAAAGGCAGCATGTTCTGTAGAAGAAGGGAACATTAATGAAGCATGGTCCCCATGGAGAATACAACATTTCCATACAGCAATGCTGGCTGTAGAGGGGTTATCTCCTACATCACACACAAAGGGAAATGTGCTATCTCAAGCCACACTGTGAAATGCAAATTATTTGCAGTTTTTAATTTCTTAATATCAGTCATGGTGCATATTGAACAAGAGTGCCATGTTAGTGTTTTTTGGGATATTTTAACAACTTTGTGAAACCTTAGTTATCAACAGAAATAAGCCAAGGGGGTGGAATGAAAAAACTGCTTCACCCCCTGTTCTGAAGAAACACCATGTCATACAGCACCCTGAGGATGTGAACTGCAGAACTGCCACCCAGGTGTCACTTTGTCCAAGGAACCAAGACCAGTCACTCAGTGGAAGAGTTGGTTTGTGCCTAAAGGCTGGAAGGTCCTAAACAAAAATTTCAACAAGAAAGCAGGTAAATGGGTATGTTCTCCCTCATACAACCCAAAAACAGGAATGCAGTGGACCTTTTTGATAGATTTCACATCCTGGATTATTTTTTCTTCTTCGATCCAACTGAAAGAAAAAAAAAACAACAAACTTTGATTTTCTAGTTTTGTTTCACCCCTCTGCCCAATCCCCAGTTAGTAAAATTCTCATCAGTGAATCTGTAAATGATAGCTTGTATTTCACTGATGAATCTTTCTGCTGCCTGTAGTTGTGGTAACAAGAGAGTGGCAGGAGATGCAGGCAGCTGCTCTTTTGGAGTGGAAGTGCACCAGAAGATCTGAGAGGCCAGTAAACATTTTCTTCGAAGTCATTTTCAATGTTTTTACAACCTATTTTGGGAAAGGAGAGGGAAAATAATCTTTATATATTTGAGTAACAAAATGAATTGACAGCTTCTCTTCAAGTGCTGCTTCTACCCTGGACTGATGAGGGGCAGGGAGAAACATTCTGGCACCTTGTTCTAATAAATCTTCTTCAGTTTTCTCATGGACACAGCACACTGTAATTTAGAAACTTGGCAGGGAAGAAGTCCAAGTGCAACATCTTCAAAAGGCTGTGGCTTTAGTGAGAATATAAGTGAATGAACTTGGCTCAAGTACAAATAAGAAATGTATTCCTGGACTGTAAGAGCTACAGCATTAGCTTAACCTTAGCACTAGTTCTGCCTGTCCAGAAGCCAGGAAAGTTTTGTTTTGTTTTAATGTATAAGATCAAAAAACACAAACAGATTGCACTCCCTGCCAGTGGGTAGAAGTAATATCTCAAGGAGCTTTGTTTCCAGTGTGTAAAAGAATTGCAGCACTGTTGTGCATGTCTAGGTGAGGTGAGTTAGAATTCAGGTGGGTCTTTTATCTACACATCTGCAGCACAAAATGCTGTAGATTTATTTCCTTGTTTTCCCGATGTGTTTGTTTGTTTGTTTGCTTGCTTGTTTGTTTGTTTGTTTGTTTGTTTGTTTTTCTTGTGGTTATTTTTCACAACTGTGCCAGTGAATGGACACTTGGGGCCAAACCATCACCAAAGATTTTTGGTTATAAATGGTGCTGCCTTTTTGCAGAAGACATGAGAAAAACACACTCCATAAAGTGCTTTTTCCACAGGGTTTTCCTTCCCTCCTCCATCCCCTTACACCAGAGGGGGACAGTAAATGGTGTGGCTGAGGGGTGACAGCTTTAAAAGCAGGATGGTGGAGTCAGATTTACTTTCCCTTTCTCTTTCAGTGGTATTTTCTTTGTCCAAAAATCTGAACTCTGCGTGAGATGGATGTTGCTGTGAAGGAGCAGTAACTGATCTGTCAAGTTTGTTGAGTGTTTCTGTGCCACCCAATTTATTATGCCACAAAACAGAGAATGCTTTATTTCCAAATCCACAACATAAATGTTTTTGGTAAGAATTTGGATCCATGCACATGAGGCCTGTGAATTAGCTCATTGTGTCCCCTTCTCCCTGCCCCTGCCGCTGAGTCAGACTTTACTCTTCATACCCTTTTTCAGTCTCTAATGATTTAATGGATTTTGCTGTAGCTTCCAAGGACTAGTTTGAGACAAACACACTGCCAGTTTTGACCTAGATCTGAGGGAAATCCATAACTCAATAGCCACAAGGTCAATTTCTCAATAATATGCCAGAATTAATAATCATTTTAAAAGAGTCTTTGGAAGACCCTAGACGTCTCAATCTGGGAGTGGAAAATATTGTGTGAAGCTGCAAACACATTCAGAATCTGATTTCACCACAAATCTTATCTGTGCCTAGTCAAGTTACAGATTTTAATCTTTGCATCCTGCCTCATGCTGGATAGGTATCATTTAAAGGCCAGTGGAAGTACTTACATGAAATAACAAGTATTTGAATGTTATTTCATACCAACAGACCACATGTCAGTCTTAGTCCTCACTCCTAAAAGCATAAAAACTGTCTGAAAACTCTGTAGGGCATCTCTTCCATGAAGGACTAAGTGTGGTTGGGTTATGCCACCACCTAGACAGAACTCCCAGAGGCTTTGTGCTTGATGTGGTTAAGAGAACCACAGTTCTTCTACCATCAGAAGTGAAAATATTAACTTGCTCATCTTGTATCTGGAAGAAAAAGGCAGCAATTTAATATTGGGGGTGTTTTTTACTGTAATTCTTTGTTCCCTCCCTGCAGGAGGACCTGATAACACTCTCTTCTCTACATTACACCAAATTTCTGGACAGGATGCTATGGGGTAAAATTCCCATGTGGTTTGGTGGAGTTAAGATTTTGCATTTAGAAGGGAGTAGTTGGGGTTTGATTTTTTCCTGTGCTTTCCAAGACTGGACTCTCTAATGGGACCAAAGATGAAAAGGCTGTTTCCCACCCAAAAGAACAAAAATCACCTATGCTGGTGGAGTCATCTCAGAGGGCCATGTGCTGGTCTCAGCAGCACAGATAAAAAACATGCTGCATTGGTTGCTTCTATTTCTTTTGACTAGTTTATTTTTATTGACGTGTCTCTGTTGGTCAATGGCCCTCAAGTTCCTGCTGCAGCTGCAACCACTGAGCTCAAAACTGGGGTTTTTTGGGGTGTGTGGAGTTTTGTCTATCAGCTTAAAACCAGACACATCTCACTGTAATTTTGGGACACCATTTTTGCAGCAAATGTCAGTGGATCACTTATTTTCACTACAGCCTTGATTGTGCCAGAAATTCGTAGACAGTTGCCTATGTGTGTTTTGCTTTCCATTGTTGTGGTTTTTCTCTTTCTTTTTCCTTTTAGAGCCTTATCTCAGGAAGACCCAAACAGAAATAAAACACAAGGCTCTGCAGGACCAGACTGAGTAACTGTTAGCTTGATGAGTTAGATTGCTTGGAGGAGGTTGTTTTTACCAGGGCTCAAATTGACATCTGCCAGGTCTCTCCTCCCCCTCCTTGGATCAGCTTCAAACAGCAGTTCTTCCTGTGTCTAAGAAATCAAGCATTTTAAGATTAAAAAGCTTTAAAATTGCCTCCAGCACAGGCTTACCTTGCTAAATCAGCACAGGCTGAAATGGACAGACCAACTGCTGAACTCTGTGCAGGACTTCCCTCCCTGTGCAGGACTGCAGAGCACTTCTGGCTGCTGGCTGGCACCTTGCAGGATTGGATCAAAAATGATACAGAGATAGAGGAAAGACACTGATTGTAAAGAAACTCCTAGGAGGAACTAGTCTGAGTAAACAAAATAAAATACCATTCACACCACACACTGAAAATCAGACAAATTTCTCTTGCTTTTTGCAATATCACCTTATTTTTGTGGTCTTTGATGGTTTTGCAGCTGCCATCATCTTGTTCAGTAACAAGATGAAAGAGTGACTGGGGATATATTGCTCAAGGTGGGGGTTTCCAGTGTGGATGATAGTGAGAGGGGCTGAGATTGATCCCCTTCACAGGATCACATTTTCCTGAACAGGAACAAGGCAAGAATTATCTTCTGCTTTCTTTCTGCAGAGTAATCACTGTGCAGTTGCTTCTGCTTCACCTTCTTGATGTGGCAATGATGCAAGAGAGCTCAAGCTCTTCCTCATCCACCCTTAAAACCATGAGAGTGCTGAAACCAGGGTATTGAATTCTCCACACTCAGAGCATGTCCAGTCACCTGATTCCTTTCTTTGAAAAATGGTCTGTACCAGAACTGTTTTTCTGAGCTACTGGTAAAGCTGAGGAATTTTGCAAGGATTGTGAAAGGAAAAATGTGTGGTGAAGCTCATGAGGCAACGTAAGCTCTGCACTGAAAAGGAAATTGAAAAGTTAGTGTTCTCACACTGTAATTCACTTGGTTTTCTTCAGACTCATACAATTTTACTCTGAGTTCATTACATTGGAAATAGATAATCAATCTCCTAATGCTTTTTAAATTATGATTAGTAGCCAACTGAAATCAAGTAATGAAGTTCTATAATATAGGAAGAGTCAGTAAAGATGCTGTGCTCTCAGCCTTAGAACGCATATTTTACTTAAATCCTGACTAATAAATAGAACTTTTATCATAGTATATCACACAATAGTTTTTAAATGTGATCATTTTAACATTACTTTTGAAATCTTCATGTTGTTCTTAAATATTTCTTACATTCAATTTCCTAGTAGTTGTTAAGTACAAAGCCCTCAAAATCTGTTTCTTATTAGACTTGCAAAGTTTATATATTCTCCCTAACCAGGTTCAAGTTTCAGCTGTGTTGTACTATAATTTGGGAGGGTTTGGGGGGGTGTAAGTGTGCTTTGAATTTCTCTCTCTCTTTTTTTTTTTTTTCTGTGACCTTTTATGCATGTAAATAGATGGATGAAAGAGAGAGGAAAAAAGGGGGAAAGAACGAGAGAAAGAGAAGAGAGAAAAGGAGAGACAGGGATAGACTGAGAGATGAATGGGAAGGGAACGAAAAAGAGAAGGGGAAAACTAGAAAAAAAGGAAAAGGAAAAGGAAAAAAGGAAGGCAGGCAAGAAGGCAGGCAGGAAAGCAGGAAGGAAGGAAAAGAGAGACAGTGAGCAAGAAAACATGGGGTTTTTTTGACATGGTATGGAAATATCAGGATAAAAAGACAAACCCTGAATACATGCACATACTATGCCCTACAGACAGCAGAACTACAAAGAAGACAACTCTTTTTATGCCCTGGAACCCAGCTTTCTTTGCAGACCACAATATCTTCCCAGAGGGAAAAGAGTAATAATTCAGAACTAACTTCTGTTGAGTGAGAAGATTCAAAAGATATGTTCTAAAAAGATGTTTCAGCTAAGCTGTTTTTAACAGTGAATGGTTGAAGTAAATTTTAGAAGCAGGATGCCGCCTGAAGAGCTATGATTAAAGAGAAATCTGTGTCAATAAGTTCTAACAGAAGGAAAAGAAACACCCTGAGGGATTAAAAAAATCTGAATTTAAAAAAAAATTAAAAAATCTAAGAGATTTCTTACCTCAGTCTCACTTTTCAGTCTTATGGCAGTTTTGATCCCCTTCTCCCACACAACATTAGCATATGCTCTTTTAGCAAATGCATCTGCACTTCCAAAAGGACAAGGAAAACACGCTGGAAAGAGATCCATCTTTGGTAAAAGTGGAATTTGAGGTCAGCATTAGTGAAAAACCAGACTTACCAAAAAAATTCAAATCTCCCAAACTTCCTAAACTGCAAAATTTCCTTGAGCTTGTTTTTCTGTCAAATGGGGTTTTTACATTAACAGACCTTGAGCTTCTCTTTCAGCAACACCAGGATAACTCCATGCTCATGGTCACATAAAAAAAGGAATAAAAAATGCGTAAGGAAATTATAAAAATTCGAGCTCATTCAAATTAACCCTTATGCAATGTTTGGATTAGAAAGGAAATGATGGCAGAGAAGAAAGAGACTTTGGGACATCATTCTGTGCCTCCTTTAGGAAACTGAAGCCAAGGAGAAACACCTTGCAAATATTAATACAAAAAGCAAAATGAGCAATTCAGTGTTTTTAAGACCAGATCTGAAGTTAGCTACCTAAGTGACCTGTCATACATTGTCAAACATACCCAGAGCTCCAGATCTCCAGCCTTCTGCTGCATGATACAGTAAATATATTTGAGTTAGGTCTCAGCTATAAGCACTCCACTTCCACGGATATTTAAACTAGCAAGAGCATATAACTTGGGGAAAAAAGTAAACAAGTAGTATGGGAAATCCACTGAAACAGATTGTCTGTCATTTCACTTTTGTTCTATTTATTCTGTCTGTAGTTCAAACCTCATTTTTCTAAGGCTTGCCTAAACAAGTTTTGGGTTGTAGTTGAGACTTCCTCTGCACAGGAGAAAAATTTCAACTCGTTATTCTTAGGGGGAAAAAACCCAGTGTGTTGTTTCTGAAGAGTATTGGAGCCATCTGTAAGGACAGAATGTGTCACTGCACATTAAGGAGCTCAAGGATCAGTCCCTGGATATTTCTACAGATGCATTTGGTTGCTTTGGTAGTTATGTTATGACATTGCTGAATGTGGTATTTCACCTGAACAGAAATATGAGAATAAAATAACTTAAAAAATCTTTCTCTAAAGGTTATTGGAGTGAATTGTGGCAGCACCTCAGCCATACCTGTTGCACTCCTGGAACTGAGCTGTTTCTCTTGTTTTCAGTGAAGGGATAATATGTTTTAGTGTGCTTCAGGCTCAGGCCATACACCCAGGGAGGCAACCTACAAAAAACCAACCAGATAAAAAAATCCCACAGCTGGAAACCATACTTTAGCATGGATAAATAAGAGAAGGTGTAAGCAACAATTAATTATTTCCATGACTGATGAGATTAATCTCATGGTCAGATCTGAGCAGTCTGGGGCAGTGGAAGGTGTCCCTGCCCATGGCAAGGGGGTTAGAATGAGTAGAACTTTAATTTCCCTTCCAATCCAAACAATTCCAGGATTCTGTGATTCCATTCTGTGATTTTCCAACACTCACAACCTTGTGGAGTGCAGATGCAGCAGCTGAGCTGAAGTTAACCAGGAGTCTTCTGAAGAACCAGCAAGGTCCTGATTTGCCAAAATGTTAAGCATTTAAATATTTCCAACTCGAATTTCCCTTATTTAGAGTGTGCCTGTGCTTGCCTGGTTGTGCTCCAGGACAGTTTCACGCAAACTGGAATTTAGGTGCCCTGGGGCTTCTGGAAGATCTTTGGTTGCAGGGGTGTTGGGGTGCTGTGCTGCCCTGTGCCAATCCAGCAGCTCCAAAACTGTGACAGCACCATAGTCAGGCAGGGAGTAATTTACATTTAGACAGCCACAACCCTGAGGCCTCCTGCCCTGTGATTTCCAGGGTCATACACTTGAAGCAGAGGATATGTAATTTTCATGATGGTTTAAAATGGAAAGTTATTTGATACCTCCTTCTTCTAAAAGGGAGCAAAAAATATGGGAGTGGTGAAGTTGTTGAGCACAGCCTCTTCCAGTCCACAATTGGGAACAGATTCTCAAACTCCTTTGATGGTGGGAAGGTTCATTGAAGGAACAGCTGTTGTTGCTCCTGGGTTCACCAAAGTTAGCAGCAGCAGGAGCAGCAGCCACAACTTCCAGAAGAGATTAATGGCAAGGCAGAGAGGAGGAAATATCTCCTCCTGCAACAACAGCAGCTGCCATCTGCAGGCAAGGCAGGAGGGGCTGGGGAGCCTTCTCCAAGCAAGGAGCCTGGATGGGACCTGCAAAGAAAAGGAGCAGTGTCTGCCTTGCCAGGTTGTCTGCCTTGCCTGGCCAAATTGTTTTTGTGGTTTGGAACATGGCAATCCTTTCTGGGAATGGCATGGAGCTGTGGTTGCACCCTTCATGGGTGGGATGTGAGGAAGGGGTACACAGGATACTTTGTTCCTAAACACTTGGGGATGCCTTACATCAGCAAAAATAGGATAGAAAAATTTTGAAATATGATGGGAAGAATGAAGAGAAAAGGAGAAAATTTAAGGAGAACTGATATTGGGAAATTCATCATTTTCTGAGCTGGATCAGCTTTAGGGAAGGAAAAGACGGAGACAGCGGGAAGGAAAAGAGGTGCTACAAGATGAGAATAGATGGGGCAAGGATATCTTAAGGATCTTTTTAAAGTAAATTCCCAGAAGGAGCTTTCTGCATAGAGAAAGGTGTGTTCTGAGGTTTATAGCTTACTGAGAGGGTGACAGTGCAGGCAGCTGTGGAGCAAGACCATGGCAGGACCAAATGCCTCAAGGGCAAGTAGTGGTTCGGGGAACTGGAAAAGTCACAACTCATCTCTCTGCCCACACAAGAGCTCTGAAAGTGGCGTCTTTCAGCTTCCACCTCCATAACCCTTCCCGTGCAGCCTGGGGTTGGGTTACTCCACAGCCCCAGGAGCCCCAGCTGCAATGTCACGCTCTGTCGTAAGAAAACAGTCCATCATAAGTCATCATGCATTTTTTAAATGTTTTCTTTGTGGTCAGAACCCTTGCTTGCCATTTAAATATTTGCCCCAGAGCACCTACTGGATTTAAATAGGGTCAGCATTCGTAAGGGATGAGCTTTACCCCACCATGCATGACCCTAAGGGATGTCTGAGGAAATCTTCAGCCTCCGGTTGTTCCCATCCTCAGCAGCTTTAGTGATTCACAAAAGGGGATTCAGCAGCAGTGACATATTTCTTCATTCCTGTGTCAGACTTATGGAGCCTTAGTGCTTGCACAAGTTCTTGCCTCAGCAGCCCTCAGACCTTCTCAGACCCAAGGAAGGCAAGCAGCCCTGGCAAGCAAAGTGCACAAGTTATGAGCTGTAATAGCCTTTCTTGTGGCTATTCTTTCCTGAGCTAAATCAACCACCCCACAACGTGATTATAAGGCCACCTTCCAAGAATCTGCTAATGAATTCCTCCTCAACACCTAATGATTTACCTTCCATGGCTTTTGCTTAAATTTAAAAATGCTGCTTTAAAGGGAGGGGCACCAAGGAATGAGAACCAAGTCATGCACTAGAGACCCCAGAGATCAGTCAGATGGAGAACACAGGAATTTCCTGGCTCCTGTCACTGCATTCATCCCTGTCTGTCCTTCTTAGCCATTCTTTCTTGTTTCTATAAGAAAATAAAAACCTTTCCTTTATGTTTAGAAGCTCTGCTACAAGAAAGGGCTTTAAATGACCACCTTAATTCCTTGAAAGGCAGAAAAAATTTGAAAGGTGGCGTTTTCCTTGTGTCACTGAAATGAGCTCTTCAGAAACATGAAGATCAAAATGAGGCCTTGGAAGCCCAGGAAACAAAGTTCACCATCAGCAGCAACTCACATGATATTGTTCACTAAACCTTTCACTAAGCTATGGAAGACTTTCTTTTTTGAGTGTTATTTAACAAAATGTAATAAGAAAATAAAGGAGATGACAGTGATGAAGGGATGCAGGAAGTGGGAAAAAGATTTTTCTTCTCTTTCAGCTGTTCAGGTGGACCCTTGTGCCCCAAATTTTTGAAAAGCCAGGGAAGTTTGGAGACGGAAGGAGAAAAAATGCTCCTGGTATACTCTGTTTATCCATTACATGATGAATCTGATTGGTGGGGTTTTGTGTTCATAATAAGCAAGTATTTGTTCAAATTCTTCTGGCCACCAGTAAGCTCCTTCTATCAGAATTTTCATCCTTTCTGTCAATTTAAAACTATGGAGGATTCCTCTGGGGTTGCAGCAGCTCTCATTCATTTCACATTTGTGATCAGCCCTATGCCCTGCAGCACTTGCAGAACCTCCACGGTGGGGACCACAAGGCAGAGCCTGGCTCCACACCACAGCGGCTTTCTGAGATTTCTGTGGTGCACCAGCATGGCCAGGACATGTTTTGACCATGGCCTGCAGGCCTCTGTGCTCTTCAAAAGAATTGTTTTATGCAATAAATTGTTTTGTCTGTCTGCAAACACCACACCGTGCAGGGGAGGGAGACCAGTCCCAAAGCCAGGTGTCCAGTAAGGAGCCACCTTCTAGGAAGTTCTGCAAGGAATAAAGGATGCTAATGCAAAATCCACATTTCTCTTAGAAATGAGCTCTTCACACATGGTTTTCCAAGCTTCTCTTTCCACACACTGTTAAGGTGCTGGAAGAGGAAGTGAGACCTCTTTTTTTGTAATATCTGCATGTGCATGCAGGGTCCCTCACTCAGTTCCCACAGCCCTGGTGGATATGTGCACAAAAGTGGCCCAGTGACTCATGCCAGCCCCAGTGACAACCCAGATCTGCACAAAGAAACAGTTAAATAATGAAGTCTGGGAGTAAAGTCTGGCAGGGGACCAGGCCTGTAATTCCACTTGGCAAGACTATCCAAGCCAGCAAGGAAGGCTGACTTTGTAGTATAAACAATTAACTGTGGTGCTAAAGGATCTACCACATACTACATCACTGGCCAAGGAGAATGGGGGAAGGCAGAAATGGTTGGTGTCTTTCAATTAATTTGTTCTCTGCAAATTATTCAGTTCGGGGTTTGATGGATTTGTTTTGCTTTATTAATAAATAGGAGAACACACAGGAAAGGGAAAATGCAGTGCATCCTGTGTCTCAGCAACCAGTTTTTTTGCATGCTAGCTCTTCCCAGTCTCAAAGCAATATTTCATTTGTTATGAGCCATCTTTATCTTCAGAGAAAAATCCAAGCAACTTAATTAATAGCTGATATTCAGAAACAATGGCAGGCACTTTTCCACTGACATCTTGGCAAGGCAATGTGTAAACATAGGAACTGATAGAGATTGCATATTGAATTATCCATTGACTTAGAGAAAGACCCTTCTTGATACTGCAGTAATAACCTTCATAATGTTTTAATGAAGAGGAGGGATGATTCATTTAGGAAAAAGAAAATTTAATCCACAGTTTGTTGTTGCAATCAAAGTAATGATTTTTGACAAAGATTTGGTGTCTGAGCTCCAGGATAGCTTTTTGTTTTATGAAACTTCCTTATTTTTGCTGGATTTTTATTTGTCCCTTTTCCAGTACATGCTAACTACTACTATGCACTAGTCTAAGTACTTCCTACTTCAGTAGTCTTTAAGTGACAGAGTTAATTTCAAGCCTTTTCTAACTAATTTGAACAAAGACTTCCAATTTTTTTTTTCTGTGAAGTTTGTTTAAAATATATAGTGAGTTGGAAACACCTTTCTTCAGAGGAGTAGCTCTAGGAGGAATTTAGGATGGGAATATTGAAGACCAAGGCACTATATAATTCTGAGTTTATTCAAAGCATGACAGGGCGCAGCACCTGTGACATCAGCACATCAGACTGAACAAGAAGAGGACTTGTAGACAGGGATTTTTAGTAGCTGTGTTCTATGTCCACAACACCTAATTTGGGACTAATTTAACTAAACAGGGACAAACTTGGATCCCTGTACTTGTGAAACTGGCTTTGTCTCTGAAAGAAGGGCCCATGAGGTTGCTCTGTTTTTAAAGATTGTAGCACAGAGACTATTCCAGGTCTGCTCTCCTTGGCTCCCTGTGTGTATTTCTGTGCACCTTGGCTGGTGCTGTGGGTGTGCCTTGACAAGCTCAACTCCGCAGGAGATCAAATTCCACCTTCTCTGCTCCCATTTCACTTCAGTTTTGGTGGAAGTGTAAGGCATGTGAGTTAATAAACCAATGCTTTATACATCAGATCATCAATGAAGAGACAAAGACACCAAAAGAGAGGATGCCTTGGAGCAGCCCAAGTGTGCAACTACATGGAATTCTGCTGCAGATCACCAAGCAATTAACCAGGCTTAAAACATTTCTTGCAGAAGGTCTTTTCTTCACTTTTCCTGTCCCAAATGCTCCATGATCATGTCATCCCCATCTCCTTTTCCTCTTAGGGGTCTCAGGCATCCCAAACCACGTGAGTCCCATTGCAGGGCTGGCACCCAGTGTAGGATCCATCAACACCTCACCTTCCCGAGGCGGTGACGGGCCAGCACAACATGCTGACACCTTTCAGGCATCCCAGCCAGGGAAACAGGGGCACAAAAATAGCCAACACCCACCAGCAGAGCTAATAAATCCTGATTGTAATGGGGCCAGCTGTTGGAGGCCACCAGCCAAGATGCCTTTGTGTGAATTCAGCAGTCAGATGACAATAGCTTTTAACCCAGCTGTCTCTGGTGGTTTTTTCCTTGTGCTATTGCAGCCACTTCCCACAGCAGCCAGCACAGGAAGGACCAATAAATGGGAAGATTACACCTATCAAGGTACAAGCACAGGTTTGCTCAAAACCTTTATAGTTCCTGTAGTTCCTTTAATTGGAGAGATAAATTATTCCACCTCACTCTGCTGCACAGTGAAGGATATAATGCCTGACTCCAAGGCATGGTGCCTTTAGATGTGTAAGAGGGGACAGAGATATCTGCTTTGCTTTGAAGTAAATCACGTAAGAACCACCATTATCTCATGGAAAGTTTTGAAAACGCCATTTAAAAGCACTTGTGTCCAGATTACCCCTGTGCCAGAGCAAACCAGAGAAACCTCTTGATTCATTCCTGTCGTTAGACTATCTCACAACACATTTGCCAGACTGCTGAAAGAAGGTAGCGTTTCCTCTAGACACCACATGTTGTGAAGTATTATAAATACATTGCAGAGCCTGGAATCAGGATCAGATTAGTGAGCTTGTGAAACAGTAGTGTTTTACTTTCTTGTCTCATTTATTTGAGAGGTACCAAAGCCGGTGTTGAAACCAGTTTTTCGTGTATAAACATTCTGAAACAGCACATGGAGTTCATCTTCAAAGGTATGTGTTCCTCCAGCACATATGTACAGACAAGGTGCCAGAATGTGGCCGTGCCTCTGCCAGTCCAGCTACAATTTCCTGTTCTCAGTCTGTGCCTCTGAACCTGGGAGTGCTCCCAATTAAAGCGATCTCAGAAAAACAAGGGGATGAGAGAGCCTGCCCTCCCTCTCCAGCTTTTCCCACAGACAGGATCCAAAACAGAGCACCCAGAAACTGGCTCCCCAGGAGTCTGGTGTAAACCTGTGACTAATCAGCCCTACCAAACCCAATCCATCTTATGCCTAAATAGCTGCTTCTCCCCAACAACTGTCAAAAATAGAGCGTAATAGCCCCGGAGATGTCTCTGATGAGGAACACTGCTCAGAGGGCATTGTAGGGGTTCTCTGGGTTTTTTAATTCCCGTGATTTTGTGCCAGTCTGAGGTGATCTTTGCAAAGATGCATCTTTTTTTTATCAGAGTGTCAGTACTAGCTGCAGTGCTGTGAGAGCCAAGAGCCCTGAAGGCGTGGATGGTGGCATCTGGGAACCTCCTTTTGTACCAAAATACTCAGCACCAACATAATCCAACTGCTCCGAGCTCCAGCCTTCAATGAGTACCTTCACTTATAAGATTAAATAATGGGATTTCTGCAATGAGAAGAGAGTCAGTGGATTGTTAACAGGAGAAGCATTACTCAGCTTTGCCTGTTTCTTGGGTCACCTGCAAATCTAAATTTCATTCTTGTGGTTTGCAAAATTACTGCACTCT
The DNA here is from genome assembly GCA_013397095.1 of Sterrhoptilus dennistouni. Taxonomy (NCBI): domain Eukaryota; kingdom Metazoa; phylum Chordata; class Aves; order Passeriformes; family Zosteropidae; genus Sterrhoptilus; species Sterrhoptilus dennistouni. Next base: position 92,606 of record VWZU01006804.1, read on the forward strand.
GCAAGAACAGAGACTTCATGTCCTCCTTGTTTTCCTTTTATCCAGTGATCTGAAAACCTATTCTCTTGGAGGACAATGCTGAATAAATCTCTGAGTCTCTATTTAGCACCAATAAATATCAGTATTTTTCACAAAAGAAAAGGAAGAACACACTGCAGGAGAAAAAATCTGTACTGAAAATGTTGCCTTTTCTTTTCTGAAAACATAAATTATTTTGGTCATTAATCAGCTATTAATCATGATTAACAGAAATATTTTGATAAGAGTTTTATTTTCTGGAGTTATTTTAAACAGTAAGAGTTTCTTTTTGTTTTTCTTTCTTTTGCTTTTACAGAGTATTATTTACCAGATATTTAGCCTGGATGAAATATGTATGTATTTCAAATACCCACAACTCTCTGCTGCTAAAAGATTTACCAAACAAGTGCAGCCAAGTGGGAAAGTAGAGAAAACACAGGACATTTTGATGAGATATTGGTTGTTTGGTTTAGACTTTTAATCCTCCACTAGGGGACAGGAAAATTTTAACACTTGCAACAGATTTGATAATCTACAAAACAGATTATTCAATAGAAGGCTGCTAATTATTCACTTCATCATCTAAACTCAATGAATTAACACTTAAAGTTTTATGGGCACTGCTTTCTTCTGGAAATATTTTCTTTGGGAGCCTGAGTTGTGTGCCTCTGTGCCTGTGCTGCTATTTCCAGGTCCAACATTCCAATGATAAAAACACAGTCAGGAATCTGACTGGTAATTATTAATAGTTACATAGTATGTTATGCCCTCCAAATGAAGTAGTGGCATGAGTTATATTTCTGACATCCACAAGACAACTCTTCCTAGAATCAGGCAGGGTGGAAATCTGTTGAATGCAAAATAACTGGAAATGTTGCCTCCTCAGAAACATCCAATATGTTCTGGAGCAATATGGCAAGTGAATTATTGGCATTTCACCTTCTTTTAGTTTTGGTAGGCTCTGAAATCATGTCATTAGGATGGTCTTTAGGTGTAGTGATTTTTAAGTCAGGAAGATAAGAGCCTTCAGTTCTAAGTAATACAAAGTTAGTTTTAAAAAAAAAAAAGCGTCCACAAAACTCTGAGGAAAAAGGTATTTAACTTGTTAAAAGCTCTTCAGTATGCATAAGGGACATGGGAAAAAGTAAGACAAAAAATAACTGGTTTAGAACTTGTTGCCACCTCCTTTAGAGAAAGATAATGTGTAATATTGAAAAATATTTAAATACAACATGTAATCTCTTTGTGTGCTTCATATATTTGCACTTAGGTGAAGGTAGAGGATTGCACAACATTTTCTTGGTACACTGAGGGCAATGAGTCAGCTTTCCTCTTCCAACAACTGGTTTAGATGGGCAAATCCAGATTTTCATCATTATTTTGTTGCTACCCTTTTCATTGGAGCTGATAAAGGTCTTGTAGCTGTGTCAGAGACTGAAACTGAGACCCCTGGCACCAGAACCCCACGATGGAAACCCAAATTTATCTGCCATAAAGTGAAAACAAGTTGTGGCCAGTTAGGCAAAAAAAGCATAAAAACAAACAGACTTTGAGAGTTCCTTGCTGGAAACTCAAGATAAAGTGGGACATTAAAGAGGTGGCCAGAGGAGCCTCCTGGAGCTCAGAAAGTTCGGATTTATCAGTGCTTGTCAAAGCTGATCTGAAGCTCTAGGGGTTTTGTCTGCTGTCCATCTCCAACAACAGTGAATGACCCCATTTATTACATTTCTACAGCAGTGATGGGAAGCATTATCCAAGAAACTGGAATGTAACCCATAGAAAACAAACAAAACTTCTTACTGGAGAACTTCTTACTGGAGAACATCTGAGCAGGTTTGGTTTTTTCCCTGAAAACTAAGCTGGAGAAACCAGTGTTATCATGTTATGTTAAAGTACAGTTTAAATGCTACTCATTCATTTCACAGAATATAAAAAACATAGCCAAATACTGTAAATAAACGAAACCCACAGAACTACTGGGCAGCAGTGGCCGTGCTCAGGCTGCCTTGCTCTGGCAGACGGGAAGTTCTCTCCTTAACAACCTTCAGCTAATTATTGTCACTTTTCAGAGCTGCCATTCCCTGTGCACAAGTTTGCAAGATTGCTACAACCTCAGATTTCCAGCTTTTATGACTCAAAATGTTGAATAACCTAAGCGGTGCCTTATGACTTATTTGCAAAACAATGATGATCTTGAAGGACTGAATCTTACCTCCTGACATGCCTTACCCATTTCTGAACCTGTTTCCACATCCTACATTTGCCTGCTTTTTTCCCTCTATTTCCTCTATTCCCAAATTTCCTCTATTACAATACAGATAGCAGCATTAAAATAAGCTGAGTGTTCATTAAACATTATATTATTAAATATTGCTATTATTAATAATAATAATAATTAGTATAACTGGGAAAATGCATCAGATTGTTCTTTCCTTTCTGTGTGGAGGGAATGTGCTGTCACTGCTTATTGTAAGCAA
>VWZU01006804.1:95153-108224 GCA_013397095.1 Sterrhoptilus dennistouni
GAAGATGAGGAGATGAAGCCTCTTGCACCACACGCCAGGTTTTATTGATCCTTCAAAATTAAACTGGGGGCTTCCAAGGGTTGCCTGCAGCCAGGCTCTCAGTTAAAAATTCACAAGCACAATTCCCTCTCTAGGATACAGCTTCTCTGTGTTCTTGGAAAGATGATTTCAGGAACCATTCTGATGTGTCAGGTCCCACAGACACTGATATATGCATATATTTATAAAAATAGCTGATCCATTAAAGAAAAAAAGAAAAAAGCTGTTAAATTCCTATGAAAATACTATTTTCCAGCTGCCATGCCAATATCTCTCAAAATGGTACGCCACATTTGCATAAAGCATCATTGCATATAAAGCATGAGTATAAAAAAAACCAACCTACAGATTATACACATTTTTCAGAAAAACATTCTCAAAGCCTTCTGGTGTTTCTTATGGAGAATTCAAAATTTTCCCTCCATGCTTCTCCTTTTGATTTATTTTAATTATTTATAAAGTTAAAGATTAAATTATTAATGTTCATTAATAGAGCCACGTGACATTAAATGGATAGAAATATTTAATGCATTTTTACCAATATTCATCATTAATGGGGAGAACAGGAAAGTATTACAAGAGATTACAAGAGAGAGAGAAAGAGAGAAAGAAAGAGAGAAAGAAAGAAAGAAAGAAAGAAAGAAAGAAAGAAAGAAAGAAAGAAAGAAAGAAAGAAAGAAAGAAAGAAAGAAAGAAAGAAAGAGAAAGAATACAGCAATTATCAGCTCACAGCAAAGTAGTCAAACTGATCAAAAATTGGCCTCAAAGGAGCCACAAGTGGGTATTTAGACACTGAGAAATGAGGTGATAGATATTTTAAAAATTATATTCCTAATTCAAAGAGGAAAAAATCCCCTCCATTTCCAAAACTTCCCTTTTTGATGAGTGGAACTTGCTTCAGCAGAGTAACAGATCATGCACCTCAGTAACCTGTAAAAAAGGCTCAGGTGTGATGCAGTTGCATGTGGGTTTCTGTTTTCAAACTGGATTTTAGGATCAGTAAATTGATCAGGGCTGATAAATGTGCTATGAGTCCCTAAGCAAATACCAACACTCACTGCTATGCATCAGTCTGTGGTTCACCTTTTTTCGTTTGTTTGGGCTAAATTTTTATATGCTTACAATTCATTATTTATTGAAATGATAATTAAAAAGAGATACACAAAGACCGTAATGGGAAGATTTTTCTGGATTTATTTCTTGTGATGCATGGTGAGTTACCAGGGGGTTTCTTGCTGTCCCCTAAAGTCATTTGCTTTTCATGAGTCCATTTAACACAGTATTTCATTCACTGCTGCTGCATGTGCACTGCATTTGAAATAGATATCGCATGGACCAGTAAGGGCAGTGTTGGGACCACCTGAAATTCAATGCCAGACTGAAACCCCTTTCCCACCAACCCCTCACTTTGTCTCTCATCTTTGTTATTGGTATTTCAGGAGAAGAAGTTAAAAGGAGTGGTGATGATAATATGTTTCAGCAGTCTAGAATTCTTCATCAAAAAGGGAAGAAAATTTATAAATACATGGAAGAGACAAAATAACTCAGAAGAAAATGAAATTTTGGATACTTCTAGACAATATTACTATCTATGTTAACTACCTGTTTAGGTAAATTTAGAAATCTATGGCAAGAAACCCTAATTTAGTGTAGGCTTCAGTGAGGTGATCAGCAACTATTTTATGACCCTCATTTAATGTCTAAATAACGATTCTTTTTTCTATTACTGGACAGTTTGGACAGGTATACTGTGGTTTCTGCAGTTCTCTATTCTAAATTCATCCTTTCCTGCTGCCACCACTGGGGCACCTGGAGCAACCTTGGTTGTGTTTTAAACAATATCCAATATTCCTTGTTCTGTCCCCAAAACGAGGTGCGTGCAGTGCAATATCTCTGCTGGAAAATGGAAAGTCAAAGTTAGGGCTTTGACAGCCAGAAAAGAGAGTGTTGGGTCTTTCTAAGGGCCTTGATTAATTCCACACTCACAGTCCCTGAGAAAGTACTGCTGCTTCATGCATTTTGCCTTTGCCAGCTGTCAGTCTGGACGCACACCCTGAATAAATGAGGATGCAGATACAGCAGTGCAGTCTTACAAGGATTTTAATTATTTTTTTGTGCAAGACTATAGGACTTCTCCCTGGAGAAAAAAAAAAAAAAAAGAGTCCCGTATTAACCATTTCAGGAAATTCAAAGCTGAGGAAACATTAATGTTCCCTGTAGGTCATATCCAGGGTAGAAAAGTACATTGCTCTGTGCCCATTTAACAGGGCATACAACAACTTAAGACATCAAGAAGTTTGGGTTTCAAAATCTAGTTTTAAAAACAACTCAGTAGCCTCAGCTTTGCAATAAAGCTGGGGGAGATTTTTGTTTATTTTTCAAACAAGAGAGTGCAGCAAGGATTACTCTTCTGCAGAATAATGAAAGAGCCCTGTATGCCAGAAACAGGAGGGATGCCTAAATCCCTTGCAGGCTGTAGATATGCCACAGTCCTTGTGCTATTGCTGTCCCAGGAGTGAACCTGGGGTGGCACAGGGCAGGGCAGGAGGTACCTACACCCCTGCAATCACAGGTGATTGCACCACAGCAAACACAGCTTGAGGTGCAAAATTTAATGTTTCTTCTGTCTTTTGCATTTCCTCTATGAGCCCAGCTGTGAGTTCATAGCATTTAATACTAAGAAATCGACTATCAGGAGATAAAGCAAGAATAGAAAAGAAAGAAGCAGCTGGTATTTCAGACCATTTCAGGCTTTTCCAGGGGTAGCACAAAGAGCAGACAGCAGAAAGATTCAAGCAGTATCCAACAGAAACTTGAGAGGGATTACTGACTTCCTCCATACCATGACACATTTCAATTTAGGACATATGGAATAAATCAGGGCAGACAGCGTGGAGCTGCAACACACAGGAAAATCAGTAATAAACCTGGAGGGTAGTCAGAGGTGCTTGGAAGCCTGGGGGCTGCTAGCAGCCAGCTCTGCTGCTTTTCAGCTGAGCTGGGATCAAGTGGGCACTGGGCAGACCAAAGGAGAACTGGCAGAGGCACTGTTAATTTGCAGCCACGTAGTTATTGAGGTTGTGGTCACCATTCTTTTCCATTCCTCTGCCTTCTCCTTGGAGCTGCACTTGATGTGGGATAAGGGTGTTGGCATGAGTAACCAGCACATTAAACAGGCACTTGATCCATGGTCTGGGTATTTGTGACACCCTTTGTAGCCTGGGCCTGACACCCTCTGCCAGTGACTGCTAGAAACATTTAATATCTTAAATTCATCAAAATCATGGAATGGTTTGGGTTGGAAGGGATCATACAGCTCATCCATCCCACCTCTACCATGGGCAGGGACAACTTCCACTATCCCAGGCTGCTCCAAGCCCCATCCAGCCTGGCCTAGGACATTTCCAGGGATGGCCATAAATTATATTATAATCGATACATAGCATATNAACAAGCCAGGAGAATTTTTTGAATTAAAAAAAAAATAAATAAGGAATTGGAAATCTTATTATTTAAATAAAAGAGCCCTGTTATCTTTCTTTTCTGGCAGATTTATTTATTTATTTAGGCCAAAAATATAGAATTTTTTGTCATAATCCTCATCCTAGAGCCACTGCATGGATTTGGGGAAAGCACACTTCTCTGCTTCACCTCTCTCATGGAGAAGAGGAAACAAGGAATGTAAAATTTAAGTCTGAAAGAGAATGACCCCTTCAAATATAATCAGGATTTCTTTCTCTGAGTACATAACAGCATGTTCATGTGTGGGTTCATGTGTCAGTGTGGACTCAATGTTCATGTGTCTGAGGTCATGAATTCCTCATATTCCTCACACTGCCATTCCTGTGGCCATCAGCAGCTGGCTGCAAACTGGGTGCCAAAGATCAGGTTACTCCTTGGGTTAGTTCTTAACCCAAATTAAGGCTTTAAATAAATTCTGAAAAGCTCTGGATTCACATCCATTCTCCTCTTTTCTGTGCATGGATTGATTTGGTTCAGGCAAAACCTCTTCATCCTCTGCTGGGCAGATTCCTGTCTGACCCAATCTGGGATGAGTTAATTCTGATTTCTGCCTGACAGAAACTTTTATTTTGAGGAAACACTGGAATTGAGTCGATAATCAATAAGCACAGGTCTTCTCATCCTCCAAAGAAAGCCTCTGAATTTCTTCAGAGGAACAGAGAAATATTTTTAGCTATTCATCAGACAAATAACCAACTACAAAGATTGTTATAGAATGACACTGGCACTGGATTCAGCATTGTCACTCAAGCCAGAGTGGAGAGGGAGCTGCATCACACATCTCTTAGTCTTTAATTAATTAATTTGGAGTATGATGAGATAGGGGTTCCTCTGACAGACAGCAAGAGAAACCAGCATCCACATACAAATTATGCACTTGCCCTCAGCTTTAATTAGAGATTCACAGATGCAAGCCCCACTTTGAAGAGGAAATGACAGAATAATAACTTTTCCCTAGATATATTCTCTTATTTCCTACATATATTCTCATTTCCAAGGGACATCTGTGCCCACCAGTGCCTACCCCAGCTGAACATCTCTCTGTGCAGTCATCTCAAGCTGCAGTACCAAACCACATTCTATTCCTCCCATGTATTCCTGTTCTTCCCTATCACTGCTACATAGACAACAACTTCCAGAAATCATTTTCTCCTGCAAATGTTCAAACACTTTCCTTAGCTCATGTTCTATTGTTCTGTTGTTTTGGTTTTCTTTTTTGTTTTCTCAACTGTATTTCTCTGCCATCAAGCCTCCCAAAATTAGAAGAGGGCGCACATCTAAACAGGGGGTATTTTGATTTGATTTTACTTTATTTTATTTGCAGCATAACCAGTAATTTCATTTTCCTTTGTATTATTGCAATAAATTATATATTGTTATAATACAATTGAAACAGAAAGGGAATATTTAAGTATTAATAAAATAAATATCATATGAGTCAACAAGAGGTTGGGTAGTGGTTTTTTTTCCTGTATGAAGATACAAAATCTAGAAAAAAAAATTAATTACTAATAGGCAGACTCAGAAGATATGTGACAGCAAAACCATAGTATTTCTGCTGGTCTTTGGGTCAAATGGCAGCTAAAATATTTCTGATTGTGATCAGTAATTATTTTTAGTCTATGAATTGCTGAGCTCTATGATTTCAAATATTCCTTCTTTCTTGTCCTGGTTAAGGAACAGCAAGATTTTAACAACAATTGATTTCCAGCCTGGAATGCTTTAGCAGTTCACTAGACTATCTGGGAGCTGATCTATGTTTCAAAGAGAAGATTCCAGTTAGCTGGTTTAGCTCTGGCTAAAGGATTGTGGTTGCCTAGAGGAGAATATCACTAAGTCATATCACTCCCCTCTTTCAGCCCTCATTGTATCTATTTTCAAATTTTTGGTACAGAAATCAGTGCCCACTTAATTTAATCCATGCTGTGCCCTGGCTGAACCCCTGATCTTTGTAACTAAGATACAGCAGCAACAGAAAAAAAACCTTATTTTTCTCTTTCAAAAGATTTGGGAAAGCAATAGGCCAAACTGTCAGATGACACAGTAAATGAGAGTTACACCCGTTTCAGCCATGGGCAAAATTCTGCTGCTCAAAACATGAACTGCACCTCATGTGAATGTTGATATATCCAAACAAGACACATCACTAAAGTCAGGGCTACAAATCCAGGAGAAAGTGGGAAGATCTCACAGCCACTCCCAGTTTTCAAAATTGCATGAAAATTGAAATTTCAAAACATTTTTCAGGATCTCTTCCACAGTCTGCAGCTTCTAATGTGCAAAGTCCTCCAAATAGCAAATAACAGTGTGTCCAGCTGAGTAGTTAATTATTCTGTGCTTTTTTTTCATTATGACTTCCACAAATTAGTTGACGGACCTTCTAAATAAAATTGGGTTTTACCTCTAATACGCCCTAGATTTGTAGAGATGTCAGTGAGAGTTTACAGACCTCAGAAAGAACAGTGTTGAAATAATCATCTGCCCTAAATAGTATCTATTAAAAAAAAAAAAAAAAAAAAAAGGAAGAAAAAATAAAAGGAAACTAAAATTTATACAAATAGATTTTAAAAACCTCTTTACTGTCTACAGATGCACCAGCCAACAGGAAAGTGTTTTTTCGCTGTCATCAGGCCTGTTCACTTTTAAGTTCTAGATAGTTGTCCCTTGGCACAAAGTGGTCTGCTTTAAGCAAGGCCAAGGCATTAGGAATTGCTGTTTAGTAGCCACACTTTCTCCTCCTCACAAAAACTCCTAAACCCCAAATCTCCATGGTAAACACACATGATTGTGGCCCTTGAAGTAAGGCTGTAAGATAAATTAAATAAATCCTGAACTTCATCTTCTTTTGATACACCAATTTTACGCAATGCCACAATTGTAATTTCAATTTTTCCCTGCTATGCTGTTTTGCTTGATTTATATAATTATACATATACTGCAAACAGTGTCTCCTACTTCATTCTAGGAACCCCAGCTGCAGTGTCAGGTTCCCACTCCAGGATATTTCAGGGTGATCCCTGCTGTGACATGGAAGCATAGGGATCCACGGGTACAAATATCTCTGGTCCAATAATGAGATAAAAAGAAACTGCTGTTGCTTCCATATAAAATATGTTCTCTAAAAATGTCTTGCAAGCACAAAAAGTGATGATATTCGAGCTTATTCTCATTTCCCTGAGTGCCCATGACAGAGGAAGGAGTTGCTTATATTTTAAGCTGCATTTACCTTTGGGGACATGTGTCCAGTGCATGGATATGTTGTGTTACTCCAAAAACCTCCCTCCATCACACGTGTTAACACTTACTGGTCCAGCAAAGAAGAATGTGAGCAAGAAAGGAGACAAAGACCATTGTTTCTAAGAGGTTCTGTTTGCAAACAAACAGCCCAGCAAAGGCACATGGGAGTTATATTCCATTTAATTGAGAATACACACATCTGCCCCTGCCAGTCATGTCATCCTGAGCACAAATAAAAATGTTATTAAAGCCCCATCACTCCTATAGCTAAAGTGCCTGTGAGACTCCCAGTGTGCAGGATGCAAAAGACAGAGCTGAGCATCCAGCCTGGCTCCTCACAATCAGGATTATAAATGAGCCACGAGGGTAAGACTTGGGTCAACTGAAAGATTTTATTAAAAAGCAACTATTTGTATTAATAATGTCAAGTCTGTAGATACAGTTCTTAAATAATGGTCATATCGTGAAGAAGAATCAATTACACACAAAACCAGAGTATACTTTTTTTATTTTCTTATTGCAGTTCTCGTTTTTATTGTGATGCATGTGGCAGGGGGTTTTCAATAGGATATTTGGGAAGCAGATATTAATATTCTGAATGCCTCAGGCCTGATGCTTGTGGAGGCATAACATTCTAATTGAAATTCAAGGTCTCGTGGTCAAAATCTGCTGAACCAGAGATCTTCACACTACACCGAGTATTAACACATTATTCCACATGGATTATAAAACAAGTGAGAAATAAGTGCTTGTATCCTTTGTATTACACAACTTTGATTTTCCTCTGTTTTTAAAGATGGCTTTTTTAGAAGGTTATTTAACCATGTAACATAAAAACACTGAACATTAAAATATATTTAATGTGGTCATGACAAAAGAAATGGACAACAGCTACAGATCTTTCCAAAGGGCATCAAGAACCTCTACAAGGGAACACACAGATCCCAGTTACACAGCAAGCTGAGATTTATATAAATGCAGAAGAATACTGTAGGCTGGCAAAGACATGAAACTCCCACATGAGACACCAAACCAACAAAAAAATTAAATTCCTGATGAGAAAGATCGAGATCCCTGAGATCACAGTCAAGACCTGCTCAGACAAAAGAAGGTTCTAAAAGTGTACTATTGGGAGCAAAGTTCTGAACGGTTGATCTGCCACTGAATGACAATGAAGGATAAAAAAATTAACTTCCATTACACCTTTAGTTTATAAATTCATTTTTCATATGAGAGTTTGTGCTACATTGGGCACAAATCATCCTTTTTCAAGCAAAACTTCTGTCCTCTTTCCTTGGACTAAAAGATACACTTTGTAGAGAGGGGACAATCCCAGAAAGACCTCTCTTGCAAACAGAAATAAGACTTCTGTCAGTTTTATTTAAAGAAGCAGATGGGAGGTCAGCAACTAAAAAAAAAAAAGATAAATTTGAAGAGACCATTTAATGCTTTCAGACAGATTTCCAGACAGTGATGCATATGTTCATCTATTTACAAAGGATGAGTTGATTTTTTAACAAAAATGACAGTAGCATGAATTGCATATGGCAGGAAAGGGTTAGCTTTGGGGATTTTTTTTTTCCCCCCGATTTGCCTCATATGTGCTTTATCCCCTTTATTCAGAGATCATGTCTTCGGTTAATCTGCAGCCCCAAGTTTCAGGAACCCAAATAGTTCTTTGGGGCCTAGTGGTACTCCTTTGCCACTCTTAAAATGCCATATGAGGTGCAAATATCCTGTGAAAAGGTGTTGGGACCAGGTTTCACTCAAAGCAGGTGTAAAACAGTCTGATCTTAGTGCTCCATTCCAAGCAGACACATGTACTCACAAGTCTGCAGGAAGAGATGATGTTGCGGACTAAAGTCATCTGTGAAAGAGGGAAAAGCTGGGAGGAAGGACCTGCCCAGAGCATTTTTGTGTATAAATATATGTATATGTGATATTAATGGACATACATGAAAACAGAGTCACAGAATCATGTAAGCTGGGGAAAAAAACCCTGAGACCATGGAGCTGCCTCTGCTGTCCTCCCTGTTCCTCTTGCTGGTATTAAAATCCAGGAGGAAAATAAAGGTAGACTGTTTTAGGAAAATAAAGGTAAAGCTGCTTGCAGCTTGGGACAAACAAGGGGAATTGTCTAGAAGAACAGATTACCAAAAACATTTAAAAAAAAAAGCCCCAATCCAACTGAACCAACCCAAACAAAGCCAAAAGCGAAACAAAACTAACAAAGAAACAAAATCCAAACAAACAAAAAAAAATTCAAACAAAAATTATTTTGACTGGAAAATGAGAACATAATAACTAAAGGGGCATTTTCTTTTTGTTGTGGCAGCCCATTAGGATATCTTGGCCCAAAGAGAGGGGCTATATGAGCTATCAGGAATCTGCAGGCAGAGGGCAGGAGCACAGTCACCTCGTGCCACATGGATGTCACCAGCCCACTGGTGCTGTGCTGGGTGTGCCCAGCACAGAAAACTCCCAGGGTCATGCTGAGGCTCCTGGGTGGGGTCTGTCCCACCCAGACCACATCTCCACGCATGAACGGTGTTCTCTGCTCTGTGTGCAGGAGACAGTGAGTCACCACGGGAGCCTCCTCTGGCAACGCCAGCAACAGGGCTCCAGTGCTGGCTGTTGCCATGGCTTTCGCTATTTCGCTACAACATTTGCTCATGAAAGATGTATGTCATCTGAACTGGGGTAAAAAAAGGGCCTTGCATTGTTTCCTGAGACTTACCTTTCTCCTGGACAAAGCTCATGGCTATTATTTTTGGACGACAGCAGGAAACTCCTGTCTAATTCAAAACAGTGTCACGTATTGGCATACGTCTCCCCTCACCTCTCTCTCTGCCAAAATGTCAGTTTTGCTTAGAATGCTTGTCCTCCTGTCACTACAATGAAAACTGTGTCCTCCCTGGTACAATTTATCATACAGGGTTCAATGATGCAGCGTGCCAAGCAAGGAAGAAGAACGTGAAACCTTATCACCATGCTGTTTATTGACCAGTCATCCTGCTTTGTACTCATTTCCTCCCCTTAATTCCCTGCAAGTATACATTGGCTCAGAATCAAAAGGGATGCAATAGTTAAAAAAAAAGCATATGCCCTGGGATGAATGTATTATTCCATAGATGCTGATGGTGCAATTATTTCTTTCCTGTGATAACTGAAAACGTTTGTTAATGAAATCTGTTCCAGAAAAGCAGAGCATTAATCCATTATGTTGTTTGAATCCTGACAAATTAGCCTTTTTTTCCCTCGGAAAAATCAAGTTTTGAATCTGAGACATAATCCCGAAAGCAACTATTTACACACATTAAAGGAGAGGGGGTGTTACACAAACAAAATAATAAAAATACTTGGTTTTGCCAGTCCTACTTGGCCAAGAAATAAGAAGAAAAGGATCACAGCCAGAACACGCTGTACCCAGCTCTTGCAGGCTCGTGATTCCCTACCATAAAATTAACCCATCTGACCTAATGGCCTCCCTCAGCCCTACAGCATCAGCCTGGAAAGTGAATCTCCTGAAATGGTGCCAATTAACTCCATCACTCAGTTTCATCCAGAGATGCCCTGCAGAAAGACATCACCTCTGTGCATTACAGTGTGTGACCCCTGCAGAAACAGTATGGGAAGGGGGAACAATAACCCCCTTCTCAGTCCTGGTGTCTCTTTTCCCCTTTTCCTTCACCCTCGGTCCTCCCAGCACTGCTCGTTCTGCCTCTTGGTGCTCTGCAGGGCAGGTGCTCTCTGTGGTAAGGCAGAAAAAAGGCAGCAGCTCCTTGCCCTGATCCTCTTCTGTCCCTTGGGGCCTTGGATGTGGCACAGGGGGACACGTAGGGCACCAGCAGCACCACACTGAAATGGAGTGATTTTGCCTCTCTGTTGCCCTCAAAGTGACAAAACCCCGACCCAGCATTGCATAAGAACAGGCAGAAGAAAACAGAGAGGGAAAACCATGAGTAAAGGTAAAATAAAGCCTCTTTCTTGAGCTTCCATGGAACTTGCTCATTTAGAACACAGTCTGGCCCCACAGTCGTGTCAACCTTTCCCCAGAGGAAGTCTGACAAGTTCTGTATTCTCAATTTATGTATTTTTTTCGCCCTCAGTGCAGCCCTTAAGGAGAAGCACAGACTGCTCCTTTCTTTATGTACCTTTTCCCAAGGCAGAGTGCAGGACCTCCAATAAGTGCAATAACATCAGGAAATAAACATTTTGCTGATTTGCCTTTGCTTGAAAATATTCTCACAGCTACGCTGCACAGAGGAAGAAGGAGGTGGTGATGATTCAGGGAGAGGCCAAAGAGTAAGAGAATAAAATCTCTCAGGGAAGAAAACAACTAATGAACAAAAGTTGGGAACAGAAAGAAGACTGTTATGCCACAAATATAAAATGTATAGTCACATAAGCTCATAGGAAAGAAAATGAGAGCTGACATCCTACAATGCTAGATTGATTAGGGAGGACTTGGAAGAGGACCAAGGTCTGGGAATGGCATGGGAAATCATTTCAAAGGAGAAAGAACCTCGCACTCTGCTACGGGGGATGGCAGCAGTACAATAACACATGAAGAGGATGTTGGAGAGCTGCCACAGACCCTGGGCTGAGGGGAAGCAAAAACATATGACAATGTGTGCAGTTATACTGGATACCTGTATGGCTTGCAATGGTGATGTGAGGGATCTGGACCTTTAACTGCCTGAAAAGTGCCAGATTTGAGAGACCAAGGGTTGTCTTTCTTTTTGTCTGTCTGCCTCCCCCATTTGCAGGTATCTCCTAGAGACATCCTCCTCTGCCCACAATAAGGCAGCCTAAAGTGAAGCAGATATTGCCACATTTCTGAATATATTCCTCTCTGATTTTTTTAATTAATCCATTTTCTCCTTCTGTCCAAGAGCTGGATTATCAATGACCATTTTTTTGGTGTTACAGACACAAAAATGATAAATATCTTCTAATAACAGAAATGAATTCATTTCTCTGCACACCGAGAAAGCATTTATGCAATCCAGATGCCTCTATAGGCATATATTCTTTTCTCTGTGGACAAAGCCAGTATACCTTTGAAAGGAATTTTGTCTCATAAAAATCAAGGATAATGCTGTCTTTGAGATTTCATATGATCGTGGAATGGTTTGGGTTTGAAGGGACCTGAAAGCCGTGTGATCCCCTGCCATGGGCAGGGACACCTTCCACTGTCCCAGGCTGCTCCAAGCCCCAATGTCCCACCTGGCCTTGGACACTGCCAGGCATCCAGGGGCAGCCACAGCTTCTCTGGGCACCCTCCCCACCCTCCCAGGGAGCAATTCCTGCCCAAGATCCCATCCAGCCCTGCCCTCTGGCACTGGGAAGCCATTCCCTGTGTCCTGATACTTCAGACCCTTAAAAATAATCTTTTTCCTTGATTCTTGTCATCTCCCTATTCCCACGTGAATCTTAAATAAGCTCTAACTTCCATGATATCCAATATAAATGTGAGCTTAGTACCCTTCATTTTGAGACAAGGAAAAGACTGAATTGTGACTAGAAACATCCCCATCACTCACAGTCACTTTGAGAGGTCAGAGTATGTTATACCTCTACAAAATGGGCAGTGCCCAGGAGCTGTCTCTTGCCAGGCTGTCTGTGCAACACCAGCCAGATGTTGGCATCCTCCAGCAAACTTCTGTTTGTTTGATAAAAATGTGTCATCAGATCTTCCCTCCTAGTGCTCTAGGTTCACATGGAGCAGACATAGCCCCCCCTCTGAGGACAAATGTAGATTATTTGAACACACCTTCAGACCACAGTTTGGGTTTTTGCTCCTTCAGAAGCCAAAAATAATTGACAAACAAATTGAATAAGGGCAAGATATTACTAGAGGAAAAGCCATCTTTCCATCTGGACTGTTACTTATTTTTAACAGGGGAAAGCATTCAGTGATGTGCTCAGAGGCAAACATGAGTGTCTTCAAGGCTTAGTCCTGAAACCGTAAAAATTTGAGCATAAATAGAATGTAAACACTAGTTGTCCTTATAGTCCTGAAGAAAGACTTATCATGACACCCTCACTCTTAATCCACCCCCAAACCCAGATTCTTACAAACGCTAAACACTTATTGAGTTTGCAATGACTGAATGGTGCTCAAATACACAAATAATCTGGAAGAGGGATGGATAGCATGCCAAATAGACTTGGAGACCAACACCCAGAAAATTTTGTTTAAGTTATTTGGAAGCAGAAAACTTTTGGAAACAATGGTCATATTAAAAAAAAAAAAAAAAAAAAAAAAAA
>VWZU01006804.1:115870-136021 GCA_013397095.1 Sterrhoptilus dennistouni
AACCAAGAGTCCAAGAGAGTTTAAAAAGTCCAAGAGACCAGACTTCTGCATGTGGCCTTCAGCATCAAGTTTGAATTCTGTGCTGAGTCTGAACCTTATGCAGTAGGACAGACAGCAACGTAGTTGATCTTAGGTTAGTGTTCGTACTTTGACTTTTGCTTGAACTAATATTTAATCAAGTTTGTTGCTTCATATGCATCTTCAGCATTGGAGGGAGATTTATTTTAGTAAGGTTTTGGAGAGTGATAGATTTGTTACAAAGAATTTACAGATAAGACAAAAGAGCTGTTCTGTAGCCGTGATAAGGAAGGCTGCTTTGAAAAAGCAGAGAACCATATGAAGTCCATTAAGGACTGGTGAGCTGCACAAAAACAACGGCAACATCCTTTCCTGTGACTCCTCGGAATATAAGAGCTTGCACAGCGCTTCAAAGGGACTTCAACAATAACATAATTGGGACTCATGGTCAGGCACTTAAACCCATGTAGGGCGGTGGGAAGAGTGAAATGTGTTCTCTCTTTGTTAAACCTCCCCTGCGCCTTATCTTATTTTCTCCCTCGCTGTATTTACTCAGCGTTCATCCTCAGCGAGGCTGGTTTGTAGCACATGAATGCATGAAGACGTCTTTGAAGTCGCTGCGCTGGGCAAAATAGTTAAAGCTTTTCTTTGATAAATTCACTTGAATAGAACCATTTGCTATGAACGCGTCTTTTACTGATGCAGCTATTATTCGTGGGGAGAATTAAGAGTCCTTTTCGGATGCGTGGCTGCAGCTCCCATTAGGGCATTGATTCTGCAAACACGTATTTGGGGCGAAGATGTGCATAATGGTAATTGCCATGCATTTGCATGAGCATTTGATCCGGAGAGAGCTCAACGTGTTTTACAAACTCCACCAACACAATTACACATGTTGTAAATGTAGAATCACTTTGTCAACAGCTGCTGTGCAGCCACCTCGAGGTGAAACCCAACAGCTGTGCAGCAACACAAAGCAACACCACAGAACGTGGCAGCAACCGGGAAAGACTCAAATTGCCTTATCTAGCTGAGAACATCAGGAAAATACTAGGTAAGCTACATGTAAATTACTCGAATTAAAAGCTGGCTGGAGCTCTGGAGGTAGCACTCCTACTATTGCAGGGAAAGTGGCTTTTTTAATGATGGCAATTTGCCCGAACCTCTGTTTTATGTCTCAGAGGAAGGGCAGCATCTCCAGCTGCAGGGTGATGGCAAACAGAGGCCAGGGCTGGGTCTTGGCTGAGCCAGACCAGAGTGCCACCTACAGCACAGGCATCTCTGGGGCTTTGTGATGCCCTGGCCTGGATCCTGAGCCCTGAACCTCCCCAAGAACAGCAGGTGGAACCACACAGCACAAATTTCACTGAGAAAAGCACACAGATTTTTAAAAGGTGAGGCAAAAAAAAAATCCAAAAGGCTGATGTCAACATGATGTAAGAAATTGAAAGCCTGATGGTGGTTTCGACATCACTAGGGGATGCATAACCTTGCATGTGAAAGAATAAATGGGCAAGTGGTAGCATCCTGCAGCCAGGGCTTTCATTGTCTTGGCTGTAGGGGTGGAGAAATGTCTCTCTTGGCTGTGGATGCTTTGTCTCTCTATGGTTCAAAGGTACCCTGTGAAGCAAATCTGGGGAGCCTTCCACAGCTGGAGAAGGCACTGTGATGGAAACAGACCAAAAATTCTTGCTTCCTGAATCATGGAAATGTAATAACTCTTTGCTCAGGCTTTGAGACTCTGGAAAATTTTGGCGTGTTTCCCATCAGTATGATCTCCTTGAAGGAAAATTAGGGAAGAGTGGGTTTTCCTGCCATCTGTTGTCCTTCCTGCCCACCATTGGCCTGACCCTGTGTTAGTGACTGCCTCATCCACAGCCCATGCCTCCTACCCAGACCTCACATCATCCTCTCCCACTGCCGTGGGCTCTTCCCCCTTCCTGCTGCAGGAGAACAGCTCTTTCTTTGGTAGTGGGGCCCACAGTAAATGGCAGCTGGTGTTTTGGTCATACAGCCCCAGGTGGCTTTTGTGGGCAGCTGTAAATGCCACTCCTGGATACCCTGGCTGGGGAGGCAGCCAGAGGGGACACTGAGCAGGACCCTGGGGAAGATGCTGTGAGCATCACATTTTGAAGCCTGGTTTCCACCACAGACCCCCTGTCCTGCCCTGACAAAAAATTGCCTCCTGTGCAGAATCCCAAATAAAATACCATTTTGCAAAGGAAAGAATCCTTCCCTTCCCTTCAAGCGTGACCCTCCCTTCCGTTCTGAGGAGGGGGAAGATGCCTGGAGCAAGGATGGGCACCCACAGGAGGGGCTCAGGGTTGGGCTGAGGGCAGCTGGAGCAGCCCAGGGATGGTTTGTGTCACTGCTTTGGGCCCAAGAGTCACGTTAGCACAAAGTGGGAAAGAGCTGGCCAGCATGTGTTGTCAAGCTCTGCTCTTCCTACAGCTCCAGATGGGGACCACATGGAGCCCAAAGTAAAAGTGCAGCAAATGAACCTAATCCTCTAATTCTCTGCCTGCAGTGAAATGGGCTCTCACTGCTGCTCTCCTAATGAAAAAACTAGTGAGCAGTCATCTGTCTAGGTCTCTCTCATTGCTTCTTATTGGCATAACTGAGTTTTACCATGACTGGTTAAAGTAGCAGAAAGAAACAAATTATAGTTTATTTTCTGAGCCTGTTTTGAAACAGAATTCAGAAACATATCTTTCGTTTGGGAGGACAGCAATGTGCAGCCTTATTTTTTTATTCCCTTTTTTGTACAATTTTGTTTTATAAGAAGCAATTTCCCCCCCATTTCTAATTACCCACCATAGCCCTTTGATCTCTCTCTAACCTTGCTATTAATTACTTCTCCAAATACAGCAGTAGCAGCAGCTTTTCATAAGACTTTTATTCTTCCTAGGACCTGATACAACTGCCATCAAAGTGAGTAAAAGCCTTTCAATCCACTTTAGACAAAGGGCCTTGTATCGAGCCCTTTGTGAAAATGCATAATCCACCATTAAAAGGAGGGCAGTCACTCCTCCATCCTCCTCCTGTTGGTTTTAGTGGAAGTGAATCAGCACAAACACAGAAATCCTAAATACTGATAGAAAATAATAGTGCTCCCAATTCAAAATAAAATACTGCCTGTTTCTCATGCTAAACACCATGTACAGTGTTGCTTTACTCACCAGAGTGACTGACAAACTCTTTGGGTTTTTAATGGCATGTCCTGGAAAATAATGAAAGGCTGGATTTCCACATGCTGTTGTTCATTGCTGTCTAGACTATACTGTGAAATGTACATGACAGTTCTTTGGAGGTAAGACCTTTTAGTTTGCTGACCATACAGCTGGAAATCATGTTCTGGACATTCAGGGATAAGTACAGAATTAATGGCTATAATGTATTTTTAAGTGTCTGATGAAATTACAGCTCAATCTTACTCCATTCAAATTGTAGCTGCCATTATAACTATATATTTGATGCAAGGAGGGTTGAGACCAGACTTCCATCAACCTTCTTTCAAAAGGATTTCAATCTGTGTAGCTCAGTCTTTAATATAAATTACACAGTCATGGGAAAATTTTTATTCTGGGAGGTGTGGAGATAATGATCTCTTACTCATTCATTGAACTCTTAAAATTCCAGTTAATCACGGTTGTGAAGGGTCTGTCTCTATCTCCCCAGTGGCTTTCCCCCAGGATCTGAGGCTGCTGACACAATCCAGCTTGGAACAACCCCAGTCCCACAGCCTTTCATCACAAAACCATGGAATCACAAAATCGTTAAGGCTGGAAAAGAGCACTGAGATCACCCTGCAACCACCAACCCAGCACTACGGTCACCTTCACCACTAAACCATGTCCTCAAATCCCACAGCCACAAGTGCTTTGAACAGCTCCAGGGACACTGACTCCACCACTGTCCTGGAAAGCCTGTTCCAATGCCTGAACACACTTTCAATGAAGATTTTTTTCTTTATATCCCACCTAAACCTTCCTAGCACCATTTCCTCTTGTCTTTTCAATTATTGTTTGGGAGCGCAGGCTGAACCCCACCTGTCTGCACTCTCCTGACAGGGAGTTATGCAGAGCCAGAAGGTCCCTGCTGAGCCTCCTTTTCTCCAGCATGAGCACCTGGGACTCCAGACCCTTCCCCAGCTCCATTCAATTATCTGGACACGCTCCAACCCTCAAAGTCTCTCTTGTGAGGGGCACAGAACTGCCCCTAGCACTCAAAACACAAAGGGCAGAAACTCCAGTCCCAATCAGTGTGGGGACATCCTCAACCTCACTCTGGTCCCTCCAGATCTTTCCCAAGCTGGACATCCCAAAACAAAGCATTCATCCCCTTGATCTCCTTGCACAGGGCAGGGCTTTTCATTTTTCCCTTTTGACTTTGGTGTCACTCCAACAGTCCCATTCCCCCAGACTGGATTCTTTCAGTGTCAGCCTTGCTCTTGAGGGCATCCTTTCTTTGCCCTGGCTTGGTGTCACCTCCAGACTCAGTGGAGAGCACTCCATCATTTCCTACAGGTTGTTGACAGTGGTTTTTCATCTGGAGCTTAAACATCATTCAGGTGCACATTCGCAGTTCAGGGAGGATAATATCATCTGCAGGGCAGACTGCCAGAGGAGATCTCATTTCCCATCCCAGGGGGAAAGTAACACTTGGGTTTTGGAGGCATATAGCACTTTTACCTCAGCTGATCCCAGCCAAGGCAATTCCTCTACTGCTACTTTGCTTCAGGTCTCCTCTTTATCGTCCTCCTCATGGGCTTCCCAGCAAAGTTCATCAGTTGGCTCTCAGTGTCTTCAACAGGGACAGCTTCTCTTCCCAGAAAATCAAAAAGTGGTATGTGTTGGAAGGGACCTTAAAACCCATCCAGTGCCACCCCCTGCCATGGGCAGGGACACCTTCCACTGTACCAGGTTGTTCCAAGCCCATCCAGTCTGGCCTTGGACATTCCCAGGCATGGGACAACTACTCTGGGATCCCCTCGTCTTTTTCCATTACCATTTCCATTTCCATTTACCTTTTGTTCCCATTAAGTTTTGTGTCCTTTCTGCTTTTCTTCTTTTTCTTCTTACTGGCATCTTCAGCTTCCTTCTATTCCTTTAACTTTCTTTCCTTACCTTTTGCTGTTATCCTTCTTTTCTGCAAGTCTCCTCTTTTCAATCTCATATTTTCCATCCCACCTTTTCCTGCCATTTTCTCCCCCCGCCTTAACCCTCCTGTTTTTCATAATTCCTGCCTCTCCTAATGCTATTTTTTGCTTTCCTCAAGAAGAGCTTTCCTTTTGCTGCAGCTTCTTTTGTGCAACTGCATTTTGTGAGAATACAGACTCCCAAAGGCATTGTCAGGAGAAAACATTCACTTGTGTTCTTCATATGTCTTTATTTCAAACCACTTCTATCTCAAGTTCAAAATCAAGTAGCAGGCAAGACAAAGCCGAACCTTTATGAATGTGCTGTTGTTGGATTTCAGAGACTTTGTTTTAGGACTACTCTCTCCCTGCTATGGGACTGGTTCTCCTAAATGATTCAGTAATTCCTGACAGGCATGCCCTTGAATAACTGTACTCTCTTTGAAAGAGAAGGGCATTATAAAAAATTCAGTGATATCACAACTGTAGTCTGCAGCTTGATAAGGTTGAGTCCATAACAGAATATCTCTATAACTCAATAATTACCTTTGTGAGCATTTAAATGGCTTCAGACCTGATATAAAAATATGGCGTTTTCACTACAGTTTTTGTAAAACAAATGAAGCAAAGGAGAATCACAGAAAAGAGGTGGAAGGGACCCACAAAGATCATTGAGTCCAACTCTTAGCCTGGCACTGGATAACACCAAAAACAAGCCACAAACTTTTAAAATTTTAATTTGAAGGCAAGTAAAGATCATAACTTAATCAAAAATTCTGAAAAACCTTGATTAAGAAGAGTGCTGTTTTTATTATAGAAGACTACCTAAGCTTAGCAGAACTTACATGGCAAATTGGAGCTTGTCTTATAAAAATAATACTTCTAAGACTTACACTTCAAAGAGAGTTATTTTTTCAAAGTACAAGTACAAAACAATCTTGTGGGAGAAAAGTCTTGTAATGACTGACAAAAAAAAAATCTACCAATAGAAAAGTGAAATTTTAAGCTGTAACACAAGAAGTAAAAATACTACATAATTTTTTTAAAATATTTGTAGGTGATAGCAAAATTATACAAATTTTAATTTTCATTTTGGAATCACATCAGATTTATTCAGACAGGGTTGGCACCTATAGAAAACTCACCACCTACCAAGAGAGCCTCTGGGCTTCAAATGAACATGATCTGATCTGAACTATCCACCTTTCTTAATGTGCTTGTGGTTTGGAAAAATAAATCCAAGTAATACAACAGGTTTTTGACTTTAAAAGCTATAGACAGTTTTAGAACAGATTTTTAATGGTGGTGTCTGGTGAGATTTGTTTGTGCTTTTTGTGTGTGTGTGTATGTTGGTAAGGATATATTGTTTTACAGACATGTGAGCTTTTGGGCTTATATTGTACGTGCTGGATTTAGTACACTAGATTCACTTTGGCTCGAAGTCTACTTCCAGGAGCAGATCCAAATAAGCTCAACCACTTGGTGTTATTTTGCTGCCTTTTTTTTGTATTCTCTCCTGTAAAGCTAGTTGTTAAATCTCACCGTTTTTGTGGTTATCCTGGACTCTGATGAGTGCTCCAATACCTTCTGGTTTTGGCACAAAGGAACGTTCTCTATCCCTTGAAAAGAAAAGGTGTTCAGGACATCAAAGGTTTTCTTCATGTTCTTCAAGATTGTTTACCAGAACACAGTTCATCCAAGAATGCTCTTCCCCACAACTTTTGTAGCAGTGTCTTCCTCTCCAAGAGCTATCAGAGCTTGTTAACCAAACCTCTCTAGACACTGGAGCATGAATATAATTTGGATGCACCCCAAGTCAGCCTTTTATGTCACAGGAACCAACTACAGGTGATAAATACTTACAAAACTGCTTATTTATTTATTACAACTTAGATAAGACAAAATCTTTCAGTTGACCCAATATCTTTTTGCTTTGGCAGTGTAGCATTTCTTAATCTTTTTCTTTCCTGGTAATTCTAGGCATGGGTGTTGTGGGACTTAAAACTCAATTTCTTTCCCCTTCATTCCTCCTCGAAGGCAATTTTTTAAAAAGGGGTTTTTTTCCCTGAATATTTAGCAAGAGTAGGTTTTCTTTAACAGCACATCACATCTGTTACAAACATAAATGTGCTTTGCGATAGACAGTAAGAAAAATTCATTGATCTTTACTGATTCACAGTGATACAGATGACAACAATATTCAAACCAATACAGAAATATGATGATGCATCCTAAGACACACAGCAGATTTGTGAAACTGCTCAATTTGTCATTTTATGGACAAAGCAGATAAGGAACATTTATGAGTGACTTCAAAAACTTCCCTTTTGGCAGGGGAATCATGGAGTTAATTTGGCTTAGAAGTTAGGCAGAGGAGCTTTATGGCTGCTTTAACCTCTGACAAATGGAGAGCCACGCTCAAAGCCCAGGATCCAGGACTTTGTAGGACTGCAAAAGACCATGCAGGTTTTTAGGACACAAACAACAGAGCTAGAAAGAGCAGAGGAACTTCTGGGTGCCCAAGCCCCTTGTCACATTTGAAAGAGGCACTTGGCATAGTTCTGCCTGGCTGACAGGCCCATGATAAGTTGCTTGCACTGCTTCTGTACCACCAAAGGGCAGGAGCACATTTGAGTTTTTGTCTTCACACATAACTGGTGCAATTGGGATTTAGTTGCAGATTGTGCTGGGAAAAAAATGCATGGATTTTTAAAAATAGATCCACCAATAAGGATCCATGCTGTTTATGCCAAAGGTAGGGAAGTACTTTAAAAATTGTTGGATTGGTAGGACAATGTTATTACGCCTTCTCAGAAGGCTTAAGCAAACCCCTGCAGTGGTGCCCAGCAGTGAAAAAATGTCCAAAAGAGGCTGCAAAATGACAGGCAGAGTTTCCTTCTTGCCCTCTCTTGCATCTGGTGCAGGAGGAAGACTGGGGGATGTCAGTGAGATCATCCCCACCGTGCCTGATTTTTGGTGGTGGATCTGGCTGTGACCTCATCCCACACAAAACCACGTTTGCTCTCCAAACTCACTCAAATGTCTGTGGAAGTTGGACTGAATGAGTGCAGCTGTTGCATCCCCCCAAAAAAAGAGCAACACTCACCTTGGGGATCAGTAAGGCTTTTACATTTGAGGGATGTCTACAAAATATCCCCACCCCAATCCATTTATTGTGCATTAGTGCTGGAGGACAGCAGTTCTTGTACAACACAGAGGAGCACTGTATTCTCCTGATCACATTTTCCATCTGTTTTTCACCCTACTTGAGGGTGAGGATGCCTTTTCAGATTTGTTGGTGGACGTTCCCCCTAGACCAAAATCACCTTTCTACAAAAGCTTCCCTGAGCCCCAACAAGAACCTCTCCATCACCTGCTGATTTCTCCAGAGCAACCTCAAGGACCACAGCCTGGCTTGTACCCCTCAACAGATCTTTATGAAAAAATATCTTTATGCAAAAAGGTGGTATTTGTACACCTGAGACTGCCAGATAGCACATACAGTTCAAAGAAAACTTTTTAGGGGGTGGAGAGAATGGGCCTAATTGATTTTCTGTACAATTTCTTGTGAGAAAGCATTAACACTCACCAAGAGGGTGCCACTGCAATCATAGTCAGCTGATTGGACAAAGAACTTATTGGCAAAGGAAAATCTGGCTGCAGGGAAGGCAGGACCATGTACACTTTGATTTTGAACTGATTTCAGATTCAGAATTGCTCTGTACATCACTGATGCAGCAACAAACTCAGCCTTTGGGCTGAGTGTGATTACACCACTTTAGCAGAGAATATAAATAATTTCAAAGTTCATGTGGAATTAATTTCAAAAGTAGGTTCATGTATAAAATAATAATAGTGATTATTTCTTATTAAGATTTATGTGTAACACTTGCTGCTCCAAAAACATTCAACTAAAACACTTGGAGTCTAAACACTTTGATTAGTGATGAGATGAGAGTAAAGAGAGAAGCTAGGAAAGTCTGATTAGGAATCATTCATTAATACTGCTGATGATCATGTTTGCAAACACAGTAATAAAATGTTCTTCCTTGGGTACAAAGAAGAAAAGCCGTTCCTAGAAAGCAGACAACTTTTCTTAGAAAGCAGTGATTCAGAGAAGACTTTACGAAACATCATAAATAATTGCCTCGAAATGTGATCTGAGCATCAATTTGTGGAAACAGAGGTAATGCAATCTTTGCATAACAAAAGGAATGTCAAGAAAAGCAGTAGAAACAATAGCAATGCCACCTAGCTGCTGTCCAGGGCTTTTCATGGCAGCTTTCAATCCACAAAATGGGTAAGAATTAGAACTGAGGAAATGGTAAATGTATTTCTTTTGTTCCATCAAAATGAAACCCTGAATCATAAATGGGAGTGGAGGGGGAAGTCAATTCAGAGTAAATGGAACATGTTATTATGCCAAAATGAAGAACCTAATAAAATGAAATATTTTATTTTAGGACCATTATGATGCTTTTATTTTCCAGTCAAGATTGAATGAAAATGCCATTTTTCAACTCAGAATTTCATTTGACAACTTTACAGGGCAATTTGTAAAATTTTTACATTTCCCTCCTGACATTTTGAAAATAATTGGCTGAGAGTGTGTTTCTCAAGGACCAGCAGGTCAGGCCATGTTCAAAGCTGCTTTGCCTTGTTCCCACAACTGTGACTGAAATTCTCTCTCCAGTGTCCTCAGGAGCCAGGAAAAAGTTCTCTGTGCATCATTTTCATTTTCCTCCTCCCTTCTCTAGCAGTTGATGGGTTTGGATGGTCCCTGGCAGAGAGCAGAGTTTCTGCATGCTGTGACCCATCCTTTTAGTGTTTAGAGGTCTTTCCCTATTTTTCCCATGATTATGTGATTCCTGCTTTGCTGGCATGTCCAGAACTAAAGGAGGTGTTGTATTTGAGGGCTAAAAGTAAATCACTTCAAAGCCAGAGCACCAGAGGCATTTGCAGGTTTTTACATCCTCTGCAGTACACGGGACAACTCAATTCTTTTTGTTTTGGTTTGGCTTTTTTTTTTAGAGAGGCTTTTGGGATTTGGGGGTGCCTCAGTGGGCTCCCACTCCCCACTTTGTGCTTGGCTTTAGCAGTCAGGCTGAGATTCACCAGCCTGAGTGAATGCACTCCACTCAGAACGTGATGGGTGAAACTTAAAACCTGTGAGGTCAGACTGTGACCTGATCTGCTGTTCCCTCCCGGGTTTGAGATCCAAGATTTAGCAGGAATGCTCCCCGTGTACAGGCAGGTAAAATACATTGATGCCCATGGTTTTAAACAGGACGTGCTCTCCTCAGGACCCCATCCCACCCTAACTGGAACAACAAGTGTCTGTACCTTCAGATTGAAGGGCTTCATATATTAGTAATAAATCTAATAAAAGAAATTGGTTTGGCAGTGCCCAGACCTTGTGTCAGATATTTGTGCCCATGGTCCTAGTGGGAAGAGTCATGACTGTGCACCACCCATGGCTCACACCAAAACCACCCTTACATGGCACAGAACCACCACTGAGCACCTTTTTGACCTGTATCCATAATGAATGGTTAACGCTCTTATAAATCTTCAACATAATTCCAGGATTCTAAAAAGCCTCCCCACATTTAGGAGTTGCCAAAAGTCACATGTGACAACACAAAAGAGGTGACACTCAAATGCAACATGTTTTCCTCTGGAAAAAACCCATTTGGTGCTGATGGAAGAAAAATTCTCCTGAATTTTCCCACTACTTACAACAAGATCATCACACGTAACAGGAACATTCCTGGGTTTGGTAACACGTGCCTTAGGTCCTGTTTATTTCACAGGTGTGTGGCTCATTCTGCACTTGAGCATCGTAGGTAAAGGGGGAGAGATTTTGACTGCTGATAAACTACACTCCAGTGGGAAAAAAATCATTCAGAATGGGCTTGATTTCTTGCAAGAAGTTTGTAAGGAACCCTAATCTAAAGCAAAACCTGTGAAATTAGGGTGGTAAGTATGAGAGGCTCTGTTTCACTGGTTTCAAAATGCAGTGACAGGACCTGGTCTTATGCATTTTTATTTTGACAATCTGTAATGAGTATGAGGGGGAGGACAAAGCATTTTGTAAACCAGCTCCCCTTCCCCCTTGGGAGATCTGTAAACACCTCTGGCTGTCCATGCTGTACACATATTAGTAAACTCCTGACATCCAGTCTGCAGCCATACAACTCATTCCCAGCACAAAACAATTTGACTATAAGCCAAATTATAGTTTTACAGCCTCAGAGACCAGGGTTCATCCTGACTTGGATAAGGGGGTCCATTTTTGCATTACCTATTATTCAGCCTAGAACACTATGACACATTTTGCTGTCAGAATGTTACAAAGATTTCACGGTGATAAAGAAAATTAAATTTTGAGACTGGCATGGGTTTTGGAGAAGAATTACAACCTAAGAGAAAATGTAATCCTTGAATAAAAATAGAGACGTTTTGCCTGTTTAGGAGGTAAGAACAAGACCTACATTTGGGCCAATCATCATCATTCATTTGGGTCATTGCTGGATTATCAACTTTACAAGAAACATGATAGATGCAACTTGCAAGGATATTATGAGGAATTGTTCTTTTAACTTCTGTTCTAATTATTTTGCTTCTACCCATTCAAATCCTTTTGTTCCTAAAACTTGGTGATTATATTACTGATCAAAAAGAAGTGGTGCAATTTTAAAATCCGCAGAGCTGCCCAGAGCCGTTAGTGTGGATGAATGGCCTGTAAGTAGCATTTATTTTATATTACTCTTGTTTATTGTTACAATGATGTGATTCTGCAATAACAATACCATTGAAATACAAACTGAAAAGATAATTTCTTTTTAATTAGCTAGTTCTTACCATGGGCATTTCTTTTGCATTTGAATTTCTCTTTCCTTGCTTTCCTCCCTTCCCCTGCCAGGTCTCTGCAACCCTGTATCTGAAGTCAGTAACTCTCAGAATTTTCTCTTCACACTGGTACACTAAATGAGGAAGTTCCCCCATTTCCACATTTATGAAACAAGAATACTTCCAGAGAGCTTGCTTTACATCTTTGCTCATTTTAGTCAGACAGGTGTAACACAATAAACAAAGGTAATAATTTAGATATGATTCACCAATTCAATTCAATAATAAAATTCCTGGTTTTAATGAGGCCAGCAAATGCGAGAAGAGCTGACAATGAAACCATGGCTCTCATATGCATTGCAGTAACTGTGTGAAGTTACTTTGAAAGGGAAAAAGAACCAGAATTGATAATTGCCTTAATCTGTGACTTCATTGTTTCAATGCAAAGTATTGCAATCATCACATATTCCTGTCTGCTTGTGATCTCCATTTCATGGCCCAGCTGATTGCTGATGGCATATTCTGAAATGCTGGATAAAGATTAATTAATTTTGTGTCCCAGTAACTCTCACTATGGGCTTAGGAAAATAGTGCACAAATCTGGATAAACTTGGGTGAAACTGTTTGCTTGCACAAGGCTAATTTTTCATATGTAGTTCCTATATTCCCCAAGAAGTTGAGTTCAGAACTGGAATACCAGGACTACTGATCCAAAACTCATTGAATTAATTTTATACTACTTATTTCAAAGGGATTAAAATCAGGGACTTAATTACCTGAGAAGGGTTATGCACCACAGCATTGTGAATTATTGCATTTAATATTCTTGTGGCATTCTCGATACATATGGTGGCATACAACAAGTAAACTGCCCTAAGGGATTCATAAATCTATTCCTTTATGAGGGATTTAGTTAAATGAATGCACTGTGGAAAAATAAAAATATTATCAGGGAAAACATCATTCTTTCAATTCTTGCCCTGCACAGTATTTTATCGGTGCAGTTCTTGCTGTGTAAGACAGGGAGTGAAAGAGCACAATTGCCTTATAGTGCGATGGACCTGTCATGTGGAGAAGGGTTGGTTGTTGTTTTTTTTTTTTTCCCTAAAAGCCAAGAAATCACTTGTCAATGTCAAGTCAGCCATCCCCAGTGTGACATTTGCATTGTGAGCCCCAGCACAGCTCGGGGGGGCGACAAAGCAGCACCGCACACTTGGATCCCAAAGCTGAATGTGGACAAATGTAATACTCAAGTGTAGCTTTCATGATGAAATAAAAGATATCTCACCCATGAAAGGGGATTATTATCTCTGCCATACAAATGTGGCCCCTCATTAAAATATCCATGGTCAAGTCTATCTCTTCCAGTGAGAGCTTCTTTTTATCCCATGGCATTGTTTTAGTTGTCAATGCCCACATTTCAGTTTGAACCAGACTGTGGGAATTAGAAGCGAATCCGGCCAAATTCTCATGGAACTTTTTTACCCACTCTATTTCATCCCCTGATTCAGGATAAATAATAATAGCTCTTTTTCCATGCAGCATTTTACTGATCACTAATGTTATTTTGCAAAGTTAGTATTGCTTAGGCTTTTTTAATGTTCCACAATGAGCCAAACACTCTTTCTGTTCTGAACAGTTTTGTTTTAAAAAACTGCTAATTAAAGGGGAAACATTCCTGAAGTAGGCCAAAATGCTGGATAATAACTAACCTCTTTTGTCTTACTATTTAATCTTTTAAGACTAAGATGAAAATGTTGAAAACATATTTTTATCTTAAAAGTTAAATTTTGAATTATTTTATAATCAATGTTTAATAATTACTTAGATCTTGTGTCCCTTGGTTTCTCCGTTTTCACTCACTATTTACACTTGACTGAGAAATGTTACCTGTAAATTGGGAATTTCTTCAATAGTATGGAAAATTGAGCCATTGAAGCATGGAGCTGCCAAGCCACTAGCTGCTTGCAGTGGTTGGAGTGAAAAGATTTGCCATATCTTAGTTATCCCTGATTAGTTAATGTGAGATACATGCTGCTAGTGCTTCAATACTATGGATATTTCAATTAAAGTAAGGTGACCTGCTCCTCATAGATGGTCATGCTGGATAATGGCCTAAGCAACTGTTCGTCCTATTTTCAGAGAATTCATTTTTCCATTCCCACTGGAAATCAGGGAGTAATAGAAATGAGGGTGCCTACAAGCAACAAAACCTGCTTGAAATAGAAAATTAACTACAGCCAGAGAGCAGTCTCCATACATGCTGCTCTTAACTCCAGTGAAAAAGGAGGTTTCACTGGAAGGGTCATGGGGACTGATTATTAAAAGAAGCGTATGGAGAGGCACTGGTTTGCTGTAGGAATCCCAGTTTTTAGGAATAGGAACCTGAGGGGATGACAGGGGAGAAATTTGGGATGGGTCTAACTCATGTCTTTGCTTTACAAGCAAGCAGAATACCTATTCATGTAAGTCAACATCCACCAGCTGCTTCCAGAAGCTGGGAAGATTGAAAAGGCATAAAATTGCTCCAGAAATCAGTAAGATGTCTGACATACACATCTGGTGCCCCGGGCAGGATGCACATTGGTCCTGGATAAGCTCAGGTCCTGCAAAAGGGGGTGAAGAATGGAATATCCATATTCCAAAATTCACCATCCTTTTGCCAAAATAGGAATGTAAATCACAGCATCCCAAACTTCAACCCACTCTTCTCCTTCATTCAGGTAAATATATTCCCTGATATCTTCTCACACATCTTCCACACCATGAGGGATTTTACACTGAGGAGTGAATTTAATCAGTGTAGGTAGATGTTTTATCCACTTGTAAATAAGTTTTACTGACTTTCAAATGTTTAGTAACCAAAAAAATATATGTGATTTGTAGTGCTCCACACACAAAGGACCCTTTGGCAAGAGAACACATTAATTCATCAACCTCCAAGGTATTACTTGTGAAAATACATCATTTCCCATATTGGATATCACCCCCAGTCAGCTGCCCCATGGCCAGCAATGTAAAAACACATATCTCTGTCTGTAATTTTCTTTTGTATACATTCTTCCTCTACTTCAGCTGAGGGGAATTTTACATTTATGTTCCACGTCTTTCCAGGAAGCCTTACCCCTTGATTCATATATGTTCTGACAACATACTTCAAGTGCTTTATTTTAATAAGGACTGTTCTCATTCCACTGTTTGGGACTTGGTGGGAGAAACACACTTGGAGAGTTGTCTACCTCTCAAAAATATAGCTAAAGGCCTTTAAGGTCCTGTTTCTTGGACCATAAAACTTGTCTGTGATGATTGAAATGAGAATTCTGTTTGACCTTTTGTGACTTAATTTCATGCTTCATTTCCATTGCTGCCACTACTTCACCTCACGGGCCAGGGCTGTGTCCCTGGGACAGGGAGGCTGCTCAGCACAGGGAGGTGAGAGTCTGTTCTGTGTCCAGCCTCTCCTCCTGACCAAACCAATCACTCAGTTTTGCTCCAGAAGTGACTTCTCAACCTCAAAATTAAATGCACAATCGTTTTCAGCCCTCTTCCATTAGTTTCCCTCATCTAATGTGGCTGTATCTGGTACAATAACCGTCGCTTATTCTTAGATTATGTTTCCCTCTGCTTTTTTTAATGATGGGGATTTAATTGTAATTTGTGAATGTATATTTTGCATCATCTAAATTTGCTGATTGATCTACTGGCTATTTCTGTAAAAGTTGGTTTTGATACTCCAGTTTCACTCATATAAACAGAGCAATGACTCACATCCTGGTCTGCCCAACATGTACCTGTAATCAGCATCACCTGCCACCACAGGGCCTATTAAACCACTGCTTCTTGTCCTTTTAAACCATTTCTTCTTGTTCCCATCTTTTGTCTAATTCAGCCCTAATGGAAGCAAAAACAAACAGTTGAAAAACAGAGGGAATGATGAACTTGCAGATTACAGCAAAATGCCAAGGCCTGGTCTAAACCTAGGGAAAGGAATTTCGCTTCTACAGGGCTGCAGAAGGAAATTGCCTCCTAGTTTTAAGCCAAGAGCTGCATTGCAGAGGGCAGTGCTACAACATCAGCAGCACCATGGAAATCACCAGCAAGGATTACCAATGGCATTTCAGTCCTCTGGGCCTTCAGGTTTTGAGTTTTATGCAAGGAGATGGCCATGACTATTCTTTAAGACACAATATGTCATGGACACATGCTACTAAATAGCCACCCATAAACTTCCAGTACAGGGCTCAAATGTGACTTAACATCAGCCAGTCTCTACAGAAAAGCAGGATTTTCTGTGTGCTTTTATGCTTTGCTTTTGAATAAGAAATGCCTGTTGGAATTAAATACTATTTGTCGATAAATAAAACAACAGATAAGTTAAGACATATAAGAACATTAAGTGTTTGAAATAGCACAAGTAAAGAAGAAGGCAAAGGAGACTGAAAGTCACTAAAGAGAGGTGGAAAAGGGAGAAAACAAAGAGATGCATGGCTACTTGAAAATAAACATGCATTCGTCATGTTTAGAACTTGTGGAAGTGAGGTTCTGGCGATGCACCACTCCATATTCAGCACCTACATGGGCCTGATGATGCCATGCAAACACACCTGTGCAGGTAGTTGCTTTATTTCATCTGCTTTCTTAGGAACCACAGTATCTCTGTAACAAACCATTCTCCTAAAAATGTGCACAGACACACCTGAGACACATTCCTGGCTGACAGAATTCCACCCAGGAAATCAAGCTCCAAGTGATGTTGAAGGTGCTTCAAAAATGCCTGACCTGAGTAATTTTGAGCTTTGTTTCTGTTTGGATGAGGAAAGTGTGAGGAAAGGAAAGGAGACCATGACTATAAACCCAAAATGGAAATTAGCAGAAGTGTTTCTGCAGCTCAGCAGTTCCTGTTAGCTCAGCTGGTGGGCACAAGCAGACCTGGGACCTCCCATGGGCTCTACACCACAAAAACCCATCTGACTTATACTCAGACATAATTTTGATCTGTGAGACTGAATAGAATGACAATTACCGGAGTCAGGAGGGCTATTCCTGGTGGTGTGTCACTTCCCAAAGGCCTGGAACATGTTTGGTGTGGTGAAACATATGACTTTAAAGATAGATGTAACAGAGAGAGAGAAAGAGAAAGAGAAAGAGAAAGAGAAAGAGAAAGAGAAAGAGAAAGAGAAAGAGAAAGAGAAAGAGAAAGAGAAAGAGAAAGAGAAAGAGAAAGAGAAAGAGAAAGAGAAAGAGAAAGAGAAAGAGAAAGAGAAAGAGAAAGAGAAGAACAAGGCTGACTTGGCCCTGCTCATCAGGAATGGCAAGAATGACACTACAGAGAGTTGAAGATCCAACTACAGAAATAAAAATCACAAGCCTAACAAACTATGTTTAATCTTATGGGTTATTATAATCTGTTTCCACATTGCTCATTGACATGTAGTCTAATTAGATTGTTCTGGGTGGGATATTCATAAAAATTCTGTCCCCACTGAGGCAACATTAGCAAGGGATTCATATCAAACAAAATACAATTAGAATGCTTATTAAGTCACCAGCGTCTTTCACTTTGGACCATAAAATTCACTTTAGCATAGCAAGTTCTCCTGGACAGCATAATTTCATTTGAAATTCGTCTCCTGTATGTAAATTCTAAGTATTCTTCAAATATGCTTGGACAAAGGTAATGAATATAACACATTTTTTGATCTGTACAGAAATCTCAATGAGTCCACTTTTCTTTACAGGACTAGTGAATCTGAATATATCCTCTCTCCCTCTCATTCCAATCTTGCATTATTTTTCTGCTTAGGTTACTGCCTTATTATTGAAAATAATTGTAATTGTAATTATAACATTGTTTAAAGTAAATAACCTTATTTCTTTCTACAGGTCTCCCTGGCAGTTTAGATTCATGCAACACTTTTAACTTTTGACTTTTCACTTTTTAAACAGCCAGGATGTTCTATGAGAAATGTTCCAGAGTTAAAGATGAGCAAAAAATTACTAAGGTAAAACCAAAAAAACATTTATTTTCAGCTATGTTCAGATTCAAAGCTTTCAATAAGAAGATATTTCACTGAGAAAAATATTGCTTTATTATAAAAGAATTTAGAGGGGGGATGTTAGAAACCAAACAATGTATTTTCAAACGCTGAACTGCTGCCTTTCTTTCTCTTGTGCAGATTTGGAGTTTGGCTTTATTACTTAAGATTTTAAAGGGGTTCCAGAGTAACAGAAAAGTAAATTAAAAACAAAACCGAAAAGAAACAAACAAACAAAAACAACAAAAACCAAACCAAAACAACACACACATATACACAAAAAAAAAAAAAAAAAGGCATTGAGGATGTTTAGAGGTAACAGGAACGACAAACTCTGAACGTGAAGAAATCACTTGAATATTTCCAAAATGGCAGCTGACTCTTCCCACCACTCAAGTTATACAAGGTGATGCTCAAACTCTTAATAAAGCTGGACACAGAACAAGCTTGAACAAAAGCCAGAACAATACTGACCATAGAAGAGTGTCCAGAACATCCTGAGCAAGGGCAAACCACTGCTTTTCACCCCCAGGACAGAAAGTGACACAGAACTCATTGGACTACAGGACAGCCAATCTAAACACAGAGTGAAAGTCTTCACATGGATAAATCTCCTCTTTTCCTGTTGTAATTTACTAATTACCCAGATGAACTTCTCATCAACCAGCAAATTGAAGCACTTATTAACTCAAGATGAGCTAATTCAAAAGCCTAATGAATATTTGCATTGTGTGTTACACAACATAAATATGTTTATAATTATTAATAATGTATAAAATAAACAGTGTGGTCACAAAAGTTCATGGAAACAAGGGCAAGAGACTAGAGGAAAAGGCATACTTCAGCTGCTTACACCAAATTTCATTTGAGTGGTTCTTATTAATGAATGCAACCTGAGACACATTGGAACCAACTCCAAGCTAAGGATCCTGTTAAAAACACATCCTCAGCAAGGCAAATGGACAGAGGGAATGCCCTCCCTTAATAATCAGAAGAATAAAAGTGAATGTCCATATTGAAGTTGTCCTGGCTTGCATGAGAACCCCTGTCACACAGATTGGGGAAAGAAATGTTCTCTGATAATGCAGAAATAGTGAAAAGTCCACCCAAACTCTGGGGGTCACTTTGTAATGACTAAAATCAAAATGTAAAGAACCACCATGACCACAACAAGATGTTGAGGGAAAGGCCCACCAGCCAGCCAACCCTTAATGAACAGTCATTTCAGAAGGGATACAACATTAATGATGTACCATTTATCCTTCTGCCCACTTATGGGAAACAGAGACAGATACCGAAAGAGAAGTACCTCAATGAACTTTAAAAAAAAAATCTCTGGCTTTAATCTGGGGGGTTTGTGTTTTCTTTTTGCCTGTGAGCACAAAAGCATTATGTCTTCAGTTCCCTTAATTTAAAAGGTTTGGGGAACAAAGAGAGGTCACTGAGTAAGGTGGTTATATGGTCACTTTCTGCAGTCCCTGCTGCATCTGGAGAAATGAGAAAAGTCACCAGCTGGGTTACACAGAGCAATCTCATTCTCTGCCTGGCACTACTGCCCTGCTGGCCAAACATCTTGGTTTATTGCACTGTCTCTGCAATTCTTCCTACAGGGCAGGCCAGAGACAGGGTACAAGATCCTGCTCTCACAGGGAATTAGATGTCAAGCCAGAGCTGCACTGTAATGTGTTCTAGCTCTTTCAAATACAAAGAGGATGACCACAAAACCCACAAGAGCTGTAGCAAATATATGAGCTTGTTTACAAGGTCAGAGCACAGAGCAGCTCAGTGAATGGAACGGCCTCTCAGCTTGGATTACTCCAGGAACAGACTAAAAGCCCTTTTGTGAGCGCTCAGGATGGATATCAAGTGTCTTCCCAGTCCTCCACATCAAGGTTACCTGACTGATTCCATTTGCTGAAGCTCTCATTAAATTGGTCACAGAGAATAGCCCTGGAGGAACTTCCTGGAGTCCTTCCACCCTGACTGCCCCCTCAAAAACCCCAAACAGCCAGGACAGGAAGAATAGAAACAGGCAGGCATTTGTTGGCAAAACAGTGCCTAAGTTCACACCTGATGTGGAAAGAAAAAATAAATAATAATAATAAAAAT
>VWZU01006804.1:140512-151551 GCA_013397095.1 Sterrhoptilus dennistouni
AAAAAAAAAAAACAAAAAAAACCAAAACGTGAAAGGAAAGACTGAAATTCTACATAATTTCTTTGAAATGTTTCCTAGACATAATATCTTGGGAAAGGCCAAGGCTCAGGAAGGCCTGGAGACAAAACACCATGACTTTGCTTTTAAGCTCTTCACTGAAGAAATGAAAGGTCCTGATAACAATCTCCACATGGTGTTGCATCCAAAGGAAAATCTGTGTATTTTTTATTGTACTTATGCACTGAATGCTTTAATGCAAATGAAAGTCTTTTTTTTTTTAATGCACTGGAAGTCTTTTAGCTGCAACCTGTAGCTTTTCAGAGTTTTTCATATAATCACATGCCTACCACTCTGACTTGTAATTATTGCACAGATAATTATTCACTTTAAAAATCTTTTTATTAAAAGGAACATGGACATTAATCAAGGACATTAATATATTCTCACAATTCATTATCAAGAAACTAATGAGAATAGACCTCTAACATCTGAAGGTGTTCAAAGTAGATCCACAAATATCCCAGCTGTTCTCCAAAAGATGATCTGAATAGGGTAGGTGTCTCATGGGTCCTCTTATATGTTTGACAGACTCAAACAAATGTTTCTTGACACTCACAGGCATCTAAAACAGAATTGGAAAGATAGAATTAGTCACCTGAATCATTATGGTTGATAACATATTTTTAGCTAAGGAAGAGTTCAATTTAAGCCTGTTAATTTAATTTTATTTGCATCTCATTAAAAAAAAAAAAAGCCATGATCATTTACTGAAATCTCAATTATTTGCAATGTCCTTTGTAATAAAGGTACACAAGACCACAGAGCAAATCCATAATTTACACCTTTAACATTCCTCAGGTCTGGAGCATTTTGCAGGCAAAGGACAAGGAAGTGTAGAGAGATCACAAATCATGGAAAGTTTTGTGTTGGAAGGGACCTTAAAGCTCATCCCATCCCACCCCCTGCCATGGGCAGGGACACCTTCCACTATCCCAGGCTGCTCCAAGCCCCAATGTCCAGCCTGGCCTTGGACACTGCCAGGGATCCAGGGGCAGCCACAGCTTCTCTGGGCACCCTGTGCCAGGGCCTGCCCACCCTCCCAGGGAACAATTCCTGCTCAAGATCCCGTCCAGCCCTGCCCTCTGGCACTGGGAAGCCATTCCCTGTGTCCTGGCCCTCCAGCCCTTGGCAATTGTCTCTCTCCATGTTTCCTGCAGCCCCTTGAGGCCCTGCAAGGGCACAGTGAGGTCAGCCCAAAGCTTCTCCTGTCCAGGCTGAACAATGGCAGCTGTGCCAGCCTTTCCTCCCAGCAGAGCTGCTCCATCCCTCTGCTCATCCTGGAGCCTCCTCTGGCCTGGCTGCAGCAGCTCCAGCTCCTTGCTGTGCTGGGCCCAGGGCTGGGGCAGCTCTGCAGGTGGGCTCTGAGCTGAGGGGGCAGAGGGGCAGAATCCCCCTCCCCTGCTGCCCACGCTGGGGCTCAGCCCAGCACAGGGGTTTGGGCTCCCAGCTCTGCCCCACGGCACCCCCAGGGCTCCTCCAGGGCTGCTCCATCTGCTCAGCCCCAGCCTGGATCCCCCTGACCCAGGGCCAGCACCAGCCCCTGGCCTGGTTAAACCCCCTGAGATCCCCATGGGCCACTCCTGGGGATGTCCAGTCTGGATTATCCCTCTGGATGCCATCCTGACCCTCAGGGGTGTCACTGCAGCCTCAGCTTGGTGTCACCTGCTGGGGGTGCCCTGGGTGCCTCTATCTGTGTCACTGATGCAGATGTCAAATCACACTGGTGCCAGCACAGACCCCTGAGGGGACACACTGGACACTGAATGTCACTTGTTACTTGGTGAGCTGGAACTGGAGAATCAGTGCATGTGCACAAAGCTGGGAGCTGCTCTGCCCCAGTAACAGCATCATGAGAAATCACCACAAGGCACCCTTTACCCCACTGTGGAAAGGGCAGTAAACAACTTTTTGGCTGAGGTCACCAACATAATCCACGGTTTAATGATTTTAGAAAGGGCATGCATATACGTAAGTGACATCCAGAGGAGGACACTAAAGTGATTATTACCCAAGGGCTGGCAATGAGGATGCCTTTGAAGCAATCCACATTTCCCATGATGACACCTAAGTGCTCTTCCTCCCTTGCTCCTTATGGATTCAAAGGACCTCAATTCCCTGAGTTTTCCTTTCTCTGCAGGAGTTTTAGGTTACAGAGACATCCAAACACTCATTGAACATCTACAATCTATCTTAATGTTAAATTCCTTAATGTTCTAGGGTTAGCAAGCCCCCACAAAGGTACACACAATGCTGGGACCCCAAGTCTCAGTCCTACATACTCAAGGACACGCAGGCATCCCCTAATTCCTTGTAGGACGGGTTGTAAATATCTGCTGTCCTGTTCTTAGTCTTCCCATCTGACAGGCACTGAATTAATTCCCATGTTTCATTATCTTGCCTGAATAATAGCTGTTGATTTTAAGAGTGCACAAGTTCTTCCACAATGTCCCCTAAAATTGCAGGTCAGGTTACTCAGCCATTCAAGCCCTGCACATCTGATCCCCAAGAGAGATCAGCAAAGAAACCTTTTGCCCTCCTGCCACCAATCATCCCTCCAGGTCCTTCAGCAAACAACACAATTTGATTTATAGCAATGAAGTGTATCAGGAAGGGAATCAGAAGCAGGAATTGTCAACAGTGGATATTGCCACAACCAGAAGCCACTAATTGCAGAGTGGTAAATCTGCTTTCAGAAGTCATCACAGTTCCAAGAAACGCCACAGGTTGCTGAGTAGCAATGGCAGTTGTACATAGCAACTACTTTTCCTGTTTAAATAAACCACAAGTGCCCAGAGACTGTATCAATAAATCACAGATGAGAACTGGAACTTCATTCAAGATGCTGTTTTGCATTCACAGCCAGCTTTTACTTGGCCTTTCATTTTATTTTTCTGCTAATATTTATTTCTTCTTACCTTCAATTTGGTCAATTTCTTTATTTGGTTTCCCACACAGACATCTCTCATACTTCTGCCAAGAAGCCTAAACCAGAAGTGTTCTTTTTCCATTTATGTTTAAACAACACCAAGCAAGGCCCACAGTTGTGTCTGTATTTAACTACCTTGAGCAAAAGGGGAAGTTATGGGTTTGATTTTAACCTTGTTTTTCATTGTCACAATTTCCACCAATGCACTCACAACATTGTCAATGTTTTTCAGTACTGTTTTATATTTTACTCATGTAGCAAATATACCAATGAAAAACACTTGGATTTACTCATGTTTGCCTGAGTCCTTCTGGAAAAAAATACTGCACACCTTGCCATTTATGTGTCATTTTTTAAACAAGTTTCTACACAGTTTCTCTGCTATGAAATCAGTCTCCATCTTTCCTAACCATAGAGATTATCTATGACAGTAGAGCACAGGCTCTGTACAACTTTGATTTCCACTGAAAACTTTCTTCAGAATTCATAGCCCTCAGTTTTATTAAAAAAAAAAAACAAAAAACCCTCTGAATTGATTAGCTGATATTTCTATGCTTACCTATTTGATAACAAAAATGTGCTAATAAATGAATTGATGGTTAAAAAAAAAAAAAAAGAGCAAAAGAGACAGTAATGGAGTGAAGCACAGGAAAGTTTTGTCCAAATAACACAGATAATTTTGTCAGTTTCATGACGTTGACAATAATAAAATAAATTAGGAGGATCAGAGACAATGCATTCCATCACATGTAAATAGTGAGAAATAATATACATGTACCAATATATGTTTTAGTTTTCCCTCTCTGTGTGAATATCACCTACATGATTGGCCTTCCTTGACACTGCTCTGGGGAGTTGACACCTGGTCCTTCTGAGAAGAAATCTCTTTCCACCTTCTGCTCTCCCATGAAGCCCTCTGAGCCACAGCAAAGTCCATTTTTGGCAGTGACCTGACAATACTGGTTGCTGCTGTTGGCTGAAAAGTTGGGTGAAAAGCCTGTGGAATTGTGTGCAAAAGGACCATGTGAACCATGAACTCAGTGTGAGGGTTTTTTTTAATGTGGAGGGGTTTTTTACTGTGGAGGGGTTTTTTATGTGGGTTTATTTTCATGGTTACAGTCCTATAAATTTGGACAGAGGGATGGTGGAGGACAGCTTGGCAGGGATGAAGAAGCACAGGTCTGAGCTGGGGTGAAAAATGTGTCCAGCTGCAGGAGAGATCCCCTGCAATAGCATCCTTACTATCATCACCCTCATCCCTGCTCATCTTCTCCCTCTGGACACACCTGGCTCCAGCCCTAGGCAGGTGAGAGCCTCCAGGTGAGCCACTCTGGACAGGAGCTCCTCAGCAGGACAGAGGGGAATATCCCCGAGGCCAGGAGATGCTCCCAGAAGGAGCATCTGTGGGCTCTGCACTGGGAAGGAAGAGGAATCGCAGGAGATGAAACAGAGCAATGGCTTTTTCCTCTCAGCAGGGCCAGGAAAGCACAGGAAAGCTGCCCCCATCCCCAGGGGAACATGAACCTGGACCCTCTCCCTGGCAGGGAGCAATGAGATGAAAGGGGAAGGGAGCAGCAGCTGAAACAACAGGAGCAATGGGAGCAGGAGAGAGCGGAGGGGAAATGCAAACGAGGAGCAGCGGCTGCTGGAGCAGACAATCCGGGCTTTATGACCCCAACATTGGGACCTGGGTTTTCTTCTCAGTAAACTGCATCTTTGGGAACAGCAATGAGCTCTGAGAAGAGATTTCAATATGTGATATGTGTGAAAAACTAAAGGTTGTGAAGTACCATCCTGCATACAGCTCTTTGTTGGTTATGGATCCTGTGCACCTCCAGGTGTGTTTTCATCACATTCATTCTCCAGGGAAACAGGGCACACAGCACACACACTGTCCTTATTTTCTGGGATTTGTAGTTTTGACAACATTTTGTTGCTGAAGTTATCAGTGCTGTTGCTGATCATTTGAAACCAAAATGTCAGCTTTGCAGTACCAAGTTGGTTTGAGCCATGGTTTGCACACAAGGAAAGCGCTTTTGACAGCTCCCCACTTGAAAATGTTGTTTACTTTTTCATGTAGTTTACTTTTTCTCAGAAAACTGAAGGAAGAGCTGCCTGTAATTGGCAGATACAAGCCCAGCACTGCTCCCCTCTTCAGATCATTGTCTCATAATATTTTGAAGGGAAATGACAGGAAACTCCCATGAAAAAAATAAATAT
The DNA here is from genome assembly GCA_013397095.1 of Sterrhoptilus dennistouni. Lineage (NCBI taxonomy): Eukaryota > Metazoa > Chordata > Aves > Passeriformes > Zosteropidae > Sterrhoptilus > Sterrhoptilus dennistouni. Next base: position 145,719 of record VWZU01006804.1, read on the forward strand.
TGACTGACCTTGTTGGTTTCTTTTTCCATCTCTCTAAAACCTTATTTTCTAACACAAAGTTATTATTTCTTTGTGTTGTGATCATAGTTTCTTCTGGTTGGAATTTTTTTGCTAGCATTAGATTCCCATCTGAAGCAGTGCTGCAGGAAAAATCCTTTTACCTGTTCCTTGAAGTATGGTTCCATTGTCTTATATTTCAAAATTCTAGAACCTTTTCTTGATGGCCTTTTGACATTTCTCTATATTCCTCTATATTTTTCAAGCAATACTCTTTTTTTCCAACAGAAAGCTGAACCCTATTAAGAATATTGATCATAGAAACAACAAACATACAAAAACATTGAGTGGTTGACATAAAATGGCATGTCCCAGAAAATGCTTTAACTGGAAGCTCAGGTATTTCCCCTGGGATCAGTGACTCTGAGGTGAGGGAGATGAAACTGGAACATCGACCTCTCTGTCCTCTCAAATTGAATACACAGGAATTAGACTGTGTGTGCATTTCACCAAAATTAAATTAATTTTGTCTTCATTTTTCCATTCTCTCAGCCTTTGAATGTCCTATTTTGCGTGAGTTCTGGCAACATTTCTTACCATTGTATCACAATCACGTAGACTAAAAAAGATATATTCTTACATCAGAAAAAAAAAGAAAAAAACCCAAAACAAAAGAGTTGGTCCATGGTATTGGCACTCATCCACTTGCTTTGAATTTCAGGGTTTGTTCCTATTTTATGACTATTTGGGTTTTGACAGATGTTCTTTGGATGTTTGTGTCTGGTGAACTATAATGGGTTTTGGGGGTGTTTTTTTTCACAGTTACAGTCCTATAAAGATTACAACCTTCTCAAGTGATCCCATGTATTTTGAAATCAACAGTGTCTAAACCTAGCCACTCCTATGAATAAGGATGGATTCAAACATCAGTCTTCAGGCTTTCCTGAAACAGGATGTGTTTTAGGGAAGTGCCTTAACTCAGCTGAACTCACTGAACTACACTGACCTAAACTTCATAAACATTTTTCCCCTCACAAATTCTCTGACATTACAAGCCACATGCCTCTCCTCCCACCCTGAAAGAGCATCCAGCAGTGCGAAGAGTGACAGTGGGTGATGACCAGAGGAGCAGTCATGGTACAACAGGTACTGCATTACCCAAAACCTTGATCTTACACTTATTAACCAACAATTTTCACTTGTTAAGGCTCATCTCCCAGGAGCATCTGTGGCTGCTTTTTCCCCCTCAATGTTTTGAACCTCTCTGTCTGGATCTGGAGATAATGTCCTTTCTTTCATGGGGATAAAGTACTTTCTCCCTTCTGAGTTCCATTAGGTGACCTCACCAACACAGACACCAACAGACCACAGATCCGAGCATGGCACTCCTCAAATAATAATTTACAGAAACTTTCATCAGTCCTGCTCCCTTAAACTGCTGAACTGACTGCTTTCAGTTTCTACTTCAAAGGCAGTTTTTCATTTTAAAGGTTCCTTTCAAAAAAACTGGTGGGATTACAACATAAACAAATTGTATGTTAGAAATCCATTTGCAGAGGAAATAATATGCCATAAATCTTGAAAGATTTGATAAGAATCCAAAGCAGTCCCCAGTCTGGTTATAAATTCACCATCTCACAAAGGCAAAATAGCTCATTCTGCAGCTTGCTCACAAGCTACTCATTCTTGGAAAAAAACCTAAAGTAATGGCAGCTGGTAAAATAATTAGGATCATACAGATATAATTACACTGCGCATCTGCAACTGTTCTACCACCATCAGACTACATAGCAAAGTACCCAGAAAACAGCTGGATTTAGTCTGTTCTCAACTCGTTTTTTAGGATGTGAAACTGACAGCAAAATGCCTCCAGCTTGATAAATTTTCCTGGGCATTTGGATGTAGTCATAGAGGTAGCAGGAAGAACAGGAAATATTTAATACCTTCAACCTGGCGTGGCAATAGTTATCCTCTGACAACACAAAACAAAGAAAATAATATCTTTTGGTATCTTACTCTTTCAAAGGAAAAAACCTGATCAAATGTAACTTTTCTCTTTCTGAGGTTTGCACTCATTGTGGTGGGGTCAGGCTGGGGAATGCTCAGCTATCACATCTGACACAATTTAGGGTTAGAGCACAAAATTCTGTTTCCCTAATTTTGCCTCAGTTTCTGCCTTCATACTCAGGGAAATGCTTTGATCACAGTGGCTTCCCAACCACACAAAAAGCTATCCAGGCACTGACAGAATCCTTCCTTGAGGCGCTCACACCCAGAAAAGTGGGTAAAAAAGCACATAAACAAACAGCCTACTCAACAAAGTTTTCAGAACCATAGCTATATATCTCATTAATACAGTTTTATGTTGCTTACAAGTCTTTTGAATGCTTTCACTCATCAAAGTCTTTCCTCTCTCTTACTCTCTGCACAAAACACAGGACACACATCTACTGTCTTTTTCTCCAGGCCTTTTCTCACATCACCATGTTTGCCTCAAAATGGAATTTCATGGGATGTGGTCTTTCCTGGCATCATGGAAGGAAAGAGACAATTAATCCAACTTCAAAATATGTTGTTCATTTGGTGATCTATACAAAGTCCCAGGGAAATGTCACTTATATTGTAAAAGTCACAGGCCTCAATTAGCCACCACTGATAAGAAACAAAATATTAAAGCCTAGAAATCTTGCAAAACATGCATAAAGATGCTATTTATGTTATTTTGATCATGATATTTAATCATATTATTGCTTCGAAACAGTAAGGAATGGGGGATTTCCATTACTGAATCCATCTAGAAGGGCAGCTGGTTCAGATACCCACAGGCAGCATCAGAAATTTGTTTCCAGCCATAGTCACAAGCGTGGCAACACAGCAAATACCTGAAACTGTGGAATCACACCATGACAAACTCCATAGAATCCAAAATATACCCACAATCCTAAGGCTGGATATTCAACAGCCTGAACATATTGTTCAAGACCTCAGTATTGGCTGAAAAATAAAAGCAAAGGCCAAAAAACATTGGGGTTTTGTTGAGGAGCCTGTTGCTTGCATCTTCTCTTCTGTTCTTCAGAAAAGTCCCCAAAACCTGGAGAAAAGCAAAGGGAGACTTTGCATAGGCCAGTTTTGTACAGGAAGTCTGCACTTAATGCCTCACAAAAAAAATTTACATCTGTTATCATGTTATTGGCTTATATATGAAAATGCTTCATATTGTTTAAATTCAAATTGTCAGACTAAGGTGTCAGATTGATAAGATAAAGAGCATTTTCTCCTCCTGTTTGTTTCATTAATGAAACATCTTTTTGCAAGTGGTTGGTGGGTTTTTTCCCCTTTGCCTCTTTTCCTGAAGAGCTGAGATATTTTCTGCATCACCAAGCTGTCTCTGGCACTAGAATTTCACAGTTACAAGAGGTAACTGGAAGCCTGTGACTCTTCCACATTTGCACAACTTGTAATTTGGAGCACAACAAGAACAGAATTGCCTTTTTTTCCTCACTTTGGTCTCATCAAACCTCTTTAAGAGAAGTACCAGAATGCAAACCAACTATCTGGAAGTACTACTGAGAATATTTTGATAGCTACTACCACAGATATCTTTCTGTCCACACCCACCAGTAATATTAATTTTCTAGACATGATCACCATTGCCAAAAGAAGGTTCTTTCTCCACATGGTACTAAACATAAAGCTTCTCAATTAGAAAATATAGTTTATCACTGCTGGAGACAGGAACCCTCTGAGGAGTGTTTTTGTCAAAGGCTTCCTTGCACAAAACACACCTGGGAGATTAATAACCCCTCTCCCCTTTTCTCAGACTGAGTTTCTCTTGTAAAGACTTTCCACCAAGCCATAAATTAACTGCTCAGCCTCCTTAATAATCTGTTGCTCTGGTAAATAAAATATGTTTATAGAATCTTCTGAACACAAAGTACCTCAGGAACATTGAAAAATATGAAATATAGAAAGTTGTCACACACTGTAAGAAAGGAATAAGGAACAGCTACCAGAAAACTCTCTAAATGTGACCTTGGATGAAGTCAATATTCTAAAGACAATAACGATTAATTAGATCAATAAAAGTAATTAGGCATCCAGGCTGATTAAATGTAATATAATATTATTTCTTATAGAAAAGAGTGTTGCCTACAGCAAAGGTATTATGGGGACAGCATGGGGGATTGACATGTGCATCTCAGGATTCAAAGAAGAGTTTTTGTTCTTTTGTGGATGAACCAAAGAACCTGAGGATGTCTCAGAAAGGAACTACGTTGCATTTAAATAAAATAAGACAATTAAAGGATGAACAAAGCAAAAAAAAAAAGCATTATATGATGGGATGAGATGAATTTTTGGCTTTCTAGCTGGAGAGCAAGAATGGTCTGGAAGCACTGCTGGTCACAGCCAGCTGTTGTAGTGGGACAAACATCTCAGTTGTCCAAGGAGAGACTCCACAAGGTGCTCTGGAGCCTGTCTGTGGAAACCAGGGGGAGTTTGCACCTCTCCCTGGGCACAGCACAGGACTGGGACTGGAGCTGTTGATCCTGAAAGCATTGAGACAATGTTTCAGTAAATTTCAGATGAGGAACTGCAATTGTCAGATTTTACCAGAAGAATGTGGGGCAAATCTATCCTGAATATAAAATAATACATAATTTTTGCCTGCTTACAAAAACTAGCACTCAATTTGCTTTCTTCCTGGTTTCTTCAGTGATATCAACCCTCACAGATGGAAAAAAACCAATTTTAGGAATTTTTACTTGATGTTATAAATGATGCTTGGAATGCCTTAACTCCAGTTTCTTTTGCACCTGGTAATAGAATAATTATCTTGAGCTGTCTTGCATTGGCACCTCATATTGACCAAAATACCTTATTTCAGACATAATTTTTGTGTCTCAGGCAACAAAATCCTCCAATCTGATAAAGATCCAAGCAACACGATTACCAGGGACCTGGACTGAAATTTTTAGCCCAAATTTTTGCTACTTACAAGTTCAGTTTCTAGTCTAACCTACCTAGACTCAATAGTCAGAAGTAATCAGAGGGAAAGAGGGATAATATGGTCCATTTTAAGATACATAGGTTGAAACAATCCCTTAAAAGCCTGACATTCTCCAACACTAGAGACCTCAATAAACTTAGTTTGCATTTGATACTTACCTCTGGGACAAATGAAAGTCATTGAGATGAATGCCATGAAAAGCATCAAAGGACAACCCTAGCTTGTGCATACATGTAATGAAACTCTCCTTGCATGAAGAAAAATCATAGAAAAAACTGCTTTGTCTCTCCTCTATGCCCATGTGTTTCCCTACAGGGGCTGGCAGAACAGCCCCTGGATTCTGATCTGATGTGAGACTTGACATAGAGGGTTTCTGTCCTATGGCAGCAGCATCAGAGAACACACGCTCAGATTGCCCACAATCTGCCCCAAAAGAGGTGCCAGAGGGGAAGAGGCAAGGAAACAATGACAAAGTTTCTTCCATGACAGAAATCAGGCACGGCACATGAGAACATAGTCATTGTTTAGATTTTGGCATGTCACAGTGGAGAAATGGTGGTCTCCTGGCAAGGGGAGCACCGTGTAAGCATGAGGTGCTGGTGGCAGAAAGCAGAAGGATGTTCTGAGAACTTGTGATTTGTACCAGACCTTTATTCTCTCTTCTTTTGTCTGAAAACACATGTGTTATGTAGATATATCTTGTTACGGCCACACATTCAGCCACCGACTGCTGCTTATTTTTACAACGAGGGAAACATCCGTCCATTTGCTAAGGTGAATAGGAATATCTAGTTTTGTTTACAGCTTAAAAAAAAAAAAAAAAAAAAA